>JBBELK010001042.1:0-247158 GCA_037783545.1 Henricia sp. BOLD:AAB3569
CGTACATAATTAAGTTACTTTATATGTATGTATATGATAAAAATTGCAACAATAGGACGTCTGAAACTAGAATGCATAGTTCAATTGTTCCCCATCCATCCAACAAATAGCCCTATTTTGAGTGTAAATTTGTTCAAAATCCCTGCGGTGTAATCTTTTGACTTCCACACGTAAGTATTGTTTTAGTTGTCTTTTATATACACCAAGTATGTCAGGAACGTATGTATTTTTCTCTTGCGCTGCAGACAGAGATATTTGAACCCTTAAGTTCCAAATAACACGAAAAACCTTACAAAAAAGCACACAAGCAGTACTATTAATTCCTGGACCGATACCAAGGACTCTACAAATATCATTTAAATAAAAATGTTTGTCATCACCGTATTTTCGGAGCAAATTTTCAACAAAATTCCATGTCTCAAAGGTTTTACAGCAATAAATAAAAAGGTGCTCTGTAGTCTCTTGATTTTCATTACAAATTAAACATCTGTCATTTTCAGTAATCCCTATTTTATACAATAGATCTCTTGTTGGCAAAATCCTGTGTTTAATTTTAAACCATAAATCTCTATCATTTGGATCAATTAATTTACTATATCCCCTTTTCCAACTTAAGGTCCAGTTCGGAGGAGAAGTCCTATTAAAAATGATTTCCCATTTTTGTTCGGCTTTGGGTTTTACAAAAGTCTTTATTACCAAGTTTTTATACATGAATTTCATTAATGATTTGTTAAGAACATAATAATCTGCATCATTTTCATAATTACTAATTTCTAGCATATTGCATATATGGTTTTCTGGTCCACTCCTTGTTTCCTTTAAAAGGTTTGGTCTAATATTTACTCTTAAATCATTCATTGTTCTGGTAACAGTACCAGGTCTAATATCATATTGTTTGGAAATCAATGTGAGTGACTTGAGTTTATCACCTGACATAACATCACCTAGTTTTTTTATTCCATTTTCACTTAAAATGTTACCAACAAGTTTTTTTTGTTTGTTGCCCGTTAGTAGGGCATTTTGCCACAGTGGGACGTTGTGTGCTTCTTGCTTACATGAGATAACTAAGTTAATACGTCCTCCGCAGTTATGAAATGCTTTAATTACCTCTCGATAAAATTCACTGGTATTTAAGGCTGTAGGGTAATTCCCTAAAACATACCAACCTAAACCTTTAGCACTAGCTCTCTTGATCCAATAATCAAAATATTGTTTCCATTTTCCAGTACATGTGCTAAAACGGGTGAACCAGTTTAATTTCAGACAAGTTAATCTATGTTTTACATTCAAAACCTCTGTACCTCCTCTTTCCTTAGGACCTCTGACTGTATCTCTGTTAATTTTATCAGGTTTACTGTTCCAATAAAAGTCCCAAATACATTTATCCATTTTTGTTATTGAATCATCATTACATGGCACAACACTTCCCACATAATTAATACTAGCTCCAGCATAAGTGTTGATGATGACTGCTTTTCCTTTTAAAGTTAAATTCCTTCCCTTAAAACTGTTAAAAACACTCTTAATCTTGTTTATTCTGGGGTCCCAGTTGTCAGACTGGGTTACTTCATTGCCAATATAAACCCCTAAAATCTTAATCTTGTCATTGACCCAATTATACCCCCCTGGGCAATCTGTCCTCGATTTCCAGGTTCCAAGCCAGAGCCCTGTTGATTTCTGAATATTTGTTTTGGATCCCGTGCCTTCATTGTATATATTTAGAATGTTTGCTAAAATCGGAAAATCTTCATCACGAGAAATAAAAACCGTCGTGTCATCAGCATGCTGTATTAATTTGAATTGATCATCAGTGTATGGAATTGGGATACCCGTTAAGTTTGTATTATTTCTAATTAGACAGGCCAATCCTTCTGCACAGATGGTGTACAAAAGCGGTGACAAGGGGCAACCCTGCCGGATACCTCTGGTTACTTCAAAGGGACGAGTTATATAGTTATTCACAATGACGCAACTTTTCGGTCTGCTGTACAAAACCATTATGTAATCAATGAACCCCTGAGGAATGCCGAGCTTATTCATAATTTCATACATGTAATCCCATTCTATCCTGTCAAAGGCTTTTTCTTGATCAATACTTAGGAGCCCCCCTTGTTTATTGTTCATGTTAAGGTCATCTACAACATCTCTTAGAATCATTAGATTATCGTGAATATTTCTACCTGATACCCCACTGCTTTGCTCTTCTCCAATCAAATTAGGCATACATTTGCGAAGTCGGTTAGTTAAGACTTTAGCAAGTATTTTGTAATCTACTGTCAATAAACTAATTGGACGCCAATTTTTTAGGTCTTCCCTATCCCCTTTGTTTTTGTATATTAATCTAATAAGAGCAGTGCTCATTGTATTGGGAAGTGAACCTCCTTCTTTGCATTCTTGAAAAACACTCAAAAGATCATCTTTAAGAATAGTCCAAAACTTGAGATAAAACTCTACTGTCAGCCCATCAATACCGGGTGATTTATCTTTATTCATTTGCTGGAGAGCAAGTGTAATTTCAGCTCCTGAAATATTACTTTCCAAAATCTCAGGTTCCTCGATTTCGTGTGAGTTGACATCATCTATAATTGTTTGTTGCTCATGGGGGTCAGTGCCATTAGTAGAATATAAATGGGAGTAAAACTCATTGATACGCTTAACAATATATCTAAATTCTGTAAGTGGGACGCCCTCAGCGTCTTTTATAGTTGCCATAGCATTATTCTTGGTTCTTTGTTTTTCGATAGCAAGAAAGAACTTGCTAGGTTTTTCACCTTCAGACTTATTTTTCAAATGTGTCCTTACACGAGCCTTTTCCCACTCGTTAGTTTCAATGGTTTTCAGCTGTTGTTCAAGGCGATTTAATTCATCAGTATTATGGTTTGGATTATTTGTGAGATCCCTATACTTCTTTTGAACAGCCTTTGTCTGTTGATTATGTTTAAGTGATTTTTCTTTACCATACTCTTTAAGAATTTCTTTAAGTTTGCTTTTCCCCATTTCCCACCAGTCAGTGATGGTGTTATAGCAGAATTGTTTGGTTTGCCAGTATTTCCAAAAATGTGTTACTCTGTTAACACATTCCGGATCTTCAAGATTATCGTTATTACACATCCATCTGCCTGGTCCGCTTACTGTTTTTTTGTCAATTAACTTCATTAAAATGAGGTTGTGATCAGAAAACCCGACAGCATTAATAAGTATGTGTTCAAGGTTGCATATTAATTTGGCCGACATTAGGAAGTAATCAATTCTGCTACTTGTTTTAGTACTTTTATTGTAATGTGTGTAGCCCAACTCACTAGGATGGATTGAACGCCACACATCAATCAAATTATTTTGTTGAACCAATTTTAGAAAGGCAATACTACTCTTTTCCTTACTCATACCAAGATCAATATTACAATTGAAATCTCCTCCAATAATTATATTTTCAGAATCAACAAGGACATCACAAAGTTTCCCAAAAAAGCAGTTTCTGGGGCCGAGAGCATTTGGAGCATACACTGAAGCAACAGTAATTTTTTGGTTGTCCAAGTTTAGTTCGCCAATAATAAATCTGCCTTCATCGTCTCGCTTGATGTTGGTGAGTTTTGCTGTAATTTTATTCGAAATAAGAATTCCAACCCCCCTTGAATTTCTCAGTCCATGACTAAAGGCGATTTCACCACCCCACTGCTTACTCCAAAAGCTTTCGTCCTCTTTTTCACTGTGAGTCTCTTGCAAAAGAACAACATCGATTTTCCTTCTATGCATGTAATTAAATATTGTATCTCTTTTCATATTATTTCTCAATCCATTGCAATTGAGTGTTACTAGATTAAGCGCCATAATGAAGAGACTCACAGTGAATAAAACACCTTTCATAAACATTAAGGATAATTTACCATTTTATTTTTTCTGGGTTGATGTACACTCGCGACCAACTGGTTGTGCTTGAATTTCTCTGTTCCTGCCTCTGCCCCGTCCTCTGGGTTGTGGGTAGGGTGTTGTTCTCCCAATTCGTTTCTTGTGACTTTTTAGTTCTTTCCATGGTCCTTGCTCATCACTTCCCTCGGCAGGTACGTTTTCAGGGTTTGTATTTGTTTCGTGGTGCTTTTCGTGGGTTATTTTCCCAGAGGGGTGTTGTTTGACTCGGTCTGCCCAGGATGGACTTGGACTATCCTCGCGGTCGTGACTTTCAGCATCTTGCGTCGTTTCCATGTCTTCAAAGTCTTCTGCTGTAGGTTCATTTACGGGGGCTTTGGCTGTATACATGTTGTGATCTTCAGGAAGATTTGTGGCTGGAGTGTTTTTATTTGCTAGTTTGTTCGACTTTTGAACTGGAGTTTTGTCTTGGTTGGTTTTTGAGGGAGTTCCTTTCCCTTTTTGAGTGTTACCCTTCTTGTTGTTCTTGTCACCTTGACTCGTATCCTCTTTATCTTTGCGAGTGTCCTCTTTATCTTTGCGAGTGTCCTCTTTATCTTTGCGAGTGTCCTCTTTATCTTTGCGGGTGTCCTTTTTATCTTTGCGAGTGTCCTCTTTATCTTTGCGAGTGTCCTCTTTATCTTTGCGAGTGTCCTTTTTATCTTTGCGAGTGCCTTCCTCATCTTTGCGGGTGCCCTCTTTATCTTTGCGGGTGTCCTCTTTATCTTTGCGAGTGTCCTCTTTATCTTTGCGAGTGTCCTCTTTATCTTTGCGAGTGTCCTCTTTATCTTTGCGGGTGTCCTTTTTATCTTTGCGAGTGTCCTCTTTATCTTTGCGAATGTCCTCTTTATCTTTGCGAGTGTCCTTTTTATCTTTGCGAGTGTCCTCCTCATCTTTGCGAGTGTCCTCCTCATCTTTGCGAGTGTCCTCCTCATCTTTGCGAGTGTCCTCCTCATCGTTGGTGGTGTCCTCTCCATCTTTGATGGTGTCTTGCTCATCTTTGGTGGTGTCTTGCTCATCTTCGGTAGTGTCTTCCTCATCTCTGGTCATGTCCTCCTCGTCCTCTGTGTTGGTGTCTTCGTCTTGGGTGATATCGTACTCATCTGAACTTGCATTCTCCTCTTCCGGTATGACAATCGTAGGACTTTCCAGCTCCACCTTTTCCTGTCGGTCATGCCAAGTTGATCTGTGGTCATAACTACCACAAACAAAGCACCTGCCCTTTAGTTCACAGTCTCTTGCAAAATGGCCTGGTTTCTGACAAATTTTGCACGTTTTTTGCTGTCCACGGTATTTCATGGGGAGTGAGAAGCCGGCTATTTTCACAAAACTGGGTATTGGCTTTTTAACATTATTGACTAGCATACTCCTAACTCCAGTTGCAATGTTAGGGTCGAAATCATGCACTTGGTGCCTAACATTAACCACAGTCCCGTACGGCAATAATGCACCAATGACGGTATTATCGCTCATCTCATAAGGCACCTTTGCGTAAACAACAAGCGAATTTTGAATGTTGGCTCGTTCACATTGCATTAGTAGATCTTGTATGATTAGCCCTCGCTGAGCTATTTGTTCGCAGTCCCGTTCGTTGTTGAAAGTCACATTGTACCAGCCGCTGTCGAGGGGGGCGAAGCATTTTGTGGTTTCTACTGTGCCTAATTCCTTCCTTATGGCGTCATACACTTCTCTTGAAATTACATTTCCGAGATCCTTCGGATAAAACTTGATGGTATTCGGTCTCCGTAGTACCTGACGGTTAGCCTTGGCGGCATACATCGTGGCCAAGATGGCGGCTACACGCAAGTCTCCTGTACTTGACCACAGGAAGTAGGGCCAAAGGCCCTCGAAAAACAGTCAATCTCACCTCAATCTGGTGTTCTTAGAGTTTGTACTGAAGATGAAACTATTAGCTGTGCAAAAGGAGCAGGATATAGGCCTCAAAAAGACATAAATTTAAGAGCCGAAAAACTATCCGTGTCTACTGACCGAGCCCAACGTTGCTGAACTGCGGTGATCAGACGGGAACCGGTGTATTCGATGTGGTGTGGTCGTAGACGAATGCTTAAAAGGTTTACGTAATTGTAAACGTTTACTGATGAACAATATTTTACTAGACAAAACAAAATTGCCTACAACACTCGGTATTCCCAGGTGGTCTCCCACCAAAGTACTGACCGAGCCCAACGTTTCTTAACTGCGGTGATCAGACGGGAACCGGTGTATTCAATGTGGTATGGTCGTAGACGAATGCTTAACAGTTTACATAATTGTAAACGTTTACTGAAGAACAATATTTTACTCGACAGAACAGAAGTGCCTACGACACTCGGTATTCCCAGGTGGTCTCCCACCAAAGTACTGACCGAGCCCAACGTTTCTTAACTGCCGTGATCAGACAGGAACCGGTGTATTCAATGTGGTATGGTCGTAGACGAATGCTTAACAGTTTACATAATTGTAAACGTTTACTGAAGAACAATATTTTACTCGACAGAACAAAAGTGCCTACGACACTCGGTATTCCCAGGTGGTCTCCCACCGAAGTACTGGCCGAGCCCAACGTTGCTTAACTGCGGTGATCAGACGGGAACCGGTGTATTCAATGTGGTATGGTCGTAGACGAATGCTTAACAGGTTTGTGTAATTTTAAACGTTTACTGAAGAACAATATTTTACTCGACAAAACAAAAGTGCCTACGACACTCGGTATTCCCAGGTGGTCTCCCACCAAAGTACTGACCGAGCCCAACGTTTCTTAACTGCGGTGATCAGACAGGAACCGGTGTATTAAATGTGGTATGGTCGTAGACGAATGCTTAACTGTTTACATAATTGTAAACGTTTACTGAAGAACAATATTTTACTCGACAGAACAAAAGTGCCTACGACACTCGGTATTCCCAGGTGGTCTCCCAACGAAGTACTGACCGAGCCCAACGTTGCTTAACTGCGGTGATCAGACGGGAACCGGTGTATTCAATGTGGTGTGGTCGTAGACGAATGCTTAAAAGGTTTACGTAATTGTAAACGTTTACTGAAGAACAATATTTTACTCGACAGAACAAAAGTGCCTACGACACTCGGTATTCCCAGGTGGTCTTCCACCAAAGTACTGGCCGAGCCCAACTTTGCTTAACTGCGGTGATCAGACGGGAACCGGTGTATTCAATGTGGTATGGTCGTAGACGAATGCTTAACAGGTTTGCGTAATTTTAAACGTTTACTGAAGAACAATATTTTACTCGACAAAACAAAAGTGCCTACGACACTCGGTATTCCCAGGTGGTCTCCCACCAAAGTACTGACCGAGCCCAACGTTTCTTAACTGCGGTGATCAGACGGGAACCAGTGTATCCAATGTGGTATGGTCGTAGACGAATGCTTAACAGTTTACATAATTGTAAACGTTTACTGAAGAACAATATTTTACTCGACAGAACAAAAGTGCCTACGACACTCGGTATTCCCAGGTAGTCTACCAACGAAGTACTAAGCGAGCCCAACGTTGCTTAACTGCGGTGATCAGACGGGAACCGGTGTATTCAATGTGGTGTGGTCGTGGACGAATGCTTAAAAGGTTTACGTAATTGTAAACGTTTACTGATGAACAATATTTTACTAGACAAAACAAAAGTGCCTACAACACTCGGTATTCCCAGGTGGTCTCCCACCAAAGTACTGACCGAGCCCAACGTTTCTTAACTGCCGTGATCAGACAGGAACCGGTGTATTCAATGTGGTATGGTCGTAGACGAATGCTTAACAGTTTACATAATTGTAAACGTTTACTGAAGAACAATATTTTACTCGACAGAACAAAAGTGCCTACGACACTCGGTATTCCCAGGTGGTCTCCCACCAAAGTACTGGCCGAGCCCAACTTTGCTTAACTGCGGTGATCAGACGGGAACCGGTGTATTCAATGTGGTATGGTCGTAGACGAATGCTTAACAGGTTTGCGTAATTTTAAACATTTACTGGAGAACAATATTTTACTCGACAAAACAAAAGTGCCTACGACACTCGGTATTCCCAGGTGGTCTCCCATCGAAGTACTGACCGAGACCAACGTTGCTTAACTGCGGTGATCAGCCGGGAACCGGTGTATTCAATGTGGTGTGGTCGTAGACGAATGCTTAACCGGTTTACGTAATTTTAAATATTTACTGAAGAACAATATTTTACTCGACAAAACAAAAGTGCCTACGACACTCGGTATTCCCAGGTGGTCTCCCACCAAAGTACTGAGCGAGCCCAACGTTGCTTAACTGCGGTGATCAGACGGGAACCGGTGTATTCAATGTGGTGTGGTCGTAGACGAATGCTTAAAAGGTTTGTGTAATTTTAAACGTTTACTGAAGAACAATATTTTACTCGACAAAACAAAAGTGCCTACGACACTCGGTATTCCCAGGTGGTCTCCCACCAAAGTACTGACCGAGCCCAACGTTTCTTAACTGCGGTGATCAGACGGGAACCGGTGTATCCAATGTGGTATGGTCGTAGACGAATGCTTAACAGTTTACATAATTGTAAACGTTTACTGAAGAACAATATTTTACTAAAAACAAAAGTGCCTACGACACTCGGTATTCCCAGGTGGTCTCCCAACGAAGTACTGACCGAGCCCAACGTTTCTTAACTGCGGTGATCAGACGGGAATCGGTGTATTCAATGTGGTATGGTCGTAGACGAATGCTTAACAGTTTACATAATTATCAACGTTTACTGAAGAACAATATTTTACTAAAAACAAAAGTGCCTACGACACTCGGTATTCCCAGGTGGTCTCCCAACGAAGTACTGACCGAGCCCAACATTGTTTAACTGCGGTGATCAGACGGGAACCGGTGTATTCGATGTGGTGTGGTCGTAGACGAATGCTTAAAAGGTTTACGTAATTGTAAACGTTTACTGATGAACAATATTTTACTCGACAGAACAAAAGTGCCTACGACACTCGGTATTCCCAGGTGGTCTCCCACCAAAGTACTGACCGAGCCCAACGTTTCTTAACTGCCGTGATCAGACAGGAACCGGTGTATTCAATGTGGTATGGTCGTAGACGAATGCTTAACAGTTTACATAATTGTAAACGTTTACTGAAGAACAATATTTTACTCGACAGAACAAAAGTGCCTACGACACTCGGTATTCCCAGGTGGTCTCCCAACGAAGTACTGACCGAGCCCAACGTTGCTTAACTGCGGTGATCACACGGGAACCGGTGTATTCAATGTGGTATGGTCGTAGACGAATGCTTAACAGGTTTGCGTAATTTTAAACATTTACTGGAGAACAATATTTTACTCGACAAAACAAAAGTGCCTACGACACTCGGTATTCCCAGGTGGTCTCCCATCGAAGTACTGACCGAGACCAACGTTGCTTAACTGCGGTGATCAGCCGGGAACCGGTGTATTCAATGTGGTATGGTCGTAGACGAATGCTTAACCGGTTTGCGTAATTTTAAATATTTACTGAAGAACAATATTTTACTCGACAAAACAAAAGTGCCTACGACACTCGGTATTCCCAGGTGGTCTCCCACCAAAGTACTGAGCGAGCCCAACGTTGCTTAACTGCGGTGATCAGACGGGAACCGGTGTATTCAATGTGGTATGGTCGTAGACGAATGCTTAACAGTTTACATAATTGTAAAGTTTACTGAAGAACAATATTTTACTCGACAGAACAAAAGTGCCTACGACACTCGGTATTCCCAGGTAGTCTACCAACGAAGTACTAAGCGAGCCCAACGTTGCTTAACTGCGGTGATCAGACGGGAACCGGTGTATTCAATGTGGTGTGGTCGTGGACGAATGCTTAAAAGGTTTACGTAATTGTAAACGTTTACTGATGAACAATATTTTACTAGACAAAACAAAAGTGCCTACAACACTCGGTATTCCCAGGTGGTCTCCCACCAAAGTACTGACCGAGCCCAACGTTTCTTAACTGCGGTGATCAGACGGGAACCGGTGTATTCAATGTGGTATGGTCGTAGACGAATGCTTAACAGTTTACATAATTGTAAACGTTTACTGAAGAACAATATTTTACTCGACAGAAGAAAAGTGCCTACGACACTCGGTATTCCCAGGTGGTCTCCCACCGAAGTACTGGCCGAGCCCAACGTTGCTTAACTGCGGTGATCAGACGGGAACCGGTGTATTCAATGTGGTATGGTCGTAGACGAATGCTTAACAGGTTTGCATAATTTTAAACGTTTACTGAAGAACAATATTTTACTCGACAAAACAAAAGTGCCTACGACACTCGGTATTCCCAGGTGTTCTCCCACCAAAGTACTGACCGAGCCCAACGTTTCTTAACTGCCGTGATTAGACAGGAACCGGTGTATTCAATGTGGTATGGTCGTAGACGAATGCTTAACAGTTTACATAATTGTAAACGTTTACTGAAGAACAATATTTTACTCGACAGAACAAAAGTGCCTACGACACTCGGTATTCCCAGGTGGTCTCCCACCAAAGTACTGGCCGAGCCCAACTTTGCTTAACTGCGGTGATCAGACGGGAACCGGTGTATTCAATGTGGTATGGTCGTAGACGAATGCTTAACATGTTTGCGTAATTTTAAACGTTTACTGAAGAACAATATTTTACTCGACAAAACAAAAGTGCCTACGACACTCGGTATTCCCAGGTGGTCTCCCACCAAAGTACTGACCGAACCCAACGTTTCTTAACTGCGGTGATCAGACAGGAACCAACCGGTGTATTAAACGTGGTATGGTCGTAGACGAATGCTTAACTGTTTACATAATTGTAAACGTTTACTGAAGAACAATATTTTACTCGACAGAACAAAAGTGCCCACGACACTCGGTATTCCCAGGTGGTCTCCCACCGAAGTACTGGCCGAGCCCAACGTTGCTTAACTGCGGTGATCAGACGGGAACCGGTGTATTCAATGTGGTATGGTCGTAGACGAATGATTAACAGGTTTGCATAATTTTAAACGTTTACTGAAGAACAATATTTTACTCGACAAAACAAAAGTGCCTACGACACTCGGTATTCCCAGGTGTTCTCCCACCAAAGTACTGACCGAGCCCAACGTTTCTTAACTGCCGTGATCAGACAGGAACCGGTGTATTCAATGTGGTGTGGTCGTGGACGAATGCTTAAAAGGTTTACGTAATTGTAAACGTTTACTGATGAACAATATTTTACTAGACAAAACAAAAGTGCCTACAACACTCGGTATTCCCAGGTGGTCTCCCACCAAAGTACTGACCGAGCCCAACGTTTCTTAACTGCGGTGATCAGACGGGAACCGGTGTATTCAATGTGGTATGGTCGTAGACGAATGCTTAACAGTTTATATAATTGTAAACGTTTACTGAAGAACAATATTTTACTCGACAGAACAAAAGTGCCTACGACACTCGGTATTCCCAGGTGGTCTCCCACCGAAGTACTGGCCGAGCCCAACGTTGCCCAACTGCGGTGATCAGACGGGAACCGGTGTATTCAATGTGGTATGGTCGTAGACGAATGATTAACAGGTTTGCATAATTTTAAACGTTTACTGAAGAACAATATTTTACTCGACAAAACAAAAGTGCCTACGACACTCGGTATTCCCAGGTGTTCTCCCACCAAAGTACTGACCGAGCCCAACGTTTCTTAACTGCCGTGATCAGACAGGAACCGGTGTATTCAATGTGGTATGGTCGTAGACGAATGCTTAACAGTTTATATAATTGTAAACGTTTACTGAAGAACAATATTTTACTCGACAGAACAAAAGTGCCTACGACACTCGGTATTCCCAGGTGGTCTCCCACCGAAGTACTGGCCGAGCCCAACGTTGCCCAACTGCGGTGATCAGACGGGAACCGGTGTATTCAATGTGGTATGGTCGTAGACGAATGATTAACAGGTTTGCATAATTTTAAACGTTTACTGAAGAACAATATTTTACTCGACAAAACAAAAGTGCCTACGACACTCGGTATTCCCAGGTGTTCTCCCACCAAAGTACTGACCGAGCCCAACGTTTCTTAACTGCCGTGATCAGACAGGAACCGGTGTATTCAATGTGGTATGGTCGTAGACGAATGCTTAACAGTTTATATAATTGTAAACGTTTACTGAAGAACAATATTTTACTCGACAGAACAAAAGTGCCTACGACACTCGGTATTCCCAGGTGGTCTCCCACCAAAGTACTGGCCGAGCCCAACTTTGCTTAACTGCGGTGATCAGACGGGAACCGGTGTATTCAATGTGGTATGGTCGTAGACGAATGCTTAACATGTTTGCGTAATTTTAAACGTTTACTGAAGAACAATATTTTACTCGACAAAACAAAAGTGCCTACGACACTCGGTATTCCCAGGTGGTCTCCCACCAAAGTACTGACCGAACCCAACGTTTCTTAACTGCGGTGATCAGACAGGAACCGGTGTATTAAACGTGGTATGGTCGTAGACGAATGCTTAACTGTTTACATAATTGTAAACGTTTACTGAAGAACAATATTTTACTCGACAGAACAAAAGTGCCCACGACACTCGGTATTCCCAGGTGGTCTCCCACCGAAGTACTGGCCGAGCCCAACGTTGCTTAACTGCGGTGATCAGACGGGAACCGGTGTATTCAATGTGGTATGGTCGTAGACGAATGATTAACAGGTTTGCATAATTTTAAACGTTTACTGAAGAACAATATTTTACTCGACAAAACAAAAGTGCCTACGACACTCGGTATTCCCAGGTGTTCTCCCACCAAAGTACTGACCGAGCCCAACGTTTCTTAACTGCCGTGATCAGACAGGAACCGGTGTATTCAATGTGGTGTGGTCATGGACGAATGCTTAAAAGATTTACGTAATTGTAAACGTTTACTGATGAACAATATTTTACTAGACAAAACAAAAGTGCCTACAACACTCGGTATTCCCAGGTGGTCTCCCACCAAAGTACTGACCGAGCCCAACGTTTCTTAACTGCGGTGATCAGACGGGAACCGGTGTATTCAATGTGGTATGGTCGTAGACGAATGCTTAACAGTTTATATAATTGTAAACGTTTACTGAAGAACAATATTTTACTCGACAGAACAAAAGTGCCTACGACACTCGGTATTCCCAGGTGGTCTCCCACCGAAGTACTGGCCGAGCCCAACGTTGCTTAACTGCGGTGATCAGACGGGAACCGGTGTATTCAATGTGGTATGGTCGTAGACGAATGATTAACAGGTTTGCATAATTTTAAACGTTTACTGAAGAACAATATTTTACTCGACAAAACAAAAGTGCCTACGACACTCGGTATTCCCAGGTGTTCTCCCACCAAAGTACTGACCGAGCCCAACGTTTCTTAACTGCCGTGATCAGACAGGAACCGGTGTATTCAATGTGGTATGGTCGTAGACGAATGCTTAACAGTTTACATAATTGTAAACGTATACTGAAGAACAATATTTTACTCGACAGAACAAAAGTGCCTACGACACTCGGTATTCCCAGGTGGTCTCCCACCAAAGTACTGGCCGAGCCCAACTTTGCTTAACTGCGGTGATCAGACGGGAACCGGTGTATTCAATGTGGTATGGTCGTAGACGAATGCTTAACAGGTTTGCGTAATTTTAAACGTTTACTGAAGAACAATATTTTACTCGACAGAACAAAAGTGCCTACGACACTCGGTATTCCCAGGTGGTCTCCCAACGAGGTACTGACCGAGCCCAACGTTGCTTAACTGCGGTGATCAGACGGGAACCGGTGTATTCAATGTGGTGTGGTCGTAGACGAATGCTTAAAAGGTTTACGTAATTGTAAACGTTTACTGAAGAACAATATTTTACTCGACAAAACAAAAGTGCCAACGACACTCGGTATTCCCAGGTGGTCTCCCACCAAAGTACTGACCGAGCCCAACGTTTCTTAACTGCGGTGATCAGACAGGAACCGGTGTATTCAATGTGGTATGGTCGTAGACGAATGCTTAACAGGTTTGCGTAATTTTAAACATTTACTGAAGAACAATATTTTACTCGACAAAACAAAAGTGCCTACGACACTCGGTATTCCCAGGTGGTCTCCCACCAAAGTACTGACCGAGCCCAACGTTTCTTAACTGCGGTGATCAGACAGGAACCGGTGTATTAAACGTGGTATGGTCGTAGACGAATGCTTAACTGTTTACATAATTGTAAACGTTTACTGAAGAACAATATTTTACTCGACAGAACAAAAGTGCCCACGACACTCGGTATTCCCAGGTGGTCTCCCACCGAAGTACTGGCCGAGCCCAACGTTGCTTAACTGCGGTGATCAGACGGGAACCGGTGTATTCAATGTGGTATGGTCGTAGACGAATGATTAACAGGTTTGCATAATTTTAAACGTTTACTGAAGAACAATATTTTACTCGACAAAACAAAAGTGCCTACGACACTCGGTATTCCCAGGTGTTCTCCCACCAAAGTACTGACCGAGCCCAACGTTTCTTAACTGCCGTGATCAGACAGGAACCGGTGTATTCAATGTGGTGTGGTCGTGGACGAATGCTTAAAAGGTTTACGTAATTGTAAACGTTTACTGATGAACAATATTTTACTAGACAAAACAAAAGTGCCTACAACACTCGGTATGCCCAGGTGGTCTCCCACCAAAGTACTGACCGAGCCCAACGTTTCTTAACTGCGGTGATCAGACGGGAACCGGTGTATTCAATGTGGTATGGTCGTAGACGAATGCTTAACAGTTTATATAATTGTAAACGTTTACTGAAGAACAATATTTTACTCGACAGAACAAAAGTGCCTACGACACTCGGTATTCCCAGGTGGTCTCCCACCGAAGTACTGGCCGAGCCCAACGTTGCTTGACTGCGGTGATCAGACGGGAACCGGTGTATTCAATGTGGTATGGTCGTAGACGAATGATTAACAGGTTTGCATAATTTTAAACGTTTACTGAAGAACAATATTTTACTCGACAAAACAAAAGTGCCTACGACACTCGGTATTCCCAGGTGTTCTCCCACCAAAGTACTGACCGAGCCCAACGTTTCTTAACTGCCGTGATCAGACAGGAACCGGTGTATTCAATGTGGTATGGTCGTAGACGAATGCTTAACAGTTTACATAATTGTAAACGTATACTGAAGAACAATATTTTACTCGACAGAACAAAAGTGCCTACGGCACTCGGTATTCCCAGGTGGTCTCCCACCAAAGTACTGGCCGAGCCCAACTTTGCTTAACTGCGGTGATCAGACGGGAACCGGTGTATTCAATGTGGTATGGTCGTAGACGAATGCTTAACAGGTTTGCGTAATTTTAAACGTTTACTGAAGAACAATATTTTACTCGACAAAACAAAAGTGCCTACGACACTCGGTATTCCCAGGTGGTCTCCCACCAAAGTACTGACCGAGCCCAACGTGTCTTAACTGCGGTGATCAGACAGGAACCGGTGTATTAAATGTGGTATGGTCGTAGACGAATGCTTAACTGTTTACATAATTGTAAACGTTTACTGAAGAACAATATTTTACTCGACAGAACAAAAGTGCCTACGACACTCGGTATTCCCAGGTGGTCTCCCAACGAAGTACTGACCGAGCCCAACGTTGCTTAACTGCGGTGATCAGACGGGAACCGGTGTATTCAATGTGGTGTGGTCGTAGACGAATGCTTAAAAGGTTTACGTAATTGTAAACGTTTACTGAAGAACAATATTTTACTCGACAAAACAAAAGTGCCAACGACACTCGGTATTCCCAGGTGGTCTCCCACCAAAGTACTGACCGAGCCCAACGTTTCTTAACTGCGGTGATCAGACAGGAACCGGTGTATTCAATGTGGTATGGTCGTAGACGAATGCTTAACAGGTTTGCGTAATTTTAAACATTTACTGAAGAACAATATTTTACTCGACAAAACAAAAGTGCCTACGACACTCGGTATTCCCAGGTGGTCTCCCATCGAAGTACTGACCGAGACCAACGTTGCTTAACTGCGGTGATCAGCCGGGAACCGGTGTATTCAATGTGGTGTGGTCGTAGACGAATGTTTAAAAGGTTTACGTAATTTTAAACGTTTACTGATGAACAATATTTTACTAGACAAAACAAAAGTGGCTACGACACTCTGTATTCCCAGGTGGTCTACCATCGAAGTACTGACCGAGACCAACGTTGCTTAACTGCGGTGATCAGCCGGGAACCGGTGTATTCAATGTGGTATGGTCGTAGACGAATGCTTAACCGGTTTGCGTAATTTTAAATATTTACTGAAGAACAATATTTTACTCGACAACAAGAAAAAGTGCCTACGACACTCGGTATTCCCAGGTGGTCTCCCACCAAAGTACTGAGCGAGCCCAACGTTGCTTAACTGCGGTGATCAGACGGGAACCGGTGTATTCAATGTGGTGTGGTCGTAGACGAATGCTTAAAAGGTTTGCGTAATTTTAAACGTTTACTGAAGAACAATATTTTACTCGACAAAACAAAAGTGCCTACGACACTCGATATTCCCAGGTGGTCTCCCACCAAAGTACTGACCGAGCCCAACGTTTCTTAACTGCGGTGATCAGACGGGAACCGGTTTATTCAATGTGGTATGGTCGTAGACGAATGCTTAACAGTTTACATAATTGTAAACGTTTACTGAAGAACAATATTTTACTCGACAGAACAAAAGTGCCTACGACACTCGGTATTCCCAGGTGGTCTCCCACCAAAGTACTGACCGAGCCCAACGTTTCTTAACTGCGGTGATCAGACGGGAACCGGTGTATTCAATGTGGTATGGTCGTAGACGAATGCTTAACAGTTTAAATAATTGTAAACGTTTACTGAAGAACAATATTTTATTCGACAGAACAAAAGTGCCTACGACACTCGGTATTCCCAGGTGGTCTCCCACCGAAGTACTGACCGAGCCCAACGTTGCTTAACTGCGGTGATAAGACGGGAACCGGTGTATTCAAGGTGGTATGGTCGTAGACGAATGCTAAAAAGGTTTGCGTAATTTTAAACGTTTATTGAAGAACAATATTTTACTCGACAAAACACAAATGACTACGAAACTCGGTATTCCCAGGTGGTCTCCCACCAAAGTACTGACCGAGACCAACGTTTCTTAACTGCGGTGATCAGACGGGAACCGGTGTATTCAATGTGGTATGGTCGTAGACGAATGCTTAACAGGTTTGCGTAATTTTAAACGTTTACTGAAGAACAATATTTTACTCGACAAAAAAAAAGTGCCTTCGACACTCGGTATTCCCAGGTGGTCTCCCACCAAAGTACTGGCCGAGCCCAACGTTGCTTAACTGCGGTGATCAGACGGGAACCGGTGTATTCAATGTGGTATGGTCGTAGACGAATGCTTAACAGGTTTGCGTAATTTTAAACGTTTACTGAAGAACAATATTTTACTCGACAAAACAAAAGTGCCTACGACACTCGGTATTCCCAGGTGGTCTCCCAACGAAGTACTGACCGAGCCCAACATTGCTTAACTGCGGTGATCAGACGGGAACCGGTGTCTTCAATGTGGTGTGGTCGTAGACGAATGCTTAAAAGGTTTACGTAATTGTAAACGTTTACTGATGAACAATATTTTACTAGACAAAACAAAAGTGCCTACAACACTCGGTATTCCCAGGTGGTCTCCCATCGAAGTACTGACCGAGACCAACGTTGCTTAACTGCGGTGATCAGACGGGAACCGGTTTATTCAATGTGGTATGGTCGTAGACGAATGCTTAAAAGGTTTACATAATTGTAAACGTTTACTTAAGAACAATATTTTACTCGACAGAACAAAAGTGCCTACGACACTCGGTATTCCCAGGTGGTTTCCCACCAAAGTACTGACCGAGCCCAACGTTCCTTAACTGCGGTGATCAGACGGGAACCGGTGTATTCAATGTGGTGTGGTTGTAGACGAATGCTTAAAAGGTTTACGTAATTGTAAACATTTACTGATGAACAATATTTTACTAGACAAAACAAAATTGCCTACGACACTCGGTATTCCCAGGTGGTCTCCCATCGAAGTACTGACCGAGACCAACGTTGCTTAACTGCGGTGATCAGACGGGATCCGGTGTATTCAATGTGGTATGGTCGTAGACGAATGCTTAAAAGGCTTGCGTAATTATAAACGTTTACTGAAGAACAATATTTTACTCAAAACAAAAGTGCCTACGACACTCGGTATTCCCAGGTGGTCTCCCATCGAAGTACTGACCGAGCCCAACGTTGCTTAACTGCGGTGATCAGACGGGAACCGGTGTATTCAAGGTGGTATGGTCGTAGACGAATGCTAAAAAGGTTTACATAATTGTGAACGTTTACTGAAGAACAATATTTTACTCGACAGAACAAAAGTGCCTACGACACTCGGTATTCCCAGGTGGTCTACCAACGAAGTACTGACCGAGCCCAACATTGCTTAACTGCGGTGATCAGACGGGAACCGGTGTCTTCAATGTGGTGTGGTCGTAGACGAATGCTTAAAAGGTTTACGTAATTGTAAACGTTTACTGATGAACAATATTTTACTAGACAAAACAAAAGTGCCTACAACACTCGGTATTCCCAGGTGGTCTCCCATCGAAGTACTGACCGAGACCAACGTTGCTTAACTGCGGTGATCAGACGGGAACCGGTTTATTCAATGTGGTATGGTCGTAGACGAATGCTTAAAAGGTTTACATAATTGTAAACGTTTACTTAAGAACAATATTTTACTCGACAGAACAAAAGTGCCTACGACACTCGGTATTCCCAGGTGGTTTCCCACCAAAGTACTGACCGAGCCCAACGTTCCTTAACTGCGGTGATCAGACGGGAACCGGTGTATTCAATGTGGTGTGGTTGTAGACGAATGCTTAAAAGGTTTACGTAATTGTAAACATTTACTGATGAACAATATTTTACTAGACAAAACAAAATTGCCTACGACACTCGGTATTCCCAGGTGGTCTCCCATCGAAGTACTGACCGAGACCAACGTTGCTTAACTGCGGTGATCAGACGGGATCCGGTGTATTCAATGTGGTATGGTCGTAGACGAATGCTTAAAAGGCTTGCGTAATTATAAACGTTTACTGAAGAACAATATTTTACTCAAAACAAAAGTGCCTACGACACTCGGTATTCCCAGGTGGTCTCCCACCGAAGTACTGGCCGAGCCCAACGTTGCTTAACTGCGGTGATCAGACGGGAACCGGTGTATTCAATGTGGTATGGTCGTAGACGAATGCTTAACAGGTTTGCGTAATTTTAAACGTTTACTGAAGAACAATATTTTACTCGACAAAACAAAAGTGCCTACGACACTCAGTATTCCCAGGTGGTCTCCCACCAAAGTACTGATCGAGCCCAACGTTTCTTAACTGCCGTGGTCAGACATGAACCGGTGTATTCAATGTGGTATGGTCGTAGACGAATGCTTGACAGTTTACATAATTGTAAACGTTTACTGAAGAACAATATTTTACTCGACAGAACAAAAGTGCCTACGAAACTCGGTATTCCCAGGTGGTTTCCCACCAAAGTACTGACCGAGCCCAACGTTTCTTAACTGCGGTGATCAGACGGGAACCGGTGTATTCAATGTGGTATGGTCGTAGACGAATGCTTAACAGTTTACATAATTATAAACGTTTACTGAAGAACAATATTTTACTAAAAACAAAAGTGCCTACGACACTCGGTATTCCCAGGTGGTCTCCCACCGAAGTACTGGCCGAGCCCAACGTTGCTTAACTGCGGTGATCAGACGGGAACCGGTGTATTCAATGTGGTATGGTCGTAGACGAATGCTTAACAGGTTTGCGTAATTTTAAACGTTTACTGAAGAACAATATTTTACTCGACAAAACAAAAGTGCCTACGACACTCGGTATTCCCAGGTGGTCTCCCACCAAAGTACTTTATTTATTTATTTTCAATGCTCCTTCGCTGCGCTCATACGCATGAAAAACAGTTTCGTTCTATACACAGACTCAAATAACCACACACAGAACATGAAATAAGTTTAACTTATTTATTGAGACAGCATGGGATCGCGGCTCCAGTACACAATGAACTGAATGTCTCCAATCTATACGAACAATATATAACCAAGTCACTATACAGCGAATATGACAGAAAACACAAGACCAGTCTCGATGACTAAAAAACTTTAGAAACCTCGGTGGCTCTCGGGCATAAGCATGCCTTCAATGCTTACATTATGTCCTGTGGTAACCATCTGGAACCAAGTCCTTTAGGCTCTTCGGACATGGTCCGGCTTTCAACAACTCAAACAACATAGGCTACATTTAAACAAGTAATAGTAAGAGTAATACACTGGTTTAGTACATTGTTGGTGTTTACAAAACGAAAAGGTCTATCATGTGAAAAATTTTCATCAAGATTGTTAGAACACAACACGAAAAGGCAGAAATCGTAAGCATAAAAGATTTCCATGTGCTACGACAATCAGAGAAATCTCTGGGATCGAGAACTCGCCCAGGAACATAGCAATGCTTTTGACGTCAGTCCAAGCAGTAAAAAACTACTGGCGCTCGGAGGCCACGAAAAACCTCCTTTATTTTATCTTTGTTTATAGGAGGAAACGTGGGTGCATCCTAGGACATCAAAAAGAGGCGCACTCCCCTTATCATTGCCACATTACCTAGGTTTGTTCCCGGGTTTTTGAAACAATTGAAATTTGTTAAAGAGGGGTAAGCTCAAGGGAAACACTTATGAGCGCCCTAAGGTGGATTCTTCGAGTGCGTAAAAGGAACGAATTAAACCGATTATCTGCAATGCTAATACCCGAGTTGTACATTATTCTAAACTGGTTCCCGCTGCACATACAACGACTGAATTCAGTCTAGTCAAATTTTTTATTTTTTTGGTCCGGGTACCAGACTAACATTATTCCGACTATGTGAATGAGAGATGAGTAAAAGGACTAACTGCAGAATTGTCCGACTGGATATTTTTACATGGGAATAAAAATCGGACGAACTTGATCATTAAGTAAAAAGCTAAAGACAATGTAATGTCCTTTCCGTTTTCGGCTCTCGTTAATGTATAACAACAATTAACACTCGTACGCATGAAAGATTCCGATGTGCTGTGAAAATCAGAGCATGAAAAAACGTGCATCTAGAGTTGATGATTCAACCATTAGGCCTAATGGCCCTTAAGACCGGACAAGGTCCGTTTCCCTTCAACTCGCTTCCAATTACTAATTGTACTCTCAAAAATACATAAAAACATTAAAGGGCCTGTGACATCCTAAACAACTTTGTGCCTAAGCTTTGCTTCATAATGCCGGATTACTTGTTCAGCAAGACATACTATATTGTTCGTTTGGATGTAAAAATCAATAAAAGGTGGCATTTTTCAACTTTGAAGATTTCATTGCAATAAATCACAGACAGAGGGCGCTGTTTTGAGTGCATCACATAAGGAAGACAGAAGGGAAAAGTTAAGAAAAAACATAAGACTTCAAGTTGGACTTGTGGCAAATTGCTGCAGTTTCTACCCCCAGTTTTGTCATGGCTTACAGCAGGCAACATGTAAAACAAACTCAAACAGCCATGGATTACAAAACTTTCAGGAAAATTGAGAAAAAAGTGGATACTTTTGTGCACAGTTCAATGTGATTTTTCTGTGTTTGTCTCTTGTGACGTCGTGACCCTGGTCATGAATATGCATATTTTCATTAGCATAAAAACTAAAAACCTTTGCTTTAACCCCCAAAGCAAGCTCCAAATAGGATTTTTTATGACTTTAACTGAGTAAAGTGGTTTTAAAGCATAGATTTCATTGATAAAAATCATAAATAAGGGCCCTTTAATAAGAGTTCCAAGTTGAACGAGTTTCTAACGGATTATTGCAAAAGCCATTCACGAATATCAACTATATTATTGCGGCAGCAGTTGTGAATGACACAAAAAATCGAGATTTCAGAAAAGTTAAAACCGTAAGAAATCGTTTTGCATAACAATTCACTCTACACACGAAAAAACAAAATCGTACGCATGAAAGATTCCGATGTGCTATGAAAATCAGAGCATGAAAAAACGTGCATCTAGAGTTGAAGATGCAACAAATTACGGCCCTTTCAACTCGCTTCAATTACTAATTCTACTCTAAAAATTACATAAAAACATTAATAAGAGTTCCAACTTTTTGAACGAGTTTCTAACGGATTATTGCAAAGCCATTCACGAAAATCAACTATATTATTGTGGCAGCAGTTGTGAATGACACCAAAGATCGAGATTTCAGAAAAGTTAAAACCGTAAGAAATCGTTTTGCATAACCATTCACTTTACACACGAAAAAACAAAATCGTACGCATGAAAGATTCCGATGTGCTATGAAAATCGAAGCATGAAAAAACGTGCATCTAGAGTTGATGATTCAACAATTAAGGCCCTTGAGGCCCTTCGGACAAGGTCCGGTTCCCTTCAACTCGATTCCAATTAACTGATTTTACTCTCAAAAATACACTAAACATTAATAAGAGTTCCAAATTGAACGAGTTTCTAACAGAATATTGCAAAAGCCATTACAATGCATACAGTAGACTCTACTGTTATTTGGAATTGTAAAATTTACAGAAGATTCTTCTGTTTTTCAACAGACGACTAAGTGATCGTTTGTGCATGGTTTTGTTCTTTAACAAAGCCTTCTGTGCAGAAACAATTCTATGTAACTGAACGAAGCAGTCCAGGTTATTGACGACCGTTTCTTGTTGACCTTTACAATTCACCTTTTGTGTTGTAGATGCACCACACTTCATGTAAAATAAGTCGGCATGTTTCTCTCAATTTCCTAGTTTTTTTATTTGCATGCCGGGGTGCAGTGGAGTCTCAACAGGGTGTACAATTTACCAAAAATGTAACCCGACTCACTGAAATACAGGAATATGACAAACTCAGGGGGAATTTCTGCCCGAGTCTACTGTACTCCCGCACTTTGAGGCAGGTTATATGCTCCCGTGTATCTCCACCGCAGGCAGTATTGCACGGCAAATAAAAACCAAATAAAAACCAAAAAATGTACGAATTAAAACACAGACCCGCCCTTCACGACATGTAGAGCAGCTACTTCTCGTTCAAGTCGGAACTATAAACTGAACAGTCTCCAGTATATATTTCGACATAACGCCCGCCAAAATCTGTCATTTCATGTACGAACGGCACAACTACAAAAAGCGCACTGCGCAGTTTGAATTTACTGCAGTGATTTCCCAGCTAGACTGGTTCCCGCTCCACATATTCCACATACAACGACTGAATATGAGGACCGGCTACTGTGGTGTTTAAAATAGCACTTTAAGCATTACGTCATGCATTTATTTTTAGAAGCACATAACCGTTAATTTTCAAAGCGCGCTGCCTGGCATGAGTGTACAACAATTTGAAAGGGGTTATTACATATTTGACCAATACAAATTGAATATATTAACCTTAAAATATTAAATATGCCCATTTTAATATACATGTAGGCTAGCATCAAAACGAAAATTCAAACCTTGTCTGCATCACGCAGTGATCGAGCTCCATAATGTACTATGCTGTTGCAATCCCGTAACTATAGCGACTGACAGCCACTGCGTAGTTTTAAATCCGTAGCATCACCATAAATACACGCAGCGGCACGCACGTACGTGCACGCGACGTCAATTCAAATTCTCGAAACAATAACGAAGTGTACCCGACGATTAACGGTAACGTCCGGACGACCGGACGTGCATTCGGGTAACTTCGGGAACCTTCGGAAAAGGAGGAATTCCTCCTTTTTCGAAACATGTATACTGGCTGTTGCCGGACCTTAAATTCAGTCTAGTCAATTTTTGGTCCGGGTACCAGACTATTTCCCAGCATGCAACGTACCATGGTACTCGCTATCAACGCCGCGTAATTTCTGCCGCATACCAGGAACATCGATGGGATAACAGAAACTCCTCTGTTACTAACACAGTAACATGGCTGTATTTTAACAGATGAAGATTAAAAGTTTTGTTTCTGAACAAAACCTGTAATTTAACGGCAAACCGTCTGTAATCATACAGAACAATATTTTTAAAATGTACACCGACGGAAGAACGTTTGTGCAATAACAACAAATTCCCAAAACAGTAAAAGTTACTGTTCGATTTTGACTTTTTTAACAGAAAAACACCTGTGACTCAACACAATTTGTTACAGTGTGGTTCCTCGGGCTAGCGTCATACAACTGCATCGTTATGATTTGTGCTGGAATGTGACCAAAATAGAAGCTCTGCAATGATCTGAATGGTATCGAGACTTGGCTAAGACTTGCGTTTCTTCACGGCGCAGGGGCAATTCTGCTAGCGACCATGGTACTACTTGTAGGGTGCACAGTATTTAGAGTCCGGCTAAATCCTGGCATACATCAGATAGGCGGATAAAGCTGAAAAAGCCTGTGGGAAAGTACAAAAAATCGAGAAAACAAAACGCCGTACAGACCATAAAGGGCGGGTGGGTGGGAAACCGTATGCGTAGTGTATACAAACATGGAGCAATAGACATTCAGTGAGAGTGCATAAGCCTGAAGTGGCGAAACACGCCAGAATGCCTTCTTAAATGCAAAAGTAGTCAATTGATATGTAAATTTCTGGAGGGAAAGGAATGCAAGGGAAGAATGTAAAGCATTTGATCTATGTACCGAACGAAACTAAATTTTCAATGCTCCTTCGCTGCGCTCATACGCATGAAAAACAGTTTCGTTCTATACACAGACTCAAATAACCACACACAGAACATGAAATAAGTTTAACTTATTTATTGAGACAGCATGGGATCGCGGCTCCAGTACACAATGAAACATGCTGAAGAAAACAAAGTATTAATTGTGTGCACCTGGAAAATGATGAAGGCAGGCAGGATCCGGTGAAGAAGTGTCGGTGCCATCTAATCTTGCCTTTTACGTTTTCGATCTCATTGTGAAAAAAAGGTCTCTTCCTTTGATTTGAAGTTAATTGATCCCAAGAAAAAACCCCAGTTTTAATTCGTGTCCATATATCACACCGTTGCCCAGCCCGTTTCGCTATCGACGGCAATGCAGATCTTACGTATCCGTTCGTGTAACTCTCCGGGGCGTCCTGCTAACCGTAGTCGGGGGGCCGGGCCGCACAGGGATCCGATCTCTCCGTTAAAGCCGCAGTGAGTTGTCTATAACTGGTTTGTCAGTTGCCCTGGTCTGGCCAAAATCCTTCGCCTAGAAGACTATTTTTAGTTCAATAATGGAAAATCGAGAACCAGAGTTCTTGCAGATAAGTCGAGACTGCAGCGTATACTGGGAATAACGTATGCGTAGTGTATACAAACATGGAGCAATAGACATTCAGTGAGAGTGCATAAGCCTGAAGTGGCGAAACACGCCAGAATGCCTTCTTAAATGCAAAAGTAGTCAATTGATATGTAAATTTCTGGAGGGAAAGGAATGCAAGGGAAGAATGTAAAGCATTTGATCTATGTACCGAACGAAACTAAATTTATTTATATACCACATCCAACAGCGGAGGGACCGCCATTTACAGGAATGGGAGCAAGTGTGGTTGAGTGCCTTGCTCAAGGGCACAGGTGCCACAACCCGTCACGGCCAGGAATCGAACCAACATTCTAGTAAAGAACACTATTTTACTCGACAGAACAAAAGTGCCTACGACACTCGGTATTCCCAGGTGATTTTCCACCAAAGTACTGACTGAGCCCAACGTTTCTTAACTGCGATGATCAGACGGGAACCGGTGTATTCAATGTGGTATGGTCGTAGACGAATGCTTAACAGTTTACATAATTATAAACGTTTACTGAAGAACAATATTTTACTAAAAACAAAAGTGCCTACGACACTCGGTATTCCCAGGTGGTCTCCCACCAAAGTACTGACCGAGCCCAACGTTTCTTAACTGCGGTGATCAGACAGGAACCGGTGTATTCAATGTGGTATGGTCGTAGACGAATGCTTAACAGTTTACATAATTGTAAACGTTTACTGAAGAACAATATTTTACTCGACAGAACAAAAGTGCCTACGACACTCGGTATTCCCAGGTGGTCTCCCACCGAAGTACTGGCCGAGCCCAACGTTGCTTAACTGCGGTGATCAGACGGGAACCGATGTATTCAATGTGGTATGGTCGTAGACGAATGCTTAACAGGTTTGCGTAATTTTAAACGTTTACTGAAGAACAATATTTTACTCGACAAAACAAAAGTGCCTACGACACTCGGTATTCCCAGGTGGTCTCCCACCGAAGTACTAGCCGAGCCCAACGTTGCTTAACTGCGGTGATCAGACGGGAACCGGTGTATTCAATGTGGTATGGTCGTAGACGAATGGTTAACAGGTTTGCGTAATTTTAAACGTTTACTGAAGAACAATATTTTACTCGACAAAACAAAAGTGCCTACGACACTCGGTATTCCCAGGTGGTCTCCCACCAAAGTACTGACCGAGCCCAACGATTCTTAACTGCGGTGATCAGACAGGAACCGGTGTATTCAATGTGGTATGGTCGTAGACGAATGCTTAACAATTTACATAATTGTAAACGTTTACGGAAGAACAATATTTTACTCGACAGAACAAAAGTGCCTACGACACTCGGTATTCCCAGGTGGTCTCCCACCGAAGTACTGACCGAGCCCAACGTTGCTTAACTGCGGTGATCAGACGGGAACCGGTGTATTCAAGGTGGTATGGTCGTAGACGAATGCTAAAAAGGTTTACATAATTGTAAACGTTTACTGAAGAACAATATTTTACTCGACAGAACAAAAGTGCCTACGACACTCGGTATTCCCAGGTGGTCTCCCACCGAAGTACTGACCGAGCCCAACGTTGCTTAACTGCGGTGATCAGACGGGAACCGGTGTCTTCAAGGTGGTATGGTCGTAGACGAATGCTTAAAAGGTTTACATAATTGTAAACGTTTACTTAAGAACAATATTTTACTCGACAGAACAAAAGTGCCTACGACACTCGGTATTCCCAGGTGGTTTCCCACCAAAGTACTGACCGAGCCCAACCTTTCTTTACTGCGGTGATCAGACGGGAACCGGTGTATTCAATGTGGTATGGTCGTAGACGAATGCTTAACAGTTTACATAATTATAAACGTTTACTGAAGAACAATATTTTACTAAAAACAAAAGTGACTACGACACTCGGTATTCCCAGGTGGTCTCCCACCGAAGTACTGGCCGAGCCCAACGTTGCTTAACTGCGGTGATCAGACGGGAACCGGTGTATTCAATGTGGTATGGTCGTAGACGAATGCTTAACAGGTTTGCGTAATTTTAAACGTTTACTGAAGAACAATATTTTACTCGACAAAACAAAAGTGCCGACAACACTCGGTATTCCCAGGTGGTGTCCCACCAAAGTACTGACCGAGCCCAACGTTTCTTAACTGCGGTGATCAGACAGGAACCGGTGTATTCAATGTGGTATGATCGTAGACGAATGCTTAACAGTTTACATAATTGTAAACGTTTACTGAAGAACAATATTTTACTCGACAGAACAAAAGTGCCTACGACACTCGGTATTCCCAGGTGGTCTCCCACCGAAGTACTGGCCGAGCCCAACGTTGCTTAACTGCGGTGATCAGACGGGAACCGGTGTATTCAATGTGGTATGGTCGTAGACGAATGCTTAACAGGTTTGCGTAATTTTAAACGTTTACTGAAGAACAATATTTTACTCGACAAAACAAAAGTGCCTACGACACTCGGTATTCCCAGGTGGTCTCCCACCAAAGTACTGACCGAGCCAAACGTTTCTTAACTGCCGTGATCAGACAGGAACCGGTGTATTCAATGTGGTATGGTCGTAGACGAATGCTTAACCGGTTTGCGTAATTTTAAATATTTACTGAAGAACAATATTTCACTCGACAAAACAAAAGTGCCTACGACACTCGGTATTCCCAGGTGGTCTCCCACCAAAGTACTGAGCGAGCCCAACGTTTCTTAACTGCGGTGATCAGACGGTAACCGGTGTATTCAATGTGGTATGGTCGTAGACGAATGCTTAACCGGTTTGCGTAATTTTAAATATTTACTGAAGAACAATATTTCACTCGACAAAACAAAAGTGCCTACGACACTCGGTATTCCCAGGTGGTCTCCCACCAAAGTACTGAGCGAGCCCAACGTTTCTTAACTGCGGTGATCAGACGGTAACCGGTGTATTCAATGTGGTATGATCGTAGACGAATGCTTAACCGGTTTGCGTAATTTTAAATATTTACTGAAGAACAATATTTCACTCGACAAAACAAAAGTGCCTACGACACTCGGTATTCCCAGGTGGTCTCCCACCAAAGTACTGACCGAGCCCAACGTTTCTTAACTGCGGTGATCAGACAGGAACCGGTGTATTCAATGTGGTATGGTCGTAGACGAATGCTTAACCGGTTTGCGTAATTTTAAATATTTACTGAAGAACAATATTTCACTCGACAAAACAAAAGTGCCTACGACACTCGGTATTCCCAGGTGGTCTCCCACCAAAGTACTGAGCGAGCCCAACGTTTCTTAACTGCGGTGATCAGACGGTAACCGGTGTATTCAATGTGGTATGATCGTAGACGAATGCTTAACAGTTTAAATAATTGTAAACGTTTACTGAAGAACAATATTTTACTCGACAGAACAAAAGTGCCTACGACACTCGGTATTCCCAGGTGGTCTCCCACCGAAGTACTGACCGAGCCCAACGTTTCTTAACTGCCGTGATCAGACAGGAACCGGTGTATTCAATGTGGTATGGTCGTAGACGAATGCTAAAAAGGTTTACATAATTGTAAACGTTTACTGAAGAACAATATTTTACTCGACAGAACAAAAGTGCCTACGACACTCGGTATTCCCAGGTGGTCTCCCACCGAAGTACTGACCGAGCCCAACGTTGCTTAACTGCGGTGATCAGACGGGAACCGGTGTCTTCAAGGTGGTATGGTCGTAGACGAATGCTTAAAAGGTTTACATAATTGTAAACGTTTACTTAAGAACAATATTTTACTCGACAGAACAAAAGTGCCTACGACACTCGGTATTCCCAGGTGGTTTCCCACCAAAGTACTGACCGAGCCCAACCTTTCTTTACTGCGGTGATCAGACGGGAACCGGTGTATTCAATGTGGTATGGTCGTAGACGAATGCTTAACAGTTTACATAATTATAAACGTTTACTGAAGAACAATATTTTACTAAAAACAAAAGTGACTACGACACTCGGTATTCCCAGGTGGTCTCCCACCGAAGTACTGGCCGAGCCCAACGTTGCTTAACTGCGGTGATCAGACGGGAACCGGTGTATTCAATGTGGTATGGTCGTAGACGAATGCTTAACAGGTTTGCGTAATTTTAAACGTTTACTGAAGAACAATATTTTACTCGACAAAACAAAAGTGCCGACAACACTCGGTATTCCCAGGTGGTGTCCCACCAAAGTACTGACCGAGCCCAACGTTTCTTAACTGCGGTGATCAGACAGGAACCGGTGTATTCAATGTGGTATGATCGTAGACGAATGCTTAACAGTTTACATAATTGTAAACGTTTACTGAAGAACAATATTTTACTCGACAGAACAAAAGTGCCTACGACACTCGGTATTCCCAGGTGGTCTCCCACCGAAGTACTGGCCGAGCCCAACGTTGCTTAACTGCGGTGATCAGACGGGAACCGGTGTATTCAATGTGGTATGGTCGTAGACGAATGCTTAACAGGTTTGCGTAATTTTAAACGTTTACTGAAGAACAATATTTTACTCGACAAAACAAAAGTGCCTACGACACTCGGTATTCCCAGGTGGTCTCCCACCAAAGTACTGACCGAGCCCAACGTTTCTTAACTGCCGTGATCAGACAGGAACCGGTGTATTCAATGTGGTATGGTCGTAGACGAATGCTTAACCGGTTTGCGTAATTTTAAATATTTACTGAAGAACAATATTTCACTCGACAAAACAAAAGTGCCTACGACACTCGGTATTCCCAGGTGGTCTCCCACCAAAGTACTGAGCGAGCCCAACGTTTCTTAACTGCGGTGATCAGACGGTAACCGGTGTATTCAATGTGGTATGATCGTAGACGAATGCTTAACAGTTTAAATAATTGTAAACGTTTACTGAAGAACAATATTTTACTCGACAGAACAAAAGTGCCTACGACACTCGGTATTCCCAGGTGGTCTCCCACCGAAGTACTGACCGAGCCCAACGTTGCTTAACTGCGGTGATCAGACGGGAACCGGTGTATTCAAGGTGGTATGGTCGTACACGAATGCTAAAATGGTTTACATAATTGTAAACGTTTACTGAAGAACAATATTTTACTCGACAGAACAAAAGTGCCTACGACACTCGGTATTCCCAGGTGGTCTCCCAACGAAGTACTGACCGAGCCCAACGTTGTTTAACTGCGGTGATCAGACGGGAACCGGTGTATTCAATGTGGTATGGTCGTAGACGAATGCTTAACCGGTTTGCGTATTTTTAAATATTTACTGAAGAACAATATTTTACTCGACAAAACAAAAGTGCCTACGACATTCGGTATTCCCAGGTGGTCTCCCACCAAAGTACTGAGCGAGCCCAACGTTTCTTAACTGCGGTGATCAGACGGGAACCGGTGTATTAACAGGTTTGCGTAATTTTAAACGTTTACTGAAGAACAATATTTTACTAAAAACAAAAGTGCTTACGACACTCGGTATTCCCAGGTGGTCTCCCACCGAAGTACTGGCCGAGCCCAACGTTGCTTAACTGCGGTGATCAGACGGGAACCGGTGTATTCAATGTGGTATGGTCGTAGACGAATGCTTAACAGGTTTGCGTAATTTTAAACGTTTACTGAAGAACAATATTTTACTCGACAAAACAAAAGTGCCGACGACACTCGGTATTCCCAGGTGGTCTCCCACCAAAGTACTGACCGAGCCCAACGTTTCTTAACTGCGGTGATCAGACAGGAACCGGTGTATTCAATGTGGTATGGTCGTAGACGAATGCTTAACAGTTTACATAATTGTTTACTCAAGAACAATATTTTACTCGACAGAACAAAAGTGCCTACGACACTCGGTATTCCCAGGTGGTCTCCCACCGAAGTACTGGCCGAGTCTGGCCGAGCCCAACGTTGCTTAACTGCGGTGATCAGACGGGAACCGGTGTATTCAATGTGGTATGGTCGTAGACGAATGCTTAACCGGTTTGCGTAATTTTAAACGTTTACTGAAGAACAATATTTTATTCGACAAAACAAAAGTGCCTACGACACTCGGTATTCCCAGGTGGTCTCCCACCAAAGTACTGAGCGAGCCCAACGTTTCTTAACTGCGGTGATCAGACGGGAACCGGTGTATTCAATGTGGTATGATCGTAGACGAATGCTTAACAGTTTAAATAATTGTAAACGTTTACTGAAGAACAATATTTTACTCGACAGAACAAAAGTGCCTACGACACTCGGTATTACCAGGTGGTCTCCCACCGAAGTACTGACCGAGCCCAACATTGCTTAACTGCGGTGATCGGACGGGAACCGGTGTCTTCAATGTGGTGTGGTCGTGGACGAATGCTTAAAAGGTTTACGTAATTGTAAACGTTTACTGATGAACAATATTTTACTAGACAAAACAAAAGTGCCTACAACACTCGGTATTCCCAGGTGGTCTCCCATCGAAGTACTGACCGAGACCAACGTTGCTTAACTGCGGTGATCAGACGGGAACCGGTTTATTCAATGTGGTATGGTCGTAGACGAATGCTTAAAAGGTTTACATAATTGTAAACGTTTACTTAAGAACAATATTTTACTCGACAGAACAAAAGTGCCTACGACACTCGGTATTCCCAGGTGGTTTCCCACCAAAGTACTGACCGAGCCCAACGTTCCTTAACTGCGGTGATCAGACGGGAACCGGTGTATTCAATGTGGTGTGGTTGTAGACGAATGCTTAAAAGGTTTACGTAATTGTAAACATTTACTGATGAACAATATTTTACTAGACAAAACAAAATTGCCTACGACACTCGGTATTCCCAGGTGGTCTCCCATCGAAGTACTGACCGAGACCAACGTTGCTTAACTGCGGTGATCAGACGGGATCCGGTGTATTCAATGTGGTATGGTCGTAGACGAATGCTTAAAAGGCTTGCGTAATTATAAACGTTTACTGAAGAACAATATTTTACTCAAAACAAAAGTGCCTACGACACTCGGTATTCCCAGGTGGTCTCCCACCGAAGTACTGACCGAGCCCAACGTTGCTTAACTGCGGTGATCAGACGGGAACCGGTGTATTCAAGGTGGTATGGTCGTAGACGAATGCTAAAAAGGTTTACATAATTGTGAACGTTTACTGAAGAACAATATTTTACTCGACAGAACAAAAGTGCCTACGACACTCGGTATTCCCAGGTGGTCTCCCAACGAAGTACTGACCGAGACCAACGTTGCTTAACTGCGGTGATCAGACGGGATCCGGTGTATTCAATGTGGTATGGTCGTAGACGAATGCTTAAAAGGCTTGCGTAATTATAAACGTTTACTGAAGAACAATATTTTACTCAAAACAAAAGTGCCTACGACACTCGGTATTCCCAGGTGGTCTCCCACCGAAGTACTGGCCGAGCCCAACGTTGCTTAACTGCGGTGATCAGACGGGAACCGGTGTATTCAATGTGGTATGGTCGTAGACGAATGCTTAACAGGTTTGCGTAATTTTAAACGTTTACTGAAGAACAATATTTTACTCGACAAAACAAAAGTGCCTACGACACTCATTATTCCCAGGTGGTCTCCCACCAAAGTACTGATCGAGCCCAACGTTTCTTAACTGCCGTGGTCAGACATGAACCGGTGTATTCAATGTGGTATGGTCGTAGACGAATGCTTAACAGTTTACATAATTGTAAACGTTTACTGAAGAACAATATTTTACTCGACAGAACAAAAGTGCCTACGAAACTCGGTATTCCTAGGTGGTTTCCCACCAAAGTACTGACCGAGCCCAACGTTTCTTAACTGCGGTGATCAGACGGGAACCGGTGTATTCAATGTGGTATGGTCGTAGACGAATGCTAAAAAGGTTTACATAATTGTAAACGTTTACTGAAGAACAATATTTTACTCGACAGAACAAAAGTGCCCACGACACTCGGTATTCCCAGGTGGTCTCCCAACGAAGTACTGACCGAGCCCAACATTGCTTAACTGCGGTGATCAGACGGGAACCGGTGTCTTCAATGTGGTGTGGTCGTAGACGAATGCTTAAAAGGTTTACGTAATTGTAAACGTTTACTGATGAACAATATTTTACTAGACAAAACAAAAGTGCCTACAACACTCGGTATTCCCAGGTGGTCTCCCATCGAGGTACTGACCGAGACCAACGTTGCTTAACTGCGGTGATCAGACGGGAACCGGTGTATTCAATGTGGTATGGTCGTAGACGAATGCTTAAAAGGTTTACATAATTGTAAACGTTTACTTAAGAACAATATTTTACTCGACAGAACAAAAGTGCCTACGACACTCGGTATTCCCAGGTGGTTTCCCACCAAAGTACTGACCGAGCCCAACGTTCCTTAACTGCGGTGATCAGACAGGAACCGGTGTATTCAATGTGGTATGGTCGTAGACGAATGCTTAACAGGTTTGCGTAATTTTAAACGTTTACTGAAGAACAATATTTTACTAAAAACAAAAGTGCTTACGACACTCGGTATTCCCAGGTGGTCTCCCACCGAAGTACTGGCCGAGCCCAACGTTGCTTAACTGCGGTGATCAGACGGGAACCGGTGTATTCAATGTGGTATGGTCGTAGACGAATGCTAAAAAGGTTTACATAATTGTGAACGTTTACTGAAGAACAATATTTTACTCGACAGAACAAAAGTGCCTACGACACTCGGTATTCCCAGGTGGTCTCCCAACGAAGTACTGACCGAGCCCAACATTGCTTAACTGCGGTGATCAGACGGGAACCGGTGTCTTCAATGTGGTGTGGTCGTAGACGAATGCTTAAAAGGTTTACGTAATTGTAAACGTTTACTGATGAACAATATTTTACTAGACAAAACAAAATTGCCTACGACACTCGGTATTCCCAGGTGGTCTCCCATCGAAGTACTGACCGAGACCAACGTTGCTTAACTGCGGTGATCAGACGGGATCCGGTGTATTCAATGTGGTATGGTCGTAGACGAATGCTTAAAAGGCTTGCGTAATTATAAACGTTTACTGAAGAACAATATTTTACTCAAAACAAAAGTGCCTACGACACTCGGTATTCCCAGGTGGTTTCCCACCGAAGTACTGGCCGAGCCCAACGTTGCTTAACTGCGGTGATCAGACGGGAACCGGTGTATTCAATGTGGTATGGTCGTAGACGAATGCTTAACAGGTTTGCGTATTTTTAAACGTTTACTGAAGAACAATATTTTACTCGACAAAACAAAAGTGCCTACGACACTCAGTATTCCCAGGTGGTCTCCCACCAAAGTACTGATCGAGCCCAACGTTTCTTAACTGCCGTGGTCAGACATGAACCGGTGTATTCAATGTGGTATGGTCGTAGACGAATGCTTAACAGTTTACATAATTGTAAACGTTTACTGAAGAACAATATTTTACTCGACAGAACAAAAGTGCCTACGAAACTCGGTATTCCCAGGTGGTTTCCCACCAAAGTACTGACCGAGCCCAACGTTTCTTAACTGCGGTGATCAGACGGGAACCGGTGTATTCAATGTGGTATGGTCGTAGACGAATGCTAAAAAGGTTTACATAATTGTAAACGTTTACTGAAGAACAATATTTTACTCGACAGAACAAAAGTGCCCACGACACTCGGTATTCCCAGGTGGTCTCCCAACGAAGTACTGACCGAGCCCAACATTGCTTAACTGCGGTGATCAGACGGGAACCGGTGTCTTCAATGTGGTGTGGTCGTAGACGAATGCTTAAAAGGTTTACGTAATTGTAAACGTTTACTGATGAACAATATTTTACTAGACAAAACAAAATTGCCTACGACACTCGGTATTCCCATGTGGTCTCCCATCGAAGTACTGACCGAGACCAACGTTGCTTAACTGCGGTGATCAGACGGGATCCGGTGTATTCAATGTGGTATGGTCGTAGACGAATGCTTAAAAGGCTTGCGTAATTATAAACGTTTACTGAAGAACAATATTTTACTCAAAACAAAAGTGCCTACGACACTCGGTATTCCCAGGTGGTCTCCCACCGAAGTACTGGCCGAGCCCAACGTTGCTTAACTGCGGTGATCAGACGGGAACCGGTGTATTCAATGTGGTATGGTCGTAGACGAATGCTTAACAGGTTTGCGTAATTTTAAACGTTTACTGAAGAACAATATTTTACTCGACAAAACAAAAGTGCCTACGACACTCAGTATTCCCAGGTGGTCTCCCACCAAAGTACTGATCGAGCCCAACGTTTCTTAACTGCCGTGGTCAGACATGAACCGGTGTATTCAATGTGGTATGGTCGTAGACGAATGCTTAACAGTTTACATAATTGTAAACGTTTACTGAAGAACAATATTTTACTCGACAGAACAAAAGTGCCTACGAAACTCGGTATTCCCAGGTGGTTTCCCACCAAAGTACTGACCGAGCCCAACGTTTCTTAACTGCGGTGATCAGACGGGAACCGGTGTATTCAATGTGGTATGGTCGTAGACGAATGCTTAACAGTTTACATAATTATAAACGTTTACTGAAGAACAATATTTTACTAAAAACAAAAGTGCCTACGACACTCGGTATTCCCAGGTGGTCTCCCACCGAAGTACTGGCCGAGCCCAACGTTGCTTAACTGCGGTGATCAGACGGGAACCGGTGTATTCAATGTGGTATGGTCGTAGACGAATGCTTAACAGGTTTGCGTAATTTTAAACGTTTACTGAAGAACAATATTTTACTCGACAAAACAAAAGTGCCTACGACACTCGGTATTCCTAGGTGGTCTCCCACCAAAGTACTTTATTTATTTATTTATTTATATACCACATCCAACAGCGGAGGGACCGCCATTTACAGGAATGGGAGCAAGTGTGGTTGAGTGCCTTGCTCAAGGGCACAGGTGCCACAACCCGTCACGGCCAGGAATCGAACCTACATTCTAGTAAAGAACAATATTTTACTCGACAGAACAAAAGTGCCTACGACACTCGGTATTCCCAGGTGATTTCCCACCAAAGTACTGACCGAGCCCAACGTTTCTTAACTGCGATGATCAGACTGGAACCGGTGTATTCAATGTGGTATGGTCGTAGACGAATGCTTAACAGTTTACATAATTATAAACGTTTACTGAAGAACACTATTTTACTAAAAACAAAAGTGCCTACGACACTCGGTATTCCCAGGTGGTCTCCCACCAAAGTACTGACCGAGCCCAACGTTTCTTAACTGCGGTGATCAGACAGGAACCGGTGTATTCAATGTGGTATGGTCGTAGACGAATGCTTAACAGTTTACAAAATTGTAAACGTTTACTGAAGAACAATATTTTACTCGACAGAACAAAAGTGCCTACGACACTCGGTATTCCCAGGTGGTCTCCCACCGAAGTACTGGCCGAGCCCAACGTTGCTTAACTGCGGTGATCAGACGGGAACCGATGTATTCAATGTGGTATGGTCGTAGACGAATGCTTAACAGTTTACATAATTGTAAACGTTTACTGAAGAACAATATTTTACTAAAAACAAAAGTGCCTACGACACTCGGTATTCCCAGGTGGTCTCCCACCGAAGTACTGGCCGAGCCCAACGTTGCTTAACTGCGGTGATCAGACGGGAACCGGTGTATTCAATGTGGTATGGTCGTAGACGAATGCTTAACAGGTTTGCGTAATTTTAAACGTTTACTGAAGAACAATATTTTACTCGACAAAACAAAAGTGCCTACGACACTCGGTATTCCCAGGTGGTCTCCCACCAAAGTACTTTATTTATTTATTTATTTATATACCACATCCAACAGCGGAGGGACCGCCATTTACAGGAATGGGAGCAAGTGTGGTTGAGTGCCTTGCTCAAGGGCACAGGTGCCACAACCCGTCACTGCCAGGAATCGAACCTACATTCTAGTAAAGAACAATATTTTACTCGACAGAACAAAAGTGCCTACGACACTCGGTATTCCCAGGTGATTTCCCACCAAAGTACTGACCGAGCCCAACGTTTCTTAACTGCGATGATCAGACTGGAACCGGTGTATTCAATGTGGTATGGTCGTAGACGAATGCTTAACAGTTTACATAATTATAAACGTTTACTGAAGAACACTATTTTACTAAAAACAAAAGTGCCTACGACACTCGGTATTCCCAGGTGGTCTCCCACCAAAGTACTGACCGAGCCCAACGTTTCTTAACTGCGGTGATCAGACAGGAACCGGTGTATTCAATGTGGTATGGTCGTAGACGAATGCTTAACAGTTTACAAAATTGTAAACGTTTACTGAAGAACAATATTTTACTCGACAGAACAAAAGTGCCTACGAAACTCGGTATTCCTAGGTGGTTTCCCACCAAAGTACTGACCGAGCCCAACGTTTCTTAACTGCGGTGATCAGACGGGAACCGGTGTATTCAATGTGGTATGGTCGTAGACGAATGCTAAAAAGGTTTACATAATTGTAAACGTTTACTGAAGAACAATATTTTACTCGACAGAACAAAAGTGCCCACGACACTCGGTATTCCCAGGTGGTCTCCCAACGAAGTACTGACCGAGCCCAACATTGCTTAACTGCGGTGATCAGACGGGAACCGGTGTCTTCAATGTGGTGTGGTCGTAGACGAATGCTTAAAAGGTTTACGTAATTGTAAACGTTTACTGATGAACAATATTTTACTAGACAAAACAAAAGTGCCTACAACACTCGGTATTCCCAGGTGGTCTCCCATCGAGGTACTGACCGAGACCAACGTTGCTTAACTGCGGTGATCAGACGGGAACCGGTGTATTCAATGTGGTATGGTCGTAGACGAATGCTTAAAAGGTTTACATAATTGTAAACGTTTACTTAAGAACAATATTTTACTCGACAGAACAAAAGTGCCTACGACACTCGGTATTCCCAGGTGGTTTCCCACCAAAGTACTGACCGAGCCCAACGTTCCTTAACTGCGGTGATCAGACAGGAACCGGTGTATTCAATGTGGTATGGTCGTAGACGAATGCTTAACAGGTTTGCGTAATTTTAAACGTTTACTGAAGAACAATATTTTACTCGACAAAACAAAAGTGCCTACGACACTCGGTATTCCCAGGTGGTCTCCCACCAAAGTACTTTATTTATTTATTTATTTATATACCACATCCAACAGCGGAGGGACCGCCATTTACAGGAATGGGAGCAAGTGTGGTTGAGTGCCTTGCTCAAGGGCACAGGTGCCACAACCCGTCACGGCCAGGAATCGAACCTACATTCTAGTAAAGAACAATATTTTACTCGACAGAACAAAAGTGCCTACGACACTCGGTATTCCCAGGTGATTTCCCACCAAAGTACTGACCGAGCCCAACGTTTCTTAACTGCGATGATCAGACTGGAACCGGTGTATTCAATGTGGTATGGTCGTAGACGAATGCTTAACAGTTTACATAATTATAAACGTTTACTGAAGAACACTATTTTACTAAAAACAAAAGTGCCTACGACACTCGGTATTCCCAGGTGGTCTCCCACCAAAGTACTGACCGAGCCCAACGTTTCTTAACTGCGGTGATCAGACAGGAACCGGTGTATTCAATGTGGTATGGTCGTAGACGAATGCTTAACAGTTTACAAAATTGTAAACGTTTACTGAAGAACAATATTTTACTCGACAGAACAAAAGTGCCTACGACACTCGGTATTCCCAGGTGGTCTCCCACCGAAGTACTGGCCGAGCCCAACGTTGCTTAACTGCGGTGATCAGACGGGAACCGATGTATTCAATGTGGTATGGTCGTAGACGAATGCTTAACAGTTTACATAATTGTAAACGTTTACTGAAGAACAATATTTTACTCGACAGAACAAAAGTGCCTACGACACTCGGTATTCCCAGGTGGTCTCCCACCGAAGTACTGACCGAGCCCAACGTTTCTTAACTGCGGTGATCAGACGGGAACCGGTGTATTCAATGTGGTATGGTCGTAGACGAATGCTTAACAGTTTACATAATTATAAACGTTTACTAAAGAACAATATTTTACTAAAAACAAAAGTGCCTACGACACTCGGTATTCCCAGGTGGTCTCCCACCGAAGTACTGGCCGAGCCCAACGTTGCTTAACTGCGGTGATCAGACGGGAACCGCTGTATTCAATGTGGTATGGTCGTAGACGAATGCTTAACAGGTTTGCGTAATTTTAAACGTTTACTGAAGAACAATATTTTACTCGACAAAACAAAAGTGCCTACGACACTCGGTATTCCCAGGTGGTCTCCCACCAAAGTACTTTATTTATTTATTTATTTATATACCACATCCAACAGCGGAGGGACCGCCATTTACAGGAATGGGAGCAAGTGTGGTTGAGTGCCTTGCTCAAGGGCACAGGTGCCACAACCCGTCACGGCCAGGAATCGAACCTACATTCTAGTAAAGAACAATATTTTACTCGACAGAACAAAAGTGCCTACGACACTCGGTATTCCCAGGTGATTTCCCACCAAAGTACTGACCGAGCCCAACGTTTCTTAACTGCGATGATCAGACGGGAACCGGTGTATTCAATGTGGTATGGTCGTAGACGAATGCTTAACAGTTTACATAATTATAAACGTTTACTGAAGAACACTATTTTACTAAAAACAAAAGTGCCTACGACACTCGGTATTCCCAGGTGGTCTCCCACCAAAGTACTGACCGAGCCCAACGTTTCTTAACTGCGGTGATCAGACAGGAACCGGTGTATTCAATGTGGTATGGTCGTAGACGAATGTTTAACAGTTTACATAATTGTAAACGTTTACTGAAGAACAATATTTTACTCGACAGAACAAAAGTGCCTACGACACTCGGTATTCCCAGGTGGTCTCCCACCGAAGTACTGGCCGAGCCCAACGTTGCTTAACTGCGGTGATCAGACGGGAACCGATGTATTCAATGTGGTATGGTCGTAGACGAATGCTTAACAGGTTTGCGTAATTTTAAACGTTTACTGAAGAACAATATTTTACTCGACAAAAAAAAGTGCCTACGACACTCGGTATTCCCAGGTGGTCTCCCACCAAAGTACTGACAGAGCCCAACGTTTCTTAACTGCCGTGATCAGACAGGAACCGGTGTATTCAATGTGGTATGGTCGTAGACGAATGCTTAACAGTTTACATAATTGTAAACGTTTACTGAAGAACAATATTTTACTCGACAGAACAAAAGTGCCTACGACACTCGGTATTCCCAGGTGGTTTCCCACCAAAGTACTGACCGAGCCCAACGTTTCTTAACTGCGGTGATCAGACGGGAACCGGTGTAATCAATGTGGTATGGTCGTAGACGAATGCTTAACAGTTTACATAATTATAAACGTTTACTGAAGAACAATATTTTACTAAAACCAAAAGTGCCTACGACACTCGGTATTCCCAGGTGGTCTCCCACCGAAGTACTGGCCGAGCCCAACGTTGCTTAACTGCGGTGATCAGACGGGAACCGGTGTATTCAATGTGGTGTGGTCGTAGACGAATGCTTAAAAGGTTTAAGTAATTTTAAACGTTTACTGATGAACAATATTTTACTAGACAAAACAAAGTTCCTACGACACTCGGTATGCCCAGGTGGTCTCCCATCGAAGTACTGACCGAGACCAACGTTGCTTAACTGCGGTGATCAGCCGGGAACCGCTGTATTCAATGTGGTATGGTCGTAGACGAATGCTTAACAGGTTTGCGTAATTTTAAATATTTACTGAAGAACAATATTTTACTCGACAAAACAAAAGTGCCTACGACACTCGGTATTCCCAGGTGGTCTCCCAACGAAGTACTGACCGAGCCAAAGTACTGACCGAGCCCAACGTTCCTTAACTGCTGTGATCAGACGGGAACCGGTGTATTCAATGTGGTATGGTCGTAGACGAATGCTTAACAGTTTACATAATTATAAACGTTTACTGAAGAACAATATTTTACTAAAAACAAAAGTGCCTACGACACTCGGTATTCCCAGGTGGTCTCCCACCGAAGTACTGGCCGAGCCCAACGTTGCTTAACTGCGGTGATCAGACGGGAACCGGTGTATTCAAAGTGGTATGGTCGTAGACGAATGCTTAACAGGTTTGCGTAATTTTAAACGTTTACTGAAGAACAATATTTTACTCGACAAAACAAAAGTGCCTACGACACTCGGTATTCCCAGGTGGTCTCCCACCAAAGTACTGACCGAGCCCAACGTTTCTTAACTGCGTTGATCAGACAGGAACCGGTGTATTCAATGTGGTATGGTCGTAGACGAATGCTTAACAGTTTACATAATTGTAAACGTTTACTGAAGAACAATATTTTACTCGACAGAACAAAAGTGACTACGACACTCGGTATTCCCAGGTGGTCTCCCAACGAAGTACTGACCGAGCCCAACGTTGCTTAACTGCGGTGATCAGACGGGAACCGGTGTATTCAATGTGGTGTGGCCGTAGACGAATGCTTGAAAGGTTTAAGTAATTTTAAACGTTTACTGATGAACAATATATTACTAGACAAAACAAAAGTTCCTACGACACTCGGTATTCCCAGGTGGTCTCCCATCGAAGTACTGACCGAGACCAACGTTGCTTAACTGCGGTGATCAGCCGGGAACCGGTGTATTCAATGTGGTATGGTCGTAGACGAATGCTTAACAGTTTACATAATTGTAAACGTTTACTGAAGAACAATATTTTACTCGACAGAACAAAAGTGCCTACGACACTCGGTATTCCCAGGTGGTCTCCCAACGAAGTACTGACCGAGCCCAACGTTGCTTTACTGCGGTGATCAGACGGGAACCGGTGTATTCAATGTGGTGTGGTCGTAGACGAATGCTTAAAAGGTTTAAGTAATTTTAAACGTTTACTGATGAACAATATATTACTAGACAAAACAAAAGTTCCTACGACACTCGGTATTCCCAGGTGGTCTCCCACCAAAGTACTGACCGAGCCCAACGTTTCTTAACTGCGGTGATCAGACGTGAACCGGTGTATTCAATGTGGTATGGTCGTAGACGAATGCTTAACAGTTTACATAATTGTAAACGTTTACTGAAGAACAATATTTTACTCGACAGAACAAAAGTGCCTACGACACTCGGTATTCCCAGGTGGTTTCCCACCAAAGTACTGACCGAGCCCAACGTTTCTTAACTGCGGTGATCAGACGGGAACCGGTGTAATCAATGTGGTATGGTCGTAGACGAATGCTTAACAGTTTACATAATTATAAACGTTTACTGAAGAACAATATTTTACTAAAACCAAAAGTGCCTACGACACTCGGTATTCCCAGGTGGTCTCCCACCGAAGTACTGGCCGAGCCCAACGTTGCTTAACTGCGGTGATCAGACGGGAACCGGTGTATTCAATGTGGTGTGGTCGTAGACGAATGCTTAAAAGGTTTAAGTAATTTTAAACGTTTACTGATGAACAATATTTTACTAGACAAAACAAAGTTCCTACGACACTCGGTATGCCCAGGTGGTCTCCCATCGAAGTACTGACCGAGACCAACGTTGCTTAACTGCGGTGATCAGCCGGGAACCGCTGTATTCAATGTGGTATGGTCGTAGACGAATGCTTAACAGGTTTGCGTAATTTTAAATATTTACTGAAGAACAATATTTTACTCGACAAAACAAAAGTGCCTACGACACTCGGTATTCCCAGGTGGTCTCCCAACGAAGTACTGACCGAGCCAAAGTACTGACCGAGCCCAACGTTCCTTAACTGCTGTGATCAGACGGGAACCGGTGTATTCAATGTGGTATGGTCGTAGACGAATGCTTAACAGTTTACATAATTATAAACGTTTACTGAAGAACAATATTTTACTAAAAACAAAAGTGCCTACGACACTCGGTATTCCCAGGTGGTCTCCCACCGAAGTACTGGCCGAGCCCAACGTTGCTTAACTGCGGTGATCAGACGGGAACCGGTGTATTCAAAGTGGTATGGTCGTAGACGAATGCTTAACAGGTTTGCGTAATTTTAAACGTTTACTGAAGAACAATATTTTACTCGACAAAACAAAAGTGCCTACGACACTCGGTATTCCCAGGTGGTCTCCCACCAAAGTACTGACCGAGCCCAACGTTTCTTAACTGCGTTGATCAGACAGGAACCGGTGTATTCAATGTGGTATGGTCGTAGACGAATGCTTAACAGTTTACATAATTGTAAACGTTTACTGAAGAACAATATTTTACTCGACAGAACAAAAGTGACTACGACACTCGGTATTCCCAGGTGGTCTCCCAACGAAGTACTGACCGAGCCCAACGTTGCTTAACTGCGGTGATCAGACGGGAACCGGTGTATTCAATGTGGTGTGGCCGTAGACGAATGCTTAAAAGGTTTAAGTAATTTTAAACGTTTACTGATGAACAATATATTACTAGACAAAACAAAAGTTCCTACGACACTCGGTATTCCCAGGTGGTCTCCCATCGAAGTACTGACCGAGACCAACGTTGCTTAACTGCGGTGATCAGCCGGGAACCGGTGTATTCAATGTGGTATGGTCGTAGACGAATGCTTAACAGTTTACATAATTGTAAACGTTTACTGAAGAACAATATTTTACTCGACAGAACAAAAGTGCCTACGACACTCGGTATTCCCAGGTGGTCTCCCAACGAAGTACTGACCGAGCCCAACGTTGCTTTACTGCGGTGATCAGACGGGAACCGGTGTATTCAATGTGGTGTGGTCGTAGACGAATGCTTAAAAGGTTTAAGTAATTTTAAACGTTTACTGATGAACAATATATTACTAGACAAAACAAAAGTTCCTACGACACTCGGTATTCCCAGGTGGTCTCCCACCAAAGTACTGACCGAGCCCAACGTTTCTTAACTGCGGTGATCAGACGTGAACCGGTGTATTCAATGTGGTATGATCGTAGACGAATGCTTAACAGTTTAAATAATTGTAAACATTTACTGAAGAACAATATTTTACTCGACAGAACAAAAGTGCCTACGACACTCGGTATTCCCAGGTGGTTTCCCACCAAAGTACTGACCGAGCCCAACGTTCCTTAGCTGCTGTGATCAGACGGGAACCGGTGTATTCAATGAGGTATGGTCGTAGACGAATGCTTAACAGTTTACATAATTATAAACGTTTACTGAAGAACAATATTTTACTAAAAACAAAAGTGCCTACGACACTCGGTATTCCCAGGTGGTCTCCCACCGAAGTACTGGCCGAGCCCAACGTTGCTTAACTACGGTGACCAGACGGGAACCGGTGTATTCAATGTGGTGTGGTCGTAGACGAATGCTTAAAAGGTTTAAGTAATTTTAAACGTTTACTGATGAACAATATATTACTAGACAAAACAAAAGTTCCTACGACACTCGGTATTCCCAGGTGGTCTCCCACCAAAGTACTGACCGAGCCCAACGTTTCTTAACTGCGGTGATCAGACGTGAACCGGTGTATTCAATGTGGTATGATCGTAGACGAATGCTTAACAGTTTAAATAATTGTAAACATTTACTGAAGAACAATATTTTACTCGACAGAACAAAAGTGCCTACGACACTCGGTATTCCCAGGTGGTTTCCCACCAAAGTACTGACCGAGCCCAACGTTCCTTAACTGCTGTGATCAGACGGGAACCGGTGTATTCAATGAGGTATGGTCGTAGACGAATGCTTAACAGTTTACATAATTATAAACGTTTACTGAAGAACAATATTTTACTAAAAACAAAAGTGCCTACGACACTCGGTATTCCCAGGTGGTCTCCCACCGAAGTACTGGCCGAGCCCAACGTTGCTTAACTACGGTGACCAGACGGGAACCGGTGTATTCAATGTGGTATGGTCGTAGACGAATGCTTAACAGGTTTGCGTAATTTTAAACGTTTACTGAAGAACAATATTTTACTCGACAAAAAAAGTGCCTACGACACTCGGTCTTCCCAGGTGGTCTCCCACCAAAGTACTGACCGAGCCCAACGTTTCTTAACTGCGGTGATCAGACGGGAACCGGCGTATTCAATGTGGTATGGTCGTAGACGAATGCTTAACAGTTTACATAATTGTAAACGTTTACTGAAGAACAATATTTTACTCGACAGAACAAAAGTGCCTACGACACTCGGTATTCCCAGGTGGTCTCCCAACGAAGTACTGACCGAGACCAACGTTGCTTAACTGCGGTGATCAGACGGGAACCGGTGTATGCAATGTGGTATGGTCGTAGACGAATGCTTAAAAGGCTTGCGTAATTATAAACGTTTACTGAAGAACACTATTTTACTCGACAAAACAAAAGTGCCTACGACACTCGGTATTCCCAGGTGGTCTCCCACCGAAGTACTGGCCGAACCCAACGTTGCTTAACTGCGGTGATCAGACGGGAACCGGTGTATTCAATGTGGTATGGTCGTAGACGAATGCTTAACAGGTTTGCGTAATTTTAAACATTTACTGAAGAACAATATTTTACTCGACAAAACAAAAGTGCCTACGACACTCGGTATTCCCAGGTGGTCTCCCACGAAAGTACTGACCGTGCCCAACGTTTCTTAACTGCGGTGATCAGACGGGAATCGGTGTATTCAATGTGGAATGGTCGTAGACGAATGCTTAACAGTTTACATAATTGTAAACGTTTACTGAAGAACAATATTTTACTCGACAGAACAAAAGTGCCTACGACACTCGGTATTCACAGGTAGTCTACCAACGAAGTACTAAGCGAGCCCAACGTTGCTTAACTGCGGTGATCAGACGGAAACCGGTGTATTCAATGTGGTGTGGTCGTAGACGAATGCTTAAAAGGTTTACGTAATTTTAAACGTTTACTGATGAACAATTTATTACTAGACAAAACAAAAGTTCCTACGACACTCGGTATTCCCAGGTGGTTTCCCACCAAAGTACTGACCGAGCCCAACGTTCGTTAACTGCTGTGATCAGACGGGAACCGCTGTATTCAATGTGGTATGGTCGTAGACGAATGCTTAACAGTTTACATAATTATAAACGTTTACTGAAGAACAATATTTTACTAAAAACAAAAGTGCCTACGACACTCGGTATTTCCAGGTGGTCTCCCACCGAAGTACTGGCCGAGCCCAACGTTGCTTAACTACGGTGACCAGACGGGAACCGGTGTATTCAATGTGGTATGGTCGTAGACGAATGCTTAACCGGTTTGCGTAATTTTAAATATTTACTGAAGAACAATATTTTACTCGACAAAACAAAAGTGCCTACGACACTCGGTATTCCCAGGTGGTCTCCCACCGAAGTACTGACCGAGCCCAACGTTGCTTAACTGCGGTGATCAGACGGAAACCGGTGTATTCAAGGTGGTATGGTCGTAGACGAATGCTAAAAAGGTTTGCGTAATTTTAAACGTTTACTGAAGAACAATTTTTTACTCGACAAAACCCAAATGACTACGAAACTCGGTATTCCCAGGTGGTCTCCCACCAAAGTACTGACCGAGCCCAACGTTTCTTAACTGCGGTGATCAGACGGGAACCGGTGTATTTAATGTGGTATGGTCGTAGACGAATGCTTAACAGTTTACATAATTGTAAACGTTTACTGAAGAACAATATTTTACTAGACAAAACAAAAGTGCCTACAACACTCGGTATTCCCAGGTGGTCTCCCATCGAAGTACTGACCGAGCCCAACGTTGCTTAACTGCGGTGATCAGACGGGAACCGGTGTATTCAATGTGGTATGGTCGTAGACGAATGCTTAACAGGTTTGCGTAATTTTAAACGTTTACTGAAGAACAATATTTTACTCGACAGAACAAAAGTGCCTACGACACTCGGTATTCCCAGGTGGTCTCCCAACGAAGTACTGACCGAGACCAACGTTGCTTAACTGCGGTGATCAGACGGGAACCGGTGTATTCAATGTGGTATGGTCGTAGACGAATGCTTAAAAGGCTTGCGTAATTATAAACGTTTACTGAAGAACACTATTTTACTCAAAACAAAAGTGCCTACGACACTCGGTATTCCCAGGTGGTCTCCCACCGAAGTACTGGCCGAACCCAACGTTGCTTAACTGCGGTGATCAGACGGGAACCGGTGTATTCAATGTGGTATGGTCGTAGACGCATGCTTAACAGTTTACATAATTGTAAACGTTTACTGAAGAACAATATTTTACTCGACAGAACAAAAGTGCCTACGACACTCGGTATTCCCAGGTGGTCTCCCAACGAAGTACTGACCGAGACCAACGTTGCTTAACTGCGGTGATCAGACGGGAACCGGTGTATTCAATGTGGTATGGTCGTAGACGAATGCTTAAAAGGCTTGCGTAATTATAAACGTTTACTGAAGAACACTATTTTACTCAAAACAAAAGTGCCTACGACACTCGGTATTCCCAGGTGGTCTCCCACCGAAGTACTGGCCGAACTCAACGTTGCTTAACTGCGGTGATCAGACGGGAACCGGTGTATTCAATGTGGAATGGTCGTAGACGAATGCTTAACAGTTTACATAATTGTAAACGTTTACTGAAGAACAATATTTTACTCGACAAAAAAAAGTGCCTACGACACTCGGTATTCCCAGGTGGTCTCCCACGAAAGTACTGACCGTGCCCAACGTTTCTTAACTGCGGTGATCAGACGGGAACCGGTGTATTCAATGTGGAATGGTCGTAGACGAATGCTTAACAGTTTACATAATTGTAAACGTTTACTGAAGAACAATATTTTACTCGACAGAACAAAAGTGCCTACGACACTCGGTATTCACAGGTAGTCTACCAACGAAGTACTAAGCGAGCCCAACGTTGCTTAACTGCGGTGATCAGACGGGAACCGGTGTATTCAATGTGGTGTGGTCGTAGACGAATGCTTAAAAGGTTTACGTAATTTTAAACGTTTACTGATGAACAATATATTACGAGACAAAACAAAAGTTCCTACGACACTCGGTATTCCCAGGTGGTCTCCCACCAAAGTACTGACCGAGCCCAACGTTTCTTAACTGCGGTGATCAGACGTGAACCGGTGTATTCAATGTGGTATGGTCGTAGACGAATGCTTAACAGTTTAAATAATTGTAAACGTTTACTGAAGAACAATATTTTACTCGACAGAACAAAAGTGCCTACGACACTCGGTATTCCCAGGTGGTTTCCCACCAAAGTACTGACCGAGCCCAACGTTCCTTAACTGCTGTGATCAGACGGGAACCGGTGTATTCAATGTGGTATGATCGTAGACGAATGCTTAACAGTTTAAATAATTGTAAACGTTTACTGAAGAACAATATTTTACTCGACAGAACAAAAGTGCCTACGACACTCGGTATTCCCAGGTGGTCTCCCACCGAAGTACTGACCGAGCCCAACGTTGCTTAACTGCGGTGATCAGACGGGAACCGGTGTATTCAAGGTGGTATGGTCGTAGACGAATGCTAAAAAGGTTTACATAATTGTAAACGTTTACTGAAGAACAATATTTTACTCGACAGAACAAAAGTGCCTACGACACTCGGTATTCCCAGATGGTCTCTCAACGAAGTACTGACCGAGCTCAACATTGCTTAACTGCGGTGATCAGACGGGAACCGGTGTCTTCAATGTGGTGTGGTCGTAGACGAATGCTTAAAAGGTCTACGTAATTTTAAACGTTTACTGATGAACAATATTTTACTAGACAAAACAAAAGTACCTACAACACTCGGTATTCCCAGGTGGTCTCCCATCGAAGTACTGACCGAGCCCAACGTTGCTTAACTGCGGTGATCAGACGGGAACCGGTGTATTCAATGTGGTATGGTCGTAGACGAATGCTTAACAGGTTTGCGTAATTTTAAACGTTTACTGAAGAACAATATTTTACTCGACAAAACAAAAGTGCCTACAACACTCGGTATTCCCAGGTGGTCTCCCACCAAAGTACTGACCGAGCCCAACGTTTCTTAACTGCGGTGATCAGACAGGAACCGGTGTATTCAATGTGGTATGGTCGTAGACGAATGCTTAACAGTTTACATAATTGTAAACGTTTACTGAAGAACAATATTTTACTAGACAAAACAAAAGTGCCTACAACACTCGGTATTCCCAGGTGGTCTCCCATCGAAGTACTGACCGAGCCCAACGTTGCTTAACTGCGGTGATCAGACGGGAACCGGTGTATTCAATGTGGTATGGTCGTAGACGAATGCTTAACAGGTTTGCGTAATTTTAAACGTTTACTGAAGAACAATATTTTACTCGACAGAACAAAAGTGCCTACGACACTCGGTATTCCCAGGTGGTCTCCCAACGAAGTACTGACCGAGACCAACGTTGCTTAACTGCGGTGATCAGACGGGAACCGGTGTATTCAATGTGGTATGGTCGTAGACGAATGCTTAAAAGGCTTGCGTAATTATAAACGTTTACTGAAGAACACTATTTTACTCAAAACAAAAGTGCCTACGACACTCGGTATTCCCAGGTGGTCTCCCACCGAAGTACTGGCCGAACCCAACGTTGCTTAACTGCGGTGATCAGACGGGAACCGGTGTATTCAATGTGGTATAGTCGTAGACGCATGCTTAACAGTTTACATAATTGTAAACGTTTACTGAAGAACAATATTTTACTCGACAGAACAAAAGTGCCTACGACACTCGGTATTCCCAGGTGGTCTCCCAACGAAGTACTGACCGAGACCAACGTTGCTTAACTGCGGTGATCAGACGGGAACCGGTGTATTCAATGTGGTATGGTCGTAGACGAATGCTTAAAAGGCTTGCGTAATTATAAACGTTTACTGAAGAACACTATTTTACTCAAAACAAAAGTGCCTACGACACTCGGTATTCCCAGGTGGTCTCCCACCGAAGTACTGGCCGAACTCAACGTTGCTTAACTGCGGTGATCAGACGGGAACCGGTGTATTCAATGTGGAATGGTCGTAGACGAATGCTTAACAGTTTACATAATTGTAAACGTTTACTGAAGAACAATATTTTACTCGACAAAAAAAAGTGCCTACGACACTCGGTATTCCCAGGTGGTCTCCCACGAAAGTACTGACCGTGCCCAACGTTTCTTAACTGCGGTGATCAGACGGGAACCGGTGTATTCAATGTGGAATGGTCGTAGACGAATGCTTAACAGTTTACATAATTGTAAACGTTTACTGAAGAACAATATTTTACTCGACAGAACAAAAGTGCCTACGACACTCGGTATTCACAGGTAGTCTACCAACGAAGTACTAAGCGAGCCCAACGTTGCTTAACTGCGGTGATCAGACGGGAACCGGTGTATTCAATGTGGTGTGGTCGTAGACGAATGCTTAAAAGGTTTACGTAATTTTAAACGTTTACTGATGAACAATATATTACGAGACAAAACAAAAGTTCCTACGACACTCGGTATTCCCAGGTGGTCTCCCACCAAAGTACTGACCGAGCCCAACGTTTCTTAACTGCGGTGATCAGACGTGAACCGGTGTATTCAATGTGGTATGGTCGTAGACGAATGCTTAACAGTTTAAATAATTGTAAACGTTTACTGAAGAACAATATTTTACTCGACAGAACAAAAGTGCCTACGACACTCGGTATTCCCAGGTGGTTTCCCACCAAAGTACTGACCGAGCCCAACGTTCCTTAACTGCTGTGATCAGACGGGAACCGGTGTATTCAATGTGGTATGATCGTAGACGAATGCTTAACAGTTTAAATAATTGTAAACGTTTACTGAAGAACAATATTTTACTCGACAGAACAAAAGTGCCTACGACACTCGGTATTCCCAGGTGGTCTCCCACCGAAGTACTGACCGAGCCCAACGTTGCTTAACTGCGGTGATCAGACGGGAACCGGTGTATTCAAGGTGGTATGGTCGTAGACGAATGCTAAAAAGGTTTACATAATTGTAAACGTTTACTGAAGAACAATATTTTACTCGACAGAACAAAAGTGCCTACGACACTCGGTATTCCCAGGTGGTTTCCCACCAAAGTACTGACCGAGCCCAACGTTCATTAACTGCTGTGATCAGACGGGAACCGGTGTATTCAATGAGGTATGGTCGTAGACGAATGCTTAACAGTTTACATAATTATAAACGTTTACTGAAGAACAATATTTTACTAAAAACAAAAGTGCCTACGACACTCGGTATTCCCAGGTGGTCTCCCACCGAAGTACTGGCCGAGCCCAACGTTGCTTAACTACGGTGACCAGACGGGAACCGGTGTATTCAATGTGGTATGGTCGTAGACGAATGCTTAACAGGTTTGCGTAATTTTAAACGTTTACTGAAGAACAATATTTTACTCGACAAAAAAAGTGCCTACGACACTCGGTCTTCCCAGGTGGTCTCCCACCAAAGTACTGACCGAGCCCAACGTTTCTTAACTGCGGTGATCAGACGGGAACCGGCGTATTCAATGTGGTATGGTCGTAGACGAATGCTTAACAGTTTACATAATTGTAAACGTTTACTGAAGAACAATATTTTACTCGACAGAACAAAAGTGCCTACGACACTCGGTATTCCCAGGTGGTCTCCCAACGAAGTACTGACCGAGACCAACGTTGCTTAACTGCGGTGATCAGACGGGAACCGGTGTATGCAATGTGGTATGGTCGTAGACGAATGCTTAAAAGGCTTGCGTAATTATAAACGTTTACTGAAGAACACTATTTTACTCGACAAAACAAAAGTGCCTACGACACTCGGTATTCCCAGGTGGTCTCCCACCGAAGTACTGGCCGAACCCAACGTTGCTTAACTGCGGTGATCAGACGGGAACCGGTGTATTCAATGTGGTATGGTCGTAGACGAATGCTTAACAGGTTTGCGTAATTTTAAACATTTACTGAAGAACAATATTTTACTCGACAAAACAAAAGTGCCTACGACACTCGGTATTCCCAGGTGGTCTCCCACGAAAGTACTGACCGTGCCCAACGTTTCTTAACTGCGGTGATCAGACGGGAATCGGTGTATTCAATGTGGAATGGTCGTAGACGAATGCTTAACAGTTTACATAATTGTAAACGTTTACTGAAGAACAATATTTTACTCGACAGAACAAAAGTGCCTACGACACTCGGTATTCACAGGTAGTCTACCAACGAAGTACTAAGTGAGCCCAACGTTGCTTAACTGCGGTGATCAGACGGGAACCGGTGTATTCAATGTGGTGTGGTCGTAGACGAATGCTTAAAAGGTTTACGTAATTTTAAACGTTTACTGATGAACAATATATTACTAGACAAAACAAAAGTTCCTACGACACTCGGTATTCCCAGGTGGTTTCCCACCAAAGTACTGACCGAGCACAACGTTCGTTAACTGCTGTGATCAGACGGGAACCGCTGTATTCAATGTGGTATGGTCGTAGACGAATGCTTAACAGTTTACATAATTATAAACGTTTACTGAAGAACAATATTTTACTAAAAACAAAAGTGCCTACGACACTCGGTATTTCCAGGTGGTCTCCCACCGAAGTACTGGCCGAGCCCAACGTTGCTTAACTACGGTGACCAGACGGGAACCGGTGTATTCAATGTGGTATGGTCGTAGACGAATGCTTAACCGGTTTGCGTAATTTTAAATATTTACTGAAGAACAATATTTTACTCGACAAAACAAAAGTGCCTACGACACTCGGTATTCCCAGGTGGTCTCCCACCGAAGTACTGACCGAGCCCAACGTTGCTTAACTGCGGTGATCAGACGGAAACCGGTGTATTCAAGGTGGTATGGTCGTAGACGAATGCTAAAAAGGTTTGCGTAATTTTAAACGTTTACTGAAGAACAATTTTTTACTCGACAAAACCCAAATGACTACGAAACTCGGTATTCCCAGGTGGTCTCCCACCAAAGTACTGACCGAGCCCAACGTTTCTTAACTGCGGTGATCAGACGGGAACCGGTGTATTTAATGTGGTATGGTCGTAGACGAATGCTTAACAGTTTACATAATTGTAAACGTTTACTGAAGAACAATATTTTACTAGACAAAACAAAAGTGCCTACAACACTCGGTATTCCCAGGTGGTCTCCCATCGAAGTACTGACCGAGCCCAACGTTGCTTAACTGCGGTGATCAGACGGGAACCGGTGTATTCAATGTGGTATGGTCGTAGACGAATGCTTAACAGGTTTGCGTAATTTTAAACGTTTACTGAAGAACAATATTTTACTCGACAGAACAAAAGTGCCTACGACACTCGGTATTCCCAGGTGGTCTCCCAACGAAGTACTGACCGAGACCAACGTTGCTTAACTGCGGTGATCAGACGGGAACCGGTGTATTCAATGTGGTATGGTCGTAGACGAATGCTTAAAAGGCTTGCGTAATTATAAACGTTTACTGAAGAACACTATTTTACTCAAAACAAAAGTGCCTACGACACTCGGTATTCCCAGGTGGTCTCCCACCGAAGTACTGGCCGAACCCAACGTTGCTTAACTGCGGTGATCAGACGGGAACCGGTGTATTCAATGTGGTATGGTCGTAGACGCATGCTTAACAGTTTACATAATTGTAAACGTTTACTGAAGAACAATATTTTACTCGACAGAACAAAAGTGCCTACGACACTCGGTATTCCCAGGTGGTCTCCCAACGAAGTACTGACCGAGACCAACGTTGCTTAACTGCGGTGATCAGACGGGAACCGGTGTATTCAATGTGGTATGGTCGTAGACGAATGCTTAAAAGGCTTGCGTAATTATAAACGTTTACTGAAGAACACTATTTTACTCAAAACAAAAGTGCCTACGACACTCGGTATTCCCAGGTGGTCTCCCACCGAAGTACTGGCCGAACTCAACGTTGCTTAACTGCGGTGATCAGACGGGAACCGGTGTATTCAATGTGGAATGGTCGTAGACGAATGCTTAACAGTTTACATAATTGTAAACGTTTACTGAAGAACAATATTTTACTCGACAAAAAAAAGTGCCTACGACACTCGGTATTCCCAGGTGGTCTCCCACGAAAGTACTGACCGTGCCCAACGTTTCTTAACTGCGGTGATCAGACGGGAACCGGTGTATTCAATGTGGAATGGTCGTAGACGAATGCTTAACAGTTTACATAATTGTAAACGTTTACTGAAGAACAATATTTTACTCGACAGAACAAAAGTGCCTACGACACTCGGTATTCACAGGTAGTCTACCAACGAAGTACTAAGCGAGCCCAACGTTGCTTAACTGCGGTGATCAGACGGGAACCGGTGTATTCAATGTGGTGTGGTCGTAGACGAATGCTTAAAAGGTTTACGTAATTTTAAACGTTTACTGATGAACAATATATTACGAGACAAAACAAAAGTTCCTACGACACTCGGTATTCCCAGGTGGTCTCCCACCAAAGTACTGACCGAGCCCAACGTTTCTTAACTGCGGTGATCAGACGTGAACCGGTGTATTCAATGTGGTATGGTCGTAGACGAATGCTTAACAGTTTAAATAATTGTAAACGTTTACTGAAGAACAATATTTTACTCGACAGAACAAAAGTGCCTACGACACTCGGTATTCCCAGGTGGTTTCCCACCAAAGTACTGACCGAGCCCAACGTTCCTTAACTGCTGTGATCAGACGGGAACCGGTGTATTCAATGTGGTATGATCGTAGACGAATGCTTAACAGTTTAAATAATTGTAAACGTTTACTGAAGAACAATATTTTACTCGACAGAACAAAAGTGCCTACGACACTCGGTATTCCCAGGTGGTCTCCCACCGAAGTACTGACCGAGCCCAACGTTGCTTAACTGCGGTGATCAGACGGGAACCGGTGTATTCAAGGTGGTATGGTCGTAGACGAATGCTAAAAAGGTTTACATAATTGTAAACGTTTACTGAAGAACAATATTTTACTCGACAGAACAAAAGTGCCTACGACACTCGGTATTCCCAGATGGTCTCTCAACGAAGTACTGACCGAGCTCAACATTGCTTAACTGCGGTGATCAGACGGGAACCGGTGTCTTCAATGTGGTGTGGTCGTAGACGAATGCTTAAAAGGTCTACGTAATTTTAAACGTTTACTGATGAACAATATTTTACTAGACAAAACAAAAGTACCTACAACACTCGGTATTCCCAGGTGGTCTCCCATCGAAGTACTGACCGAGCCCAACGTTGCTTAACTGCGGTGATCAGACGGGAACCGGTGTATTCAATGTGGTATGGTCGTAGACGAATGCTTAACAGGTTTGCGTAATTTTAAACGTTTACTGAAGAACAATATTTTACTCGACAAAACAAAAGTGCCTACAACACTCGGTATTCCCAGGTGGTCTCCCACCAAAGTACTGACCGAGCCCAACGTTTCTTAACTGCGGTGATCAGACAGGAACCGGTGTATTCAATGTGGTATGGTCGTAGACGAATGCTTAACAGTTTACATAATTGTAAACGTTTACTGAAGAACAATATTTTACTAGACAAAACAAAAGTGCCTACAACACTCGGTATTCCCAGGTGGTCTCCCATCGAAGTACTGACCGAGCCCAACGTTGCTTAACTGCGGTGATCAGACGGGAACCGGTGTATTCAATGTGGTATGGTCGTAGACGAATGCTTAACAGGTTTGCGTAATTTTAAACGTTTACTGAAGAACAATATTTTACTCGACAGAACAAAAGTGCCTACGACACTCGGTATTCCCAGGTGGTCTCCCAACGAAGTACTGACCGAGACCAACGTTGCTTAACTGCGGTGATCAGACGGGAACCGGTGTATTCAATGTGGTATGGTCGTAGACGAATGCTTAAAAGGCTTGCGTAATTATAAACGTTTACTGAAGAACACTATTTTACTCAAAACAAAAGTGCCTACGACACTCGGTATTCCCAGGTGGTCTCCCACCGAAGTACTGGCCGAACCCAACGTTGCTTAACTGCGGTGATCAGACGGGAACCGGTGTATTCAATGTGGTATGGTCGTAGATGCATGCTTAACAGTTTACATAATTGTAAACGTTTACTGAAGAACAATATTTTACTCGACAGAACAAAAGTGCCTACGACACTCGGTATTCCCAGGTGGTCTCCCAACGAAGTACTGACCGAGACCAACGTTGCTTAACTGCGGTGATCAGACGGGAACCGGTGTATTCAATGTGGTATGGTCGTAGACGAATGCTTAAAAGGCTTGCGTAATTATAAACGTTTACTGAAGAACACTATTTTACTCAAAACAAAAGTGCCTACGACACTCGGTATTCCCAGGTGGTCTCCCACCGAAGTACTGGCCGAACTCAACGTTGCTTAACTGCGGTGATCAGACGGGAACCGGTGTATTCAATGTGGAATGGTCGTAGACGAATGCTTAACAGTTTACATAATTGTAAACGTTTACTGAAGAACAATATTTTACTCGACAAAAAAAAGTGCCTACGACACTCGGTATTCCCAGGTGGTCTCCCACGAAAGTACTGACCGTGCCCAACGTTTCTTAACTGCGGTGATCAGACGGGAACCGGTGTATTCAATGTGGAATGGTCGTAGACGAATGCTTAACAGTTTACATAATTGTAAACGTTTACTGAAGAACAATATTTTACTCGACAGAACAAAAGTGCCTACGACACTCGGTATTCACAGGTAGTCTACCAACGAAGTACTAAGCGAGCCCAACGTTGCTTAACTGCGGTGATCAGACGGGAACCGGTGTATTCAATGTGGTGTGGTCGTAGACGAATGCTTAAAAGGTTTACGTAATTTTAAACGTTTACTGATGAACAATATATTACGAGACAAAACAAAAGTTCCTACGACACTCGGTATTCCCAGGTGGTCTCCCACCAAAGTACTGACCGAGCCCAACGTTTCTTAACTGCGGTGATCAGACGTGAACCGGTGTATTCAATGTGGTATGGTCGTAGACGAATGCTTAACAGTTTAAATAATTGTAAACGTTTACTGAAGAACAATATTTTACTCGACAGAACAAAAGTGCCTACGACACTCGGTATTCCCAGGTGGTTTCCCACCAAAGTACTGACCGAGCCCAACGTTCCTTAACTGCTGTGATCAGACGGGAACCGGTGTATTCAATGTGGTATGATCGTAGACGAATGCTTAACAGTTTAAATAATTGTAAACGTTTACTGAAGAACAATATTTTACTCGACAGAACAAAAGTGCCTACGACACTCGGTATTCCCAGGTGGTCTCCCACCGAAGTACTGACCGAGCCCAACGTTGCTTAACTGCGGTGATCAGACGGGAACCGGTGTATTCAAGGTGGTATGGTCGTAGACGAATGCTAAAAAGGTTTACATAATTGTAAACGTTTACTGAAGAACAATATTTTACTCGACAGAACAAAAGTGCCTACGACACTCGGTATTCCCAGATGGTCTCTCAACGAAGTACTGACCGAGCTCAACATTGCTTAACTGCGGTGATCAGACGGGAACCGGTGTCTTCAATGTGGTGTGGTCGTAGACGAATGCTTAAAAGGTCTACGTAATTTTAAACGTTTACTGATGAACAATATTTTACTAGACAAAACAAAAGTACCTACAACACTCGGTATTCCCAGGTGGTCTCCCATCGAAGTACTGACCGAGCCCAACGTTGCTTAACTGCGGTGATCAGACGGGAACCGGTGTATTCAATGTGGTATGGTCGTAGACGAATGCTTAACAGGTTTGCGTAATTTTAAACGTTTACTGAAGAACAATATTTTACTCGACAAAACAAAAGTGCCTACAACACTCGGTATTCCCAGGTGGTCTCCCACCAAAGTACTGACCGAGCCCAACGTTTCTTAACTGCGGTGATCAGACAGGAACCGGTGTATTCAATGTGGTATGGTCGTAGACGAATGCATAACAGTTTACATAATTGTAAACGTTTACTGAAGAACAATATTTTACTCGACAGAACAAAAGTGCCTACGACACTCGGTATTCCCAGGTGGTCTCCCAACAAAGAACTGACCGAGCCCAACGTTGCTTAACTGCGGTGATCAGACGGGAACCGGTGTATTCAATGTGGTGTGGTCGTAGACGAATGCCTAAAAGGTTTAAGTAATTTTAAACGTTTACTGATGAACAATATATTACTAGACAAAACAAAAGTTCCTACGACACTCGGTATTCCCAGGTGGTCTCCCATCGAAGTACTGACCGAGACCAACGTTGCTTAACTGCGGTGATCAGCCGGGAACCGGTGTATTCAATGTGGTATGGTCGTAGACGAATGCTTAACAGGTTTGCGTAATTTTAAATATTTACTGAAGAACAATATTTTACTCGACAGAACAAAAGTGCCTAGGACACTCGGTATTCCCAGGTGGTCTCCCACCAAAGTACTGACCGAGCCCAACGTTTCTTAACTGCGGTGATCCGACGGGAACCGGTGTATTCAATGTGGTATGGTCGTAGACGAATGCTTAACAGTTTAAATAATTGTAAACGTTTACTGAAGAACAATATTTTACTCGACAGAACAAAAGTGCCTACGACACTCGGTATTCCCAGGTGGTCTCCCACCAAAGTACTGACCGAGCCCAACGTTGCTTAACTGCGGTGATCAGACGGGAACCGGTGTATTCAAGGTGGTATGGTCGTAGACGAATGCTAAAAAGGTTTGCGTAATTTTAAACGTTTACTGAAGAACAATTTTTTACTCGACAAAACCCAAATTACTACGAAACTCGGTATTCCCAGGTGGTCTCCCACCAAAGTACTGACCGAGCCCAACGTTTCTTAACTGCGGTGATCAGACGGGAACCGGTGTATTTAATGTGGTATGGTCGTAGACGAATGCTTAACAGTTTACATAATTGTAAACGTTTACTGAAGAACAATATTTTACTAGACAAAACAAAAGTGCCTACAACACTCGGTATTCCCAGGTGGTCTCCCATCGAAGTACTGACCGAGCCCAACGTTGCTTAACTGCGGTGATCAGACGGGAACCGGTGTATTCAATGTGGTATGATCGTAGACGAATGCTTAACAGTTTAAATAATTGTAAACGTTTACTGAAGAACAATATTTTACTCGACAGAACAAAAGTGCCTACGACACTCGGTATTCCCAGGTGGTCTCCCACCGAAGTACTGACCGAGCCCAACGTTGCTTAACTGCGGTGATCAGACGGGAACCGGTGTATTCAAGGTGGTATGGTCGTAGACGAATGCTAAAAAGGTTTACATAATTGTAAACGTTTACTGAAGAACAATATTTTACTCGACAGAACAAAAGTGCCTACGACACTCGGTATTCCCAGATGGTCTCCCAACGAAGTACTGACCGAGCTCAACATTGCTTAACTGCGGTGATCAGACGGGAACCGGTGTCTTCAATGTGGTGTGGTCGTAGACGAATGCTTAAAAGGTTTACGTAATTGTAAACGTTTACTGATGAACAATATTTTACTAGACAAAACAAAAGTGCCTACAACACTCGGTATTCCCAGGTGGTCTCCCATCGAAGTACTGACCGAGCCCAACGTTGCTTAACTGCGGTGATCAGACGGGAACCGGTGTATTCAATGTGGTATGGTCGTAGACGAATGCTTAACAGGTTTGCGTAATTTTAAACGTTTACTGTAGAACAATATTTTACTCGACAAAACAAAAGTGCCTACGACACTCGGTATTCCCAGGTGGTCTCCCACCAAAGTACTGACCGAGCCCAACGTTTCTTAACTGCGGTGATCAGACAGGAACCGGTGTATTCAATGTGGTATGGTCGTAGACGAATGCTTAACAGGTTTGCGTAATTTTAAATATTTACTGAAGAACAATATTTTACTCGACAGAACAAAAGTGCCTACGACACTCGGTATTCCCAGGTGGTCTCCCACCAAAGTACTGACCGAGCCCAACGTTTCTTAACTGCGGTGATCCGACGGGAACCGGTGTATTCAATGTGGTATGGTCGTAGACGAATGCTTAACAGTTTAAATAATTGTAAACGTTTACTGAAGAACAATATTTTACTCGACAGAACAAAAGTGCCTACGACACTCGGTATTCCCAGGTGGTCTCCCACCAAAGTACTGACCGAGCCCAACGTTGCTTAACTGCGGTGATCAGACGGGAACCGGTGTATTCAAGGTGGTATGGTCGTAGACGAATGCTAAAAAGGTTTGCGTAATTTTAAACGTTTACTGAAGAACAATTTTTTACTCGACAAAACCCAAATGACTTCGAAACTCGGTATTCCCAGGTGGTCTCCCACCAAAGTACTGACCGAGCCCAACGTTTCTTAACTGCGGTGATCAGACGGGAACCGGTGTATTTAATGTGGTATGGTCGTAGACGAATGCTTAACAGTTTACATAATTGTAAACGTTTACTGAAGAACAACATTTTACTAGACAAAACAAAAGTGCCTACAACACTCGGTATTCCCAGGTGGTCTCCCATCGAAGTACTGACCGAGCCCAACGTTGCTTAACTGCGGTGATCAGACGGGAACCGGTGTATTCAATGTGGTATGGTCGTAGACGAATGCTTAACAGGTTTGCGTAATTTTAAACGTTTACTGAAGAACAATATTTTACTCGACAAAACAAAAGTGCCTACGACACTCGGTATTCCCAGGTGGTCTCCCACCAAAGTACTGACCGAGCCCAACGTTTCTTAACTGCGGTGATCAGACAGGAACCGGTGTATTCAATGTGGTATGGTCGTAGACGAATGCTTAACAGTTTACATAATTGTAAACGTTTACTGAAGAACAATATTTTACTCGACAGAACAAAAGTGCCTACGACACTCGGTATTCCCAGGTGGTCTCCCAACAAAGTACTGACCGAGCCCAACGTTGCTTAACTGCGGTGATCAGACGGGAACCGGTGTATTCAATGTGGTGTACGTCGTAGACGAATGCTTAAAAGGTTTAAGTAATTTTAAACGTTTACTGATGAACAATATATTACTAGACAAAACAAAAGTTCCTACGACACTCGGTATTCCCAGGTGGTCTCCCATCGAAGTACTGACCGAGACCAACGTTGCTTAACTGCGGTGATCAGCCGGGAACCGGTGTATTCAATGTGGTATGGTCGTAGACGAATGCTTAACAGGTTTGCGTAATTTTAAATATTTACTGAAGAACAATATTTTACTCGACAGAACAAAAGTGCCTACGACACTCGGTATTCCCAGGTGGTCTCCCACCAAAGTACTGACCGAGCCCAACGTTTCTTAACTGCGGTGATCCGACGGGAACCGGTGTATTCAATGTGGTATGGTCGTAGACGAATGCTTAACAGTTTAAATAATTGTAAACGTTTACTGAAGAACAATATTTTACTCGACAGAACAAAAGTGCCTACGACACTCGGTATTCCCAGGTGGTCTCCCACCAAAGTACTGACCGAGCCCAACGTTGCTTAACTGCGGTGATCAGACGGGAACCGGTGTATTCAAGGTGGTATGGTCGTAGACGAATGCTAAAAAGGTTTGCGTAATTTTAAACGTTTACTGAAGAACAATTTTTTACTCGACAAAACCCAAATGACTACGAAACTCGGTATTCCCAGGTGGTCTCCCACCAAAGTACTGACCGAGCCCAACGTTTCTTAACTGCGGTGATCAGACGGGAACCGGTGTATTTAATGTGGTATGGTCGTAGACGAATGCTTAACAGTTTACATAATTGTAAACGTTTACTGAAGAACAATATTTTACTCGACAGAACAAAAGTGCCTACGACACTCGGTATTCCCAGGTGGTCTCCCAACGAAGTACTGACCGAGCCCAACATTGCTTAACTGCAGTGATCAGACGGGAACCGGTGCATTCAATGTGGTATGGTCGTAGACGAATGCTTAAAAGGTTTACGTAATTTTAAACGTTTACTGATGAACAATATATTACTAGACAAAACAAAAGTTCCTACGACACTCGGTATTCCCAGGTGGTCTCCCACCAAAGTACTGACCGAGCCCAACGTTTCTTAACTGCGGTGATCAGACGTGAACCGGTGTATTCAATGTGGTATGGTCGTAGACGAATGCTTAACAGTTTAAATAATTGTAAACGTTTACTGAAGAACAATATTTTACTCGACAGAACAAAAATGCCTACGACACTCGGTATTCCCAGGTGGTTTCCCACCAAAGTACTGACCGAGCCCAACGTTCCTTAACTGCTGTGATCAGAGGGGGAACCGGTGTATTCAATGTGGTATGATCGTAGACGAATGCTTAACAGTTTAAATAATTGCAAACGTTTACTGAAGAACAATATTTTACTCGACAGAACAAAAGTGCCTACGACACTCGGTATTCCCAGGTGGTCTCCCACCGAAGTACTGACCGAGCCCAACGTTGCTTAACTGCGGTGATCAGACGGGAACCGGTGTATTCAAGGTGGTATGGTCGTAGACGAATGCTAAAAAGGTTTACATAATTGTAAACGTTTACTGAAGAACAATATTTTACTCGACAGAACAAAAGTGCCTACGACACTCGGTATTCCCAGATGGTCTCCCAACGAAGTACTGACCGAGCTCAACATTGCTTAACTGCGGTGATCAGACGGGAACCGGTGTCTTCAATGTGGTGTGGTCGTAGACGAATGCTTAAAAGGTTTACGTAATTGTAAACGTTTACTGATGAACAATATTTTACTAGACAAAACAAAAGTGCCTACAACACTCGGTATTCCCAGGTGGTCTCCCATCGAAGTACTGACCGAGCCCAACGTTGCTTAACTGCGGTGATCAGACGGGAACCGGTGTATTCAATGTGGTATGGTCGTAGACGAATGCTTAACAGGTTTGCGTAATTTTAAACGTTTACTGTAGAACAATATTTTACTCGACAAAACAAAAGTTCCTACGACACTCGGTATTCCCAGGTGGTCTCCCACCAAAGTACTGACCGAGCCCAACGTTTCTTAACTGCGGTGATCAGACAGGAACCGGTGTATTCAATGTGGTATGGTCGTAGACGAATGCTTAACAGTTTACATAATTGTAAACGTTTACTGAAGAACAATATTTTACTCGACAGAACAAAAGTGCCTACGACACTCGGTATTCCCAGGTGGTCTCCCAACAAAGTACTGACCGAGCCCAACGTTGCTTAACTGCGGTGATCAGACGGGAACCGGTGTATTCAATGTGGTGTGGTCGTAGACGAATGCTTAAAAGGTTTAAGTAATTTTAAACGTTTACTGATGAACAATATATTACTAGACAAAACAAAAGTTCCTACGACACTCGGTATTCCCAGGTGGTCTCCCACCAAAGTACTGACCGAGCCCAACGTTTCTTAACTGCGGTGATCCGACGGGAACCGGTGTATTCAATGTGGTATGGTCGTAGACGAATGCTTAACAGTTTAAATAATTGTAAACGTTTACTGAAGAACAATATTTTACTCGACAGAACAAAAGTGCCTACGACACTCGGTATTCCCAGGTGGTCTCCCACCGAAGTACTGACCGAGCCCAACGTTGCTTAACTGCGGTGATCAGACGGGAACCGGTGTATTCAAGGTGGTATGGTCGTAGACGAATGCTAAAAAGGTTTGCGTAATTTTAAACGTTTACTGAAGAACAATTTTTTACTCGACAAAACCCAAATGACTACGAAACTCGGTATTCCCAGGTGGTCTCCCACCAAAGTACTGACCGAGCCCAACGTTTCTTAACTGCGGTGATCAGACGGGAACCGGTGTATTCAATGTGGTATGGTCGTAGACGAATGCTTAACAGTTTAAATAATTGTAAACGTTTACTGAAGAACAATATTTTACTCGACAGAACAAAAGTGCCTACGACACTCGGTATTCCCAGGTGGTCTCCCACCGAAGTACTGACCGAGCCCAACGTTGCTTAACTGCGGTGATCAGACGGGAACCGGTGTATTCAAGGTGGTATGGTCGTAGACGAATGGTAAAAAGGTTTGCGTAATTTTAAACGTTTACTGAAGAACAATTTTTTACTCGACAAAACCCAAATGACTACGAAACTCGGTATTCCCAGGTGGTCTCCCACCAAAGTACTGACCGAGCCCAACGTTTCTTAACTGCGGTGATCAGACGGGAACCGGTGTATTTAATGTGGTATGGTCGTAGACGAATGCTTAACAGTTTACATAATTGTAAACGTTTACTGAAGAACAATATTTTACTCGACAGAACAAAAGTGCCTACGACACTCGGTATTCCCAGGTGGTCTCCCGACGAAGTACTGACCGAGCCCAACATTGCTTAACTGCGGTGATCAGACGGGAACCGGTGTATTCAATGTGGTATGGTCGTATACGAATGCTTAAAAGGTTTACATAATTGTAAACGTTTACTTAAGAACAATATTTTACTCGACAGAACAAAAGTGCCTACGACACTCGGTATTCCCAGGTGGTTTCCCACCAAAGTACTGACCGAGCCCAACGTTTCTTAAATGCGGTGATCAGACGGGAACCGGTGTATTCAATGTGGTATGGTCGTAGACGAATGCTTAACAGTTTACATAATTATAAACGTTTACTGAAGAACAATATTTTACTAAAAACAAAAGTGCCTACGACACTCGGTATTCCCAGGTGGTCTCCCACCGAAGTACTGGCCGAGCCCAACGTTTCTTAACTGCGGTGATCAGACAGGAACCGGTGTATGGTCGTAGACGAATGCTTAACAGTTTACATAATTGTAAACGTTTACTGAAGAACAATATTTTACTCGACAGAACAAAAGTGCCTACGACACTCGGTATTCCCAGGTGGTCTCCCAACGAAGTACTGACCGAGCCCAACGTTGCTTAACTGCGGTGATCAGACGGGAACCGGTGTATTCAATGTGATGTGGTCGTAGACGAATGCTTAAAAGGTTTACGTAATTGTAAACATTTACTGATGAACAATATTTTACTAGACAAAACAAAAGTGCCTACGACACTCGGTATTCCCAGGTGGTCTCTCATCGAAGTACTGGCCGAGCCCAACGTTGCTTAACTACGGTGACCAGACGGGAACCGGTGTATTCAATGTGGTATGGTCGTAGACGAATGCTTAACAGGTTTGCGTAATTTTAAACGTTTACTGAAGAACAATATTTTACTCGACAAAACAAAAGTGCCTACGACACTCGGTATTCCCAGGTGGTCTCCCACCAAAGTACTGACCGAGCCCAACGTTGCTTAACTGCGGTGATCAGACAGGAACCGGTGTATTCAATGTGGTGTGGTCGTAGACGAATGCTTAAAAGGTTTACGTAATTGTAAACGTTTACAGATGAACAATATTTTACTAGACAAAACAAAAGTGCCTACGACACTCGGTATTCACAGGTGGTTTCCCACCAAAGTACTGACCGAGCCCAACGTTCCTTAACTGCTGTGATCAGACGGGAACCGGTGTATTCAATGTGGTATGGTCGTAGACGAATGCTTAACAGTTTACATAATTATAAACGTTTACTGAAGAACAATATGTTACTAAAAACAAAAGTGCCTACGACACTCGGTATTCCCAAGTGGTCTCCCACCAAAGTACTGACCGAGCCCAACGTTTCTTAACTGCCGTGATCAGACAGGAACCGGTGTATTCAATGTGGTATGGTCGTAGACGAATGCTTAACAGTTTACATAATTGTAAACGTTTACTGAAGAACAATATTTTACTCGACAGAACAAAAGTGCCTACGACACTCGGTATTCCCAGGTGGTTTCCCACCAAAGTACTGACCGAGCCCAACGTTTCTTAACTGCGGTGATCAGACGGGAACCGGTGTATTCAATGTGGTATGGTCGTGGACGAATGCTTAACAGTTTACATAATTATAAACGTTTACTGAAGAACAATATTTTACTAAAAACAAAAGTGCCTACGACACTCGGTATTCCCAGGTGGTCTCCCACCGAAGTACTGGCCGAGCCCAACGTTGCTTAACTGCGGTGATCAGACGGGAACCGGTGTATTCAATGTGGTATGTTCGTAGACGAATGCTTAACAGGTTTGCGTAATTTTAAACGTTTACTGAAGAACAATATTTTACTCGACAAAACAAAAGTGCCTTCGACATTCCCAGGTGGTCTCCCACCAAAGTACTGACCGAGCCCAACGTTTCTTAACTGCGGTGATCAGACAGGAACCGGTGTATGGTCGTAGACGAATGCTTAACAGTTTACATAATTGTAAACGTTTACTGAAGAACAATATTTTACTCGACAGAACAAAAGTGCCTACGACACTCGGTATTCCCAGGTGGTCTCCCAACGAAGTACTGACCGAGCCCAACGTTGCTTAACTGCGGTGATCAGACGGGAACCGGTGTATTCAATGTGGTGTGGTCGTAGACGAATGCTTAAAAGGTTTACGTAATTGTAAACATTTACTGATGAACAATATTTTACTAGACAAAACAAAAGTGCCTACGACACTCGGTATTCCCAGGTGGTCTCTCATCGAAGTACTGGCCGAGCCCAACGTTGCTTAACTACGGTGACCAGACGGGAACCGGTGTATTCAATGTGGTATGGTCGTAGACGAATGCTTAACAGGTTTGCGTAATTTTAAACGTTTACTGAAGAACAATATTTTACTCGACAAAACAAAAGTGCCTACGACACTCGGTATTCCCAGGTGGTCTCCCACCAAAGTACTGACCGAGCCCAACGTTGCTTAACTGCGGTGATCAGACAGGAACCGGTGTATTCAATGTGGTGTGGTCGTAGACGAATGCTTAAAAGGTTTACGTAATTGTAAACGTTTACAGATGAACAATATTTTACTAGACAAAACAAAAGTGCCTACGACACTCGGTATTCCCAGGTGGTTTCCCACCAAAGTAGTGACCGAGCCCAACGTTCCTTAACTGCTGTGATCAGACGGGAACCGGTGTATTCAATGTGGTATGGTCGTAGACGAATGCTTAACAGTTTACATAATTATAAACGTTTACTGAAGAACAATATGTTACTAAAAACAAAAGTGCCTACGACACTCGGTATTCCCAAGTGGTCTCCCACCAAAGTACTGACCGAGCCCAACGTTTCTTAACTGCCGTGATCAGACAGGAACCGGTGTATTCAATGTGGTATGGTCGTAGACGAATTCTTAACAGTTTACATAATTGTAAACGTTTACTGAAGAACAATATTTTACTCGACAGAACAAAAGTGCCTACGACACTCGGTATTCCCAGGTGGTTTCCCACCAAAGTACTGACCGAGCCCAACGTTTCTTAACTGCGGTGATCAGACGGGAACCGGTGTATTCAATGTGGTATGGTCGTAGACGAATGCTTAACAGTTTACATAATTATAAACGTTTACTGAAGAACAATATTTTACTAAAAACAAAAGTGCCTACGACACTCGGTATTCCCAGGTGGTCTCCCACCGAAGTACTGGCCGAGCCCAACGTTGCTTAACTGCGGTGATCAGACGGGAACCGGTGTATTCAATGTGGTATGTTCGTAGACGAATGCTTAACAGGTTTGCGTAATTTTAAACGTTTACTGAAGAACAATATTTTACTCGACAAAACAAAAGTGCCTTCGACATTCCCAGGTGGTCTCCCACCAAAGTACTGACCGAGCCCAACGTTTCTTAACTGCGGTGATCAGACAGGAACCGGTGTATTCAATGTGGTGTTGTCGTAGACGAATGCTTAAAAGGTTTACGTAATTGTAAACGTTTACAGATGAACAATATTTTACTAGACAAAACAAAAGTGCCTACGACACTCGGTATTCCCAGGTGGTCTCCCACCAAAGTACTGACCGAGCCCAACGTTTCTTAACTGCGGTGATCAGACGGGAACCGGTGTATTCAATGTGGTATGGTCGTAGACGAATGCTTAACAGTTTACATAATTGTAAACGTTTACTGAAGAACAATATTTTACTCGACAAAACAAAAGTGCCTACGACACTCGGTATTCCCAGGTGGTCTCCCACCAAAGTACTGACCGAGCCCAACGTTGCTTAACTGCGGTGATCAGACAGGAACCGGTGTATTCAATGTGGTGTGGTCGTAGACGAATGCTTAAAAGGTTTACGTAATTGTAAACGTTTACAGATTAACAATATTTTACTAGACAAAACAAAAGTGCCTACGACACTCGGTATTCCAAGGTGGTCTCCCATCGAAGTACTGACAGAGACCAACGTTGCTTAACTGCGGTGATCAGACGGGAACCGGTGTATTCAATGTGGTATGGTCGTAGACGAATGCTTAACAGGTTTGCGTAATTTTAAATGTTTACTGAAGAACAATATTTTACTCGACAAAACAAAAGTGCCTACGACACTCGGTATTCCCAGGTGGTTTCCCATCGAAGTACTGACCGAGCCCAACATTGTTTAACTGCGGTGATCAGACGGGAACCGGTGTATTCAATGTGGTGTGGTCGTAGACGAATGCTTAAAAGGTTTACGTAATTGTAAACGTTTACTGATGAACAATATTTTACTAGACAAAACAAAAGTGCCTACAACACTCGGTATTCCCAGGTGGTCTCCCAACGAAGTACTGACCGAGCCCAACGTTGCTTAACTGGGGTGATCAGACGGGAACCGGTGTATTCAATGTGGTGTGGTCGTAGACGAATGCTTAACAGTTTACATAATTGTAAAGGTTTACTGAAGAACAATATTTTACTCGACAGAACAAAAGTGCCTACGACACTCGGTATTCCCAGGTGGTCTCCCATCGAAGTACTGACCGAGACCAACGTTGCTTAACTGCGGTGATCAGCCGGGAACCGGTGTATTCAATGTGGTATGGTCGTAGACGAATGCTTAACAGGTTTGCGTAATTTTAAATATTTACTGAAGAACAATATTTTACTCGACAAAACAAAAGTGCCTACGACACTCGGTATTCCCAGGTGGTCTCCCACCAAAGTACTGACCGAGCCCAACGTTTCTTAACTGCGGTGATCAGACGGGAACCGGTGTATTCAATGTGGTATGGTCGTAGACGAATGCTTAACAGTTTAAATAATTGTAAACGTTTACTGAAGAACAATATTTTACTCGACAGAACAAAAGTGCCTACGACACTCGGTATTCCCAGGTGGTCTCCCACCGAAGTACTGACCGAGCCCAACGTTGCTTAACTGCGGTGATCAGACGGGAACCGGTGTATTCAAGGTGGTATGGTCGTAGACGAATGCTAAAAAGGTTTGCGTAATTTTAAACGTTTACTGAAGAACAATTTTTTACTCGACAAAACCCAAATGACTACGAAACTCGGTATTCCCAGGTGGTCTCCCACCAAAGTACTGACCGAGCCCAACGTTTCTTAACTGCGGTGATCAGACGGGAACCGGTGTATTTAATGTGGTATGGTCGTAGACGAATGCTTAACAGTTTACATAATTGTAAACGTTTACTGAAGAACAATATTTTACTCGACAGAACAAAAGTGCCTACGACACTCGGTATTCCCAGGTGGTCTCCCACCGAAGTACTGGCCGAGCCCAACGTTGCTTAACTGCGGTGATCAGACGGGAACCGGTGTATTCAATGTGGTATGTTCGTAGACGAATGCTTAACAGGTTTGCGTAATTTTAAACGTTTACTGAAGAACAATATTTTACTCGACAAAACAAAAGTGCCTTCGACATTCCCAGGTGGTCTCCCACCAAAGTACTGACCGAGCCCAACGTTTCTTAACTGCGGTGATCAGACAGGAACCGGTGTATTCAATGTGGTGTTGTCGTAGACGAATGCTTAAAAGGTTTACGTAATTGTAAACGTTTACAGATGAACAATATTTTACTAGACAAAACAAAAGTGCCTACGACACTCGGTATTCCCAGGTGGTCTCCCACCAAAGTACTGACCGAGCCCAACGTTTCTTAACTGCGGTGATCAGACGGGAACCGGTGTATTCAATGTGGTATGGTCGTAGACGAATGCTTAACAGTTTACATAATTGTAAACGTTTACTGAAGAACAATATTTTACTCGACAAAACAAAAGTGCCTACGACACTCGGTATTCCCAGGTGGTCTCCCACCAAAGTACTGACCGAGCCCAACGTTGCTTAACTGCGGTGATCAGACAGGAACCGGTGTATTCAATGTGGTGTGGTCGTAGACGAATGCTTAAAAGGTTTACGTAATTGTAAACGTTTACAGATTAACAATATTTTACTAGACAAAACAAAAGTGCCTACGACACTCGGTATTCCAAGGTGGTCTCCCATCGAAGTACTGACAGAGACCAACGTTGCTTAACTGCGGTGATCAGACGGGAACCGGTGTATTCAATGTTGTATGGTCGTAGACGAATGCTTAACAGGTTTGCGTAATTTTAAATGTTTACTGAAGAACAATATTTTACTCGACAAAACAAAAGTGCCTACGACACTCGGTATTCCCAGGTGGTTTCCCATCGAAGTACTGACCGAGCCCAACATTGTTTAACTGCGGTGATCAGACGGGAACCGGTGTATTCAATGTGGTGTGGTCGTAGACGAATGCTTAAAAGGTTTACGTAATTGTAAACGTTTACTGATGAACAATATTTTACTAGACAAAACAAAAGTGCCTACAACACTCGGTATTCCCAGGTGGTCTCCCAACGAAGTACTGACCGAGCCCAACGTTGCTTAACTGGGGTGATCAGACGGGAACCGGTGTATTCAATGTGGTGTGGTCGTAGACGAATGCTTAACAGTTTACATAATTGTAAAGGTTTACTGAAGAACAATATTTTACTCGACAGAACAAAAGTGCCTACGACACTCGGTATTCCCAGGTGGTCTCCCATCGAAGTACTGACCGAGACCAACGTTGCTTAACTGCGGTGATCAGCCGGGAACCGGTGTATTCAATGTGGTATGGTCGTAGACGAATGCTTAACAGGTTTGCGTAATTTTAAATATTTACTGAAGAACAATATTTTACTCGACAAAACAAAAGTGCCTACGACACTCGGTATTCCCAGGTGGTCTCCCACCAAAGTACTGACCGAGCCCAACGTTTCTTAACTGCGGTGATCAGACGGGAACCGGTGTATTCAATGTGGTATGGTCGTAGACGAATGCTTAACAGTTTAAATAATTGTAAACGTTTACTGAAGAACAATATTTTACTCGACAGAACAAAAGTGCCTACGACACTCGGTATTCCCAGGTGGTCTCCCACCGAAGTACTGACCGAGCCCAACGTTGCTTAACTGCGGTGATCAGACTGGAACCGGTGTATTCAAGGTGGTATGGTCGTAGACGAATGCTAAAAAGGTTTGCGTAATTTTAAACGTTTACTGAAGAACAATTTTTTACTCGACAAAACCCAAATGACTACGAAACTCGGTATTCCCAGGTGGTCTCCCACCAAAGTACTGACCGAGCCCAACGTTTCTTAACTGCGGTGATCAGACGGGAACCGGTGTATTTAATGTGGTATGGTCGTAGACGAATGCTTAACAGTTTACATAATTGTAAACGTTTACTGAAGAACAATATTTTACTCGACAGAACAAAAGTGCCTACGACACTCGGTATTCCCAGGTGGTCTCCCGACGAAGTACTGACCGAGCCCAACATTGCTTAACTGCGGTGATCAGACGGGAACCGGTGTATTCAATGTGTTATGGTCGTATACGAATGCTTAAAAGGTTTACATAATTGTAAACGTTTACTTAAGAACAATATTTTACTCAACAAAACAAAAGTGCCTACGACACTCGGTATTCCCAGGTGGTCTCCCACCAAAGTACTGACCGAGCCCAACGTTGCTTTACTGCAGTGATCAGACAGGAACCGGTGTATTCAATGTGGTGTGGTCGTAGACGAATGCTTAAAAGGTTTACGTAATTGTAAACGTTTACAGATGAACAATATTTTACTAGACAAAACAAAAGTGCCTACGACACTCGGTATTCCCAGGTGGTCTCCCACCAAAGTACTGACCGAGCCCAACGTTTCTTAACTGCGGTGATCAGACGGGAACCGGTGTATTCAATGTGGTATGGTCGTAGACGAATGCTTAACAGTTTACATAATTGTAAACGTTTACTGAAGAACAATATTTTACTCGACAAAACAAAAGTGCCTACGACACTCGGTATTCCCAGGTGGTCTCCCACCAAAGTACCGACCGAGCCCAACGTTGCTTAACTGCGGTGATCAGACAGGAACCGGTGTATTCAATGTGGTGTGGTCGTAGACGAATGCTTAAAAGGTTTACGTAATTGTAAACGTTTACAGATGAACAATATTTTACTAGACAAAACAAAAGTGCCTACGACACTCGGTATTCCAAGGTGGTCTCCCATCGAAGTACTGACAGAGACCAACGTTGCTTAACTGCGGTGATCAGACGGGAACCGATGTATTCAATGTGGTATGGTCGTAGACGAATGCTTAACAGGTTTGCGTAATTTTAAATGTTTACTGAAGAACAATATTTTACTCGACAAAACAAAAGTGCCTACGACACTCGGTATTCCCAGGTGGTTTCCCATCGAAGTACTGACCGAGCTCAACATTGTTTAACTGCGGTGATCAGACGGGAACCGGTGTATTCAATGTGGTGTGGTCGTAGACGAATGCTTAAAAGGTTTACGTAATTGTAAACGTTTACTGATGAACAATATTTTACTAGACAAAACAAAAGTGCCTACAACACTCGGTATTCCCAGGTGGTCTCCCAACGAAGTACTGACCGAGCCCAACGTTGCTTAACTGGGGTGATCAGACAGGAACCGGTGTATTCAATGTGGTGTGGTCGTAGACGAATGCTTAAAAGGTTTACATAATTGTAAACGTTTACTGATGAACAATATTTTACTAGACAAAACAAAAGTGCCTACAACACTCGGTATTCGCAGGTGGCCTCCCATCGAAGTACTGACCGAGCCCAACGTTTCTTAACTGCCGTGATCAGACAGGAACCGGTGTATTCAATGTGGTATGGTCGTAGACGAATGCTTAACAGTTTACATAATTGTAAAGGTTTACTGAAGAACAATATTTTACTCGACAGAACAAAAGTGCCTACGACACTCGGTATTCCCAGGTGGTCTCCCACCAAAGTACTGACCGAGCCCAACGTTGCTTAACTGCGGTGATCAGACAGGAACCGGTGTATTCAATGTGGTGTGGTCGTAGACGAATGCTTAAAAGGTTTACGTAATTGTAAACGTTTACAGATGAACAATATTTTACTAGACAAAACCAAAGTGCCTACGACACTCGGTATTCCCAGGTGGTCTCCCACCAAAGTACTGACCGAGCCCAACGTTTCTTAACTGCGGTGATCAGACGGGAACCGGTGTATTCAATGTGGTATGGTCGTAGACGAATGCTTAACAGTTTACATAATTGTAAACGTTTACTGAAGAACAATATTTTACTCGACAAAACAAAAGTGCCTACGACACTCGGTATTCCCAGGTGGTCTCCCACCAAAGTACTGACCGAGCCCAACGTTGCTTAACTGCGGTGATCAGACAGGAACCGGTGTATTCAATGTGGTGTGGTCGTAGACGAATGCTTAAAAGGTTTACGTAATTGTAAACGTTTACAGATGAACAATATTTTACTAGACAAAACAAAAGTGCCTACGACACTCGGTATTCCAAGGTGGTCTCCCATCGAAGTACTGACAGAGACCAACGTTGCTTAACTGCGGTGATCAGACAGGAACCGGTGTATTCAATGTGGTATGGTCGTAGACGAATGCTTAACAGGTTTGCGTAATTTTAAATGTTTACTGAAGAACAATATTTTACTCGACAAAACAAAAGGGCCTACGACACTCGGTATTCCCAGGTGGTTTCCCATCGAAGTACTGACCGAGCCCAACATTGTTTAACTGCGGTGATCAGACGGGAACCGGTGTATTCAATGTGGTGTGGTCGTAGACGAATGCTTAAAAGGTTTACGTAATTGTAAACGTTTACTGATGAACAATATTTTACTAGACAAAACAAAAGTGCCTACAACACTCGGTATTCCCAGGTGGTCTCCCAACGAAGTACTGACCGAGCCCAACGTTGCTTAACTGGGGTGATCAGACGGGAACCGGTGTATTCAATGTGGTGTGGTCGTAGACGAATGCTTAACAGTTTACATAATTGTAAAGGTTTACTGAAGAACAATATTTTACTCGACAGAACAAAAGTGCCTACGACACTCGGTATTCCCAGGTGGTCTCCCATCGAAGTACTGACCGAGACCAACGTTGCTTAACTGCGGTGATCAGCCGGGAACCGGTGTATTCAATGTGGTATGGTCGTAGACGAATGCTAAAAAGGTTTGCGTAATTTTAAACGTTTACTGAAGAACAATTTTTTACTCGACAAAACCCAAATGACTACGAAACTCGGTATTCCCAGGTGGTCTCCCACCAAAGTACTGACCGAGCCCAACGTTTCTTAACTGCGGTGATCAGACGGGAACCGGTGTATTTAATGTGGTATGGTCGTAGACGAATGCTTAACAGTTTACATAATTGTAAACGTTTACTGAAGAACAATATTTTACTCGACAGAACAAAAGTGCCTACGACACTCGGTATTCCCAGGTGGTCTCCCGACGAAGTACTGACCGAGCCCAACATTGCTTAACTGCGGTGATCAGACGGGAACCGGTGTATTCAATGTGTTATGGTCGTATACGAATGCTTAAAAGGTTTACATAATTGTAAACGTTTACTTAAGAACAATATTTTACTCGACAAAACAAAAGTGCCTACGACACTCGGTATTCCCAGGTGGTCTCCCACCAAAGTACTGACCGAGCCCAACGTTGCTTTACTGCAGTGATCAGACAGGAACCGGTGTATTCAATGTGGTGTGGTCGTAGACGAATGCTTAAAAGGTTTACGTAATTGTAAACGTTTACAGATGAACAATATTTTACTAGACAAAACAAAAGTGCCTACGACACTCGGTATTCCCAGGTGGTCTCCCACCAAAGTACTGACCGAGCCCAACGTTTCTTAACTGCGGTGATCAGACGGGAACCGGTGTATTCAATGTGGTATGGTCGTAGACGAATGCTTAACAGTTTACATAATTGTAAACGTTTACTGAAGAACAATATTTTACTCGACAAAACAAAAGTGCCTACGACACTCGGTATTCCCAGGTGGTCTCCCACCAAAGTACTGACCGAGCCCAACGTTGCTTAACTGCGGTGATCAGACAGGAACCGGTGTATTCAATGTGGTGTGGTCGTAGACGAATGCTTAAAAGGTTTACGTAATTGTAAACGTTTACAGATGAACAATATTTTACTAGACAAAACAAAAGTGCCTACGACACTCGGTATTCCAAGGTGGTCTCCCATCGAAGTACTGACAGAGACCAACGTTGCTTAACTGCGGTGATCAGACGGGAACCGATGTATTCAATGTGGTATGGTCGTAGACGAATGCTTAACAGGTTTGCGTAATTTTAAATGTTTACTGAAGAACAATATTTTACTCGACAAAACAAAAGTGCCTACGACACTCGGTATTCCCAGGTGGTTTCCCATCGAAGTTTTGACCGAGCCCAACATTGTTTAACTGCGGTGATCAGACGGGAACCGGTGTATTCAATGTGGTGTGGTCGTAGACGAATGCTTAAAAGGTTTACGTAATTGTAAACGTTTACTGATGAACAATATTTTACTAGACAAAACAAAAGTGCCTACAACACTCGGTATTCCCAGGTGGTCTCCCAACGAAGTACTGACCGAGCCCAACGTTGCTTAACTGGGGTGATCAGACAGGAACCGGTGTATTCAATGTGGTGTGGTCGTAGACGAATGCTTAAAAGGTTTACATAAGTGTAAACGTTTACTGATGAACAATATTTTACTAGACAAAACAAAAGTGCCTACAACACTCGGTATTCGCAGGTGGCCTCCCATCGAAGTACTGACCGAGCCCAACGTTTCTTAACTGCCGTGATCAGACAGGAACCGGTGTATTCAATGTGGTATGGTCGTAGACGAATGCTTAACAGTTTACATAATTGTAAAGGTTTACTGAAGAACAATATTTTACTCGACAGAACAAAAGTGCCTTCGACACTCGGTATTCCCAGGTGGTATCCCACCAAAGTACTGACCGAGCCCAACGTTTCTTAACTGCGGTGATCAGACGGGAACCGGTGTATTTAATGTGGTATGGTCGTAGACGAATGCTTAACAGTTTACATAATTGTAAACGTTTACTGAAGAACAATATTTTACTCGACAGAACAAAAGTGCCTACGACACTCGGTATTCCCAGGTGGTCTCCCGACGAAGTACTGACCGAGCCCAACATTGCTTAACTGCGGTGATCAGACGGGAACCGGTGTATTCAATGTGGTATGGTCGTATACGAATGCTTAAAAGGTTTACATAATTGTAAACGTTTACTTAATAACAATATTTTACTCGACAGAACAAAGGTGCCTACGACACTCGGTATTCCCAGGTGGTTTCCCACCAAAGTACTGACCGAGCCCAACGTTCTTTAACTGCTGCGATCAGACGGGAACCGGTGTATTCAATGTGGTATGGTCGTAGACGAATGCTTAACAGTTTACATAATTATAAACGTTTACTGAAGAACAATATGTTACTAAAAACAAAAGTGCCTGCGACACTCGGTATTCCCAGGTGATCTCCCACCAAAGTACTGACCGAGCCCAACGTTTCTTAACTGCCGTGATCAGACAGGAACCGGTGTATTCAATGTGGTATGGTCGTAGACGAATGCTTAACAGTTTACATAATTGTAAACGTTTACTGAAGAACAATATTTTACTCGACAGAACAAAAGTGCCTACGACACTCGGTATTCCCAGGTAGTCTACCAACGAAGTACTAAGCGAGCCCAACGTTGCTTAACTGCGGTGATCAGACGGGAACCGGTGTATTCAATGTGGTATGGTCGTAGACAAATGCTTAACAGTTTACATAATTCTAAACGTTTACTGAAGAACAATTTTTTACTCGACAAAACCCAAATGACTACGAAACTCGGTATTCCCAGGTGGTCTCCCACCAAAGTACTGACCGAGCCCAACGTTTCTTAACTGCGGTGATCAGACGGGAACCGGTGTATTTAATGTGGTATGGTCGTAGACGAATGCTTAACAGTTTACATAATTGTAAACGTTTACTGAAGAACAATATTTTACTCGACAGAACAAAAGTGCCTACGACACTCGGTATTCCCAGGTGGTCTCCCGACGAAGTACTGACCGAGCCCAACATTGCTTAACTGCGGTGATCAGACGGGAACCGGTGTATTCAATGTGGTATGGTCGTATACGAATGCTTAAAAGGTTTACGTAATTGTAAACGTTTACTTAAGAACAATATTTTACTCGACAGAACAAAAGTGCCTACGACACTCGGTATTCCCATGTGGTTTTCCACCAAAGTACTGACCGATCCCAACGTTCCTTAACTGCTGTGATCAGACGGGAACCGGTGTATTCAATGTGGTATGGTCGTAGACGAATGCTTAACAGTTTACATAATTGTAAACGTTTACTGAAGAACAATATTTTACTCGACAGAACAAAAGTGCCTACGACACTCGGTATTCCCAGGTGGTCTCCCAACGAAGTACTGACCGAGTCCAACGTTGCTTAACTGCGGTGATCAGACGGGAACAGGTGTATTCAATGTGATGTGGTCGTAGACGAATGCTTCAAAGGTTTACGTAATTGTAAACATTTACTGATGAACAATATTTTACTAGACAAAACAAAAGTGCCTACGACACTCGGTATTCCCAGGTGGTCTCTCATCGAAGTACTGGCCGAGCCCAACGTACGTTGCTTAACTACGGTGACCAGACGGGAACCGGTGTATTCAATGTGGTATGGTCGTAGACGAATGCTTAACAGGTTTGCGTAATTTTAAACGTTTACTGAATAACAATATTTTACTCGACAAAACAAAAGTGCCTACGACACTCGGTATTCCCAGGTGGTATCCCACCAAAGTACTGACCGAGCCCAAAGTTTCTTAACTGCGGTGATCAGACGGGAACCGGTGTATTCAATGTGGTATGGTCGTAGACGAATGCTTAACAGTTTACATAATTGTAAACGTTTACTGAATAACAATATTTTACTCGACAGAACAAAAGTTCCTACGACACTCGGTATTCCCAGGTAGTCTACCAACGAAGTACTAAGCGAGCCCAACGTTGCTTAACTGCGGTGATCAGACGGGAACCGGTGTATTCAATGTGGTGTGGTCGTAGACGAATGCTTAAAAGGTTTACGTAATTTTAAACGTTTACTGATGAACAATATTTTACTAGACAAAACAAAAGTGCCTACGACACTCGGTATTCCCAGGTGGTCTCCCATCGAAGTACTGGCCGAGCCCAACGTTGCTTAACTACGGTGACCAGACGGGAACCGGTGTATTCAATGTGGTATGGTCGTAGACGAATGCTTAACAGGTTTGCGTAATTTTAAACGTTTACTGAAGAACAATATTTTACTCGACAAAACAAAAGTGCCTACGACACTCGGTATTCCCAGGTGGTCTCCCACCAAAGTACTGACCGAGCCCAACGTTGCTTAACTGCGGTGATCAGACAGGAACCGGTGTATTCAATGTGGTATGGTCGTAGACGAATGCTTAAAAGGTTTACGTAATTGTAAACGTTTACAGATGAACAATATTTTACTAGACAAAACAAAAGTGCCTACGACACTCGGTATTCCCAGGTGGTCTCCCACCAAAGTACTGACCGAGCCCAACGTTTCTTAACTGCCGTGATCAGACAGGAGCCGGTGTATTCAATGTGGTATGGTCGTAGACGAATGCTTAACAGTTTACATAATTGTAAAGGTTTACTGAAGAACAATATTTTACTCGACAGAACAAAAGTGCCTACGACACTCGGTATTCCCAGGTGGTCTCCCATCGAAGTACTGACCGAGACCAACGTTGCTTAACTGCGGTGATCAGCCGGGAACCGGTGTATTCAATGTGGTATGGTCGTAGACGAATGCTTAACAGGTTTGCGTAATTTTAAATATTTACTGAAGAACAATATTTTACTCGACAAAACAAAAGTGCCTACGACACTCGGTATTCCCAGGTGGTCTCCCACCAAAGTACTGACCGAGCCCAACGTTTCTTAACTGCGGTGATCAGACGGGAACCGGTGTATTCAATGTGGTATGGTCGTAGACGAATGCTTAACAGTTTAAATAATTGTAAACGTTTACTGAAGAACAATATTTTACTCGACAGAACAAAAGTGCCTACGACACTCGGTATTCCCAGGTGGTCTCCCACCGAAGTACTGACCGAGCCCAACGTTGCTTAACTGCGGTGATCAGACGGGAACCGGTGTATTCAAGGTGGTATGGTCGTAGACGAATGCTAAAAAGGTTTGCGTAATTTTAAACGTTTACTGAAGAACAATTTTTTACTCGACAAAACCCAAATGACTACGAAACTCGGTATTCCCAGGTGGTCTCCCACCAAAGTACTGACCGAGCCCAACGTTTCTTAACTGCGGTGATCAGACGGGAACCGGTGTATTTAATGTGGTATGGTCGTAGACGAATGCTTAACAGTTTACATAATTGTAAACGTTTACTGAAGAACAATATTTTACTCGACAGAACAAAAGTGCCTACGACACTCGGTATTCCCAGGTGGTCTCCCGACGAAGTACTGACCGAGCCCAACATTGCTTAACTGCGGTGATCAGACGGGAACCGGTGTATTCAATGTGGTATGGTCGTATACGAATGCTTAAAAGGTTTACATAATTTTAAACGTTTACTAAAGAACAATATTTTACTCGACAAAACAAAAGTGCCTACGACACTCGGTATTCCCAGGTGGTATCCCACCAAAGTACTGACCGAGCCCAAAGTTTCTTAACTGCGGTGATCAGACGGGAACCGGTGTATTCAATGTGGTATGGTCGTAGACGAATGCTTAACAGTTTACATAATTGTAAACGTTTACTGAATAACAATATTTTACTCGACAGAACAAAAGTGCCTACGACACTCGGTATTCCCAGGTAGTCTACCAACGAAGTACTAAGCGAGCCCAACGTTGCTTAACTGCGGTGATCAGACGGGAACCGGTGTATTCAATGTGGTGTGGTCGTAGACGAATGCTTAAAAGGTTTACGTAATTTTAAACGTTTACTGATGAACAATATTTTACTAGACAAAACAAAAGTGCCTACGACACTCGGTATTCCCAGGTGGTCTCCCATCGAAGTACTGGCCGAGCCCAACGTTGCTTAACTACGGTGACCAGACGGGAACCGGTGTATTCAATGTGGTATGGTCGTAGACGAATGCTTAACAGGTTTGCGTAATTTTAAACGTTTACTGAAGAACAATATTTTACTCGACAAAACAAAAGTGCCTACGACACTCGGTATTCCCAGGTGGTCTCCCACCAAAGTACTGACCGAGCCCAACGTTGCTTAACTGCGGTGATCAGACAGGAACCGGTGTATTCAATGTGGTGTGGTCGTAGACGAATGCTTAAAAGGTTTACGTAATTGTAAACGTTTACAGATGAACAATATTTTACTAGACAAAACAAAAGTGCCTACGACACTCGGTATTCCCAGGTGGTCTCCCACCAAAGTACTGACCGAGCCCAACGTTTCTTAGCTGCGGTGATCAGACGGGAACCGGTGTATTCAATGTGGTATGGTCGTAGACGAATGCTTAACAGTTTACATAATTGTAAACGTTTACTGAAGAACAATATTTTACTCGACAAAACAAAAGTGCCTACGACACTCGGTATTCCCAGGTGGTCTCCCACCAAAGTACTGACCGAGCCCAACGTTGCTTAACTGCGGTGATCAGACAGGAACCGGTGTATTCAATGTGGTGTGGTCGTAGACGAATGCTTAAAAGGTTTACGTAATTGTAAACGTTTACAGATGAACAATATTTTACTAGACAAAACAAAAGTGCCTACGACACTCGGTATTCCAAGGTGGTCTCCCATCGAAGTACTGACAGAGACCAACGTTGCTTAACTGCGGTGATCAGACGGGAACCGGTTTATTCAATGTGGTATGGTCGTAGACGAATGCTTAACAGGTTTGCGTAATTTTAAATGTTTACTGAAGAACAATATTTTACTCGACAAAACAAAAGTGCCTACGACACTCGGTATTCCCAGGTGGTTTCCCATCGAAGTACTGACCGAGCCCAACATTGTTTAACTGCGGTGATCAGACGGGAACCGGTGTATTCAATGTGGTGTGGTCGTAGACGAATGCTTAAAAGGTTTACGTAATTGTAAACGTTTACTGATGAACAATATTTTACTAGACAAAACAAAAGTGCCTACAACACTCGGTATTCCCAGGTGGTCTCCCAACGAAGTACTGACCGAGCCCAACGTTGCTTAACTGGGGTGATCAGACGGGAACCGGTGTATTCAATGTGGTGTGGTCGTAGACGAATGCTTAAAAGGTTTACATAATTGTAAACGTTTACTGATGAACAATATTTTACTAGACAAAACAAAAGTGCCTACAACACTCGGTATTCGCAGGTGGCCTCCCATCGAAGTACTGACCGAGACCAACGTTTCTTAACTGCCGTGATCAGACAGGAGCCGGTGTATTCAATGTGGTATGGTCGTAGACGAATGCTTAACAGTTTACATAATTGTAAAGGTTTACTGAAGAACAATATTTTACTCGACAGAACAAAAGTGCCTACGACACTCGGTATTCCCAGGTGGTCTCCCATCGAAGTACTGACCGAGACCAACGTTTCTTAACTGCGGTGATCAGACGGGAACCGGTGTATTCAATGTGGTATGGTCGTAGACGAATGCTTAACAGTTTAAATAATTGTAAACGTTTACTGAAGAACAATATTTTACTCGACAGAACAAAAGTGCCTACGACACTCGGAATTCCCAGGTGGTCTCCCACCGAAGTACTGACCGAGCCCAACGTTGCTTAACTGCGGTGATCAGACGGGAACCGGTGTATTCAAGGTGGTATGGTCGTAGACGAATGCTAAAAAGGTTTGCGTAATTTTAAACGTTTACTGAAGAACAATTTTTTACTCGACAAAACCCAAATGACTACGAAACTCGGTATTCCCAGGTGGTCTCCCACCAAAGTACTGACCGAGCCCAACGTTTCTTAACTGCGGTGATTAGACGGGAACCGGTGTATTTAATGTGGTATGGTCGTAGACGAATGCTTAACAGTTTACATAATTGTAAACGTTTACTGAAGAACAATATTTTACTCGACAGAACAAAAGTGCCTACGACACTCGGTATTCCCAGGTGGTCTCCCGACGAAGTACTGACCGAGCCCAACATTGCTTAACTGCGGTGATCAGACGGGAACCGGTGTATTCAATGTGGTATGGTCGTATATGAATGCTTAAAAGGTTTACATAATTGTAAACGTTTACTTAAGAACAATATTTTACTCGACAGAACAAAAGTGCCTACGACACTCGGTATTCCCAGGTGGTTTCCCACCAAAGTACTGACCGAGCCCAACGCTCCTTAACTGCTGTGATCAGACGGGAACCGCTGTATTCAATGTGGTATGGTCGTAGACGAATGCTTAACAGTCTACATAATTATAAACGTTTACTGAAGAACAATATGTTATTAAAAACAAAAGTGCCTGCGACACTCGGTTTTCCCAGGTGGTCTCCCACCAAAGTACTGACCGAGCCCAACGTTTCTTAACTGCGGTGATCAGACGGGAACCGGTGTATTTAATGTGGTATGGTCGTAGACGAATGCTTAACAGTTTACATAATTGTAAACGTTTACTGAAGAACAATATTTTACTCGACAGAACAAAAGTGCCTACGGCACTCGGTATTCCCAGGTGGTCTCCCGACGAAGTACTGACCGAGCCCAACATTGCTTAACTGCGGTGATCAGACGGGAACCGGTGTATTCAATGTGGTATGGTCGTATACGAATGCTTAAAAGGTTTACATAATTTTAAACGTTTACTAAAGAACAATATTTTACTCGACAAAACAAAAGTGCCTACGACACTCGGTATTCCCAGGTGGTATCCCACCAAAGTACTGACCGAGCCCAAAGTTTCTTAACTGCGGTGATCAGACGGGAACCGGTGTATTCAATGTGGTATGGTCGTAGACGAATGCTTAACAGTTTACATAATTGTAAACGTTTACTGAATAACAATATTTTACTCGACAGAACAAAAGTGCCTACGACACTCGGTATTCCCAGGTAGTCTACCAACGAAGTACTAAGCGAGCCCAACGTTGCTTAACTGCGGTGATCAGACGGGAACCGGTGTATTCAATGTGGTGTGGTCGTAGACGAATGCTTAAAAGGTTTACGTAATTTTAAACGTTTACTGATGAACAATATTTTACTAGACAAAACAAAAGTGCCTACGACACTCGGTATTCCCAGGTGGTCTCCCATCGAAGTACTGGCCGAGCCCAACGTTGCTTAACTACGGTGACCAGACGGGAACCGGTGTATTCAATGTGGTATGGTCGTAGACGAATGCTTAACAGGTTTGCGTAATTTTAAACGTTTACTGAAGAACAATATTTTACTCGACAAAACAAAAGTGCCTACGACACTCGGTATTCCCAGGTGGTCTCCCACCAAAGTACTGACCGAGCCCAACGTTGCTTAACTGCGGTGATCAGACAGGAACCGGTGTATTCAATGTGGTATGGTCGTATACGAATGCTTAAAAGGTTTACATAATTTTAAACGTTTACTAAAGAACAATATTTTACTCGACAAAACAAAAGTGCCTACGACACTCGGTATTCCCAGGTGGTATCCCACCAAAGTACTGACCGAGCCCAACGTTTCTTAGCTGCGGTGATCAGACGGGAACCGGTGTATTCAATGTGGTATGGTCGTAGACGAATGCTTAACAGTTTACATAATTGTAAACGTTTACTGAAGAACAATATTTTACTCGACAGAACAAAAGTGCCTACGACACTCGGTATTCCCAGGTAGTCTACCAACGAAGTACTAAGCGAGCCCAACGTTGCTTAACTGCGGTGATCAGACGGGAACCGGTGTATTCAATGTGGTGTGGTCGTAGACGAATGCTTAAAAGGTTTACGTAATTTTAAACGTTTACTGATGAACAATATTTTACTAGACAAAACAAAAGTGCCTACGACACTCGGTATTCCCAGGTGGTCTCCCATCGAAGTACTGGCCGAGCCCAACGTTGCTTAACTACGGTGACCAGACGGGAACCGGTGTATTCAATGTGGTATGGTCGTAGACGAATGCTTAACAGGTTTGCGTAATTTTAAACGTTTACTGAAGAACAATATTTTACTCGACAAAACAAAAGTGCCTACGACACTCGGTATTCCCAGGTGGTCTCCCACCAAAGTACTGACCGAGCCCAACGTTGCTTAACTGCGGTGATCAGACAGGAACCGGTGTATTCAATGTGGTGTGGTCGTAGACGAATGCTTAAAAGGTTTACGTAATTGTAAACGTTTACAGATGAACAATATTTTACTAGACAAAACAAAAGTGCCTACGACACTCGGTATTCCCAGGTGGTCTCCCACCAAAGTACTGACCGAGCCCAACGTTTCTTAGCTGCGGTGATCAGACGGGAACCGGTGTATTCAATGTGGTATGGTCGTAGACGAATGCTTAACAGTTTACATAATTGTAAACGTTTACTGAAGAACAATATTTTACTCGACAAAACAAAAGTGCCTACGACACTCGGTATTCCCAGGTGGTCTCCCACCAAAGTACTGACCGAGCCCAACGTTGCTTAACTGCGGTGATCAGACAGGAACCGGTGTATTCAATGTGGTGTGGTCGTAGACGAATGCTTAAAAGGTTTACGTAATTGTAAACGTTTACAGATGAACAATATTTTACTAGACAAAACAAAAGTGCCTACGACACTCGGTATTCCAAGGTGGTCTCCCATCGAAGTACTGACAGAGACCAACGTTGCTTAACTGCGGTGATCAGACGGGAACCGGTTTATTCAATGTGGTATGGTCGTAGACGAATGCTTAACAGGTTTGCGTAATTTTAAATGTTTACTGAAGAACAATATTTTACTCGACAAAACAAAAGTGCCTACGACACTCGGTATTCCCAGGTGGTTTCCCATCGAAGTACTGACCGAGCCCAACATTGTTTAACTGCGGTGATCAGACGGGAACCGGTGTATTCAATGTGGTGTGGTCGTAGACGAATGCTTAAAAGGTTTACGTAATTGTAAACGTTTACTGATGAACAATATTTTACTAGACAAAACAAAAGTGCCTACAACACTCGGTATTCCCAGGTGGTCTCCCAACGAAGTACTGACCGAGCCCAACGTTGCTTAACTGGGGTGATCAGACGGGAACCGGTGTATTCAATGTGGTGTGGTCGTAGACGAATGCTTAAAAGGTTTACATAATTGTAAACGTTTACTGATGAACAATATTTTACTAGACAAAACAAAAGTGCCTACAACACTCGGTATTCGCAGGTGGCCTCCCATCGAAGTACTGACCGAGCCCAACGTTTCTTAACTGCCGTGATCAGACAGGAGCCGGTGTATTCAATGTGGTATGGTCGTAGACGAATGCTTAACAGTTTACATAATTGTAAAGGTTTACTGAAGAACAATATTTTACTCGACAGAACAAAAGTGCCTACGACACTCGGTATTCCCAGGTGGTCTCCCATCGAAGTACTGACCGAGACCAACGTTTCTTAACTGCGGTGATCAGACGGGAACCGGTGTATTCAATGTGGTATGGTCGTAGACGAATGCTTAACAGTTTAAATAATTGTAAACGTTTACTGAAGAACAATATTTTACTCGACAGAACAAAAGTGCCTACGACACTCGGAATTCCCAGGTGGTCTACCAACGAAGTACTAAGCGAGCCCAACGTTGCTTAACTGCGGTGATCAGACGGGAACCGGTGTATTCAATGTGGTGTGGTCGTAGACGAATGCTTAAAAGGTTTACGTAATTTTAAACGTTTACTGATGAACAATATTTTACTAGACAAAACAAAAGTGCCTACGACACTCGGTATTCCCAGGTGGTCTCCCATCGAAGTACTGGCCGAGCCCAACGTTGCTTAACTACGGTGACCAGACGGGAACCGGTGTATTCAATGTGGTATGGTCGTAGACGAATGCTTAACAGGTTTGCGTAATTTTAAACGTTTACTGAAGAACAATATTTTACTCGACAAAACAAAAGTGCCTACGACACTCGGTATTCCCAGGTGGTCTCCCACCAAAGTACTGACCGAGCCCAACGTTGCTTAACTGCGGTGATCAGACAGGAACCGGTGTATTCAATGTGGTATGGTCGTATACGAATGCTTAAAAGGTTTACATAATTTTAAACGTTTACTAAAGAACAATATTTTACTCGACAAAACAAAAGTGCCTACGACACTCGGTATTCCCAGGTGGTATCCCACCAAAGTACTGACCGAGCCCAACGTTTCTTAGCTGCGGTGATCAGACGGGAACCGGTGTATTCAATGTGGTATGGTCGTAGACGAATGCTTAACAGTTTACATAATTGTAAACGTTTACTGAAGAACAATATTTTACTCGACAGAACAAAAGTGCCTACGACACTCGGTATTCCCAGGTAGTCTACCAACGAAGTACTAAGCGAGCCCAACGTTGCTTAACTGCGGTGATCAGACGGGAACCGGTGTATTCAATGTGGTGTGGTCGTAGACGAATGCTTAAAAGGTTTACGTAATTTTAAACGTTTACTGATGAACAATATTTTACTAGACAAAACAAAAGTGCCTACGACACTCGGTATTCCCAGGTGGTCTCCCATCGAAGTACTGGCCGAGCCCAACGTTGCTTAACTACGGTGACCAGACGGGAACCGGTGTATTCAATGTGGTATGGTCGTAGACGAATGCTTAACAGGTTTGCGTAATTTTAAACGTTTACTGAAGAACAATATTTTACTCGACAAAACAAAAGTGCCTACGACACTCGGTATTCCCAGGTGGTCTCCCACCAAAGTACTGACCGAGCCCAACGTTGCTTAACTGCGGTGATCAGACAGGAACCGGTGTATTCAATGTGGTGTGGTCGTAGACGAATGCTTAAAAGGTTTACGTAATTGTAAACGTTTACAGATGAACAATATTTTACTAGACAAAACAAAAGTGCCTACGACACTCGGTATTCCCAGGTGGTCTCCCACCAAAGTACTGACCGAGCCCAACGTTTCTTAGCTGCGGTGATCAGACGGGAACCGGTGTATTCAATGTGGTATGGTCGTAGACGAATGCTTAACAGTTTACATAATTGTAAACGTTTACTGAAGAACAATATTTTACTCGACAAAACAAAAGTGCCTACGACACTCGGTATTCCCAGGTGGTCTCCCACCAAAGTACTGACCGAGCCCAACGTTGCTTAACTGCGGTGATCAGACAGGAACCGGTGTATTCAATGTGGTGTGGTCGTAGACGAATGCTTAAAAGGTTTACGTAATTGTAAACGTTTACAGATGAACAATATTTTACTAGACAAAACAAAAGTGCCTACGACACTCGGTATTCCAAGGTGGTCTCCCATCGAAGTACTGACAGAGACCAACGTTGCTTAACTGCGGTGATCAGACGGGAACCGGTTTATTCAATGTGGTATGGTCGTAGACGAATGCTTAACAGGTTTGCGTAATTTTAAATGTTTACTGAAGAACAATATTTTACTCGACAAAACAAAAGTGCCTACGACACTCGGTATTCCCAGGTGGTTTCCCATCGAAGTACTGACCGAGCCCAACATTGTTTAACTGCGGTGATCAGACGGGAACCGGTGTATTCAATGTGGTGTGGTCGTAGACGAATGCTTAAAAGGTTTACGTAATTGTAAACGTTTACTGATGAACAATATTTTACTAGACAAAACAAAAGTGCCTACAACACTCGGTATTCCCAGGTGGTCTCCCAACGAAGTACTGACCGAGCCCAACGTTGCTTAACTGGGGTGATCAGACGGGAACCGGTGTATTCAATGTGGTGTGGTCGTAGACGAATGCTTAAAAGGTTTACATAATTGTAAACGTTTACTGATGAACAATATTTTACTAGACAAAACAAAAGTGCCTACAACACTCGGTATTCGCAGGTGGCCTCCCATCGAAGTACTGACCGAGCCCAACGTTTCTTAACTGCCGTGATCAGACAGGAGCCGGTGTATTCAATGTGGTATGGTCGTAGACGAATGCTTAACAGTTTACATAATTGTAAAGGTTTACTGAAGAACAATATTTTACTCGACAGAACAAAAGTGCCTACGACACTCGGTATTCCCAGGTGGTCTCCCATCGAAGTACTGACCGAGACCAACGTTTCTTAACTGCGGTGATCAGACGGGAACCGGTGTATTCAATGTGGTATGGTCGTAGACGAATGCTTAACAGTTTAAATAATTGTAAACGTTTACTGAAGAACAATATTTTACTCGACAGAACAAAAGTGCCTACGACACTCGGAATTCCCAGGTGGTCTCCCACCGAAGTACTGACCGAGCCCAACGTTGCTTAACTGCGGTGATCAGACGGGAACCGGTGTATTCAAGGTGGTATGGTCGTAGACGAATGCTAAAAAGGTTTGCGTAATTTTAAACGTTTACTGAAGAACAATTTTTTACTCGACAAAACCCAAATGACTACGAAACTCGGTATTCCCAGGTGGTCTCCCACCAAAGTACTGACCGAGCCCAACGTTTCTTAACTGCGGTGATTAGACGGGAACCGGTGTATTTAATGTGGTATGGTCGTAGACGAATGCTTAACAGTTTACATAATTGTAAACGTTTACTGAAGAACAATATTTTACTCGACAGAACAAAAGTGCCTACGACACTCGGTATTCCCAGGTGGTCTCCCGACGAAGTACTGACCGAGCCCAACATTGCTTAACTGCGGTGATCAGACGGGAACCGGTGTATTCAATGTGGTATGGTCGTATATGAATGCTTAAAAGGTTTACATAATTGTAAACGTTTACTTAAGAACAATATTTTACTCGACAGAACAAAAGTGCCTACGACACTCGGTATTCCCAGGTGGTTTCCCACCAAAGTACTGACCGAGCCCAACGCTCCTTAACTGCTGTGATCAGACGGGAACCGCTGTATTCAATGTGGTATGGTCGTAGACGAATGCTTAACAGTCTACATAATTATAAACGTTTACTGAAGAACAATATGTTACTAAAAACAAAAGTGCCTGCGACACTCGGTTTTCCCAGGTGGTCTCCCACCAAAGTACTGACCGAGCCCAACGTTTCTTAACTGCCGTGATCAGACAGGAACCGGTGTATTCAATGTGGTATGGTCGTAGACGAATGCTTAACAGTTTACATAATTGTAAACGTTTACTGAAGAACAATATTTTACTCGACAGAACAAAAGTGCCTACGACACTCGGTATTCCCAGGTGGTTTCCCACCAAAGTACTGACCGAGCCCAACGTTTCTTAACTGCGGTGATCAGACGGGAACCGGTGTATTCAATGTGGTATGGTCGTAGACGAATGCTTAACAGTTTACATAATTATAAACGTTTACTGAAGAACAATATTTTACTAAAAACAAAAGTGCCTACGACACTCGGTATTCCCAGGTGGTCTCCCACCGAAGTACTGGCCGAGCCCAACGTTGCTTAACTGCGGTGATCAGACGGGAACCGGTGTATTCAATGTGGTATGTTCGTAGACGAATGCTTAACAGGTTTGCGTAATTTTAAACGTTTACTGAAGAACAATATTTTACTCGACAAAACAAAAGTGCCTTCGACACTCGGTATTCCCAGGTGGTATCCCACCAAAGTACTGACCGAGCCCAACGTTTCTTAACTGCGGTGATCAGACGGGAACCGGTGTATTTAATGTGGTATGGTCGTAGACGAATGCTTAAAAGTTTACATAATTGTAAACGTTTACTGAAGAACAATATTTTACTCGACAGAACAAAAGTGCCTACGACACTCGGTATTCCCAGGTGGTCTCCCGACGAAGTACTGACCGAGCCCAACATTGCTTAACTGCGGTGATCAGACGGGAACCGGTGTATTCAATGTGGTATGGTCGTATACGAATGCTTAAAAGGTTTACATAATTGTAAACGTTTACTTAATAACAATATTTTACTCGACAGAACAAAAGTGCCTACGACACTCGGTATTCCCAGGTGGTTTCCCACCAAAGTACTGACCGAGCCCAACGTTCCTTAACTGCTGTGATCAGACGGGAACCGGTGTATTCAATGTGGTATGGTCGTAGACGAATGCTTAACAGTTTACATAATTATAAACGTTTACTGAAGAACAATATGTTACTAAAAACAAAAGTGCCTGCGACACTCGGTATTCCCAGGTGGTCTCCCACCAAAGTACTGACCGAGCCCAACGTTTCTTAACTGCCGTGATCAGACAGGAACCGGTGTATTCAATGTGGTATGGTCGTAGACGAATGCTTAACAGTTTACATAATTGTAAACGTTTACTGAAGAACAATATTTTACTCGACAGAACAAAAGTGCCTACGACACTCGGTATTCCCAGGTGGTTTCCCACCAAAGTACTGACCGAGCCCAACGTTTCTTAACTGCGGTGATCAGACGGGAACCGGTGTATTCAATGTGGTATGGTCGTAGACGAATGCTTAACAGTTTACATAATTGTAAACGTTTACTGAAGAACAATATTTTACTCGACAGAACAAAAGTGCCTACGACACTCGGTATTCCCAGGTGGTTTCCCACCAAAGTACTGACCGAGCCCAACGTTTCTTAACTGCGGTGATCAGACAGGAACCGGTGTATGGTCGTAGACGAATGCTTAACAGTTTACATAATTGTAAACGTTTACTGAAGAACAATATTTTACTCGACAAAACAAAAGTGCCTACGACACTCGGTATTCCCAGGTGGTCTCCCACCAAAGTACTGGCCGAGCCCAACGTTGCTTAACTGCGGTGATCAGACGGGAACCGGTGTATTCAATGTGGTATGTTCGTAGACGAATGCTTAACAGGTTTGCGTAATTTTAAACGTTTACTGAAGAACAATATTTTACTCGACAAAACAAAAGTGCCTACGACACTCGGTATTCCCAGGTGGTCTCCCACCGAAGTACTGACCGAGCCCAACGTTTCTTAACTGCGGTGATCAGACAGGAACCGGTGTATGGTCGTAGACGAATGCTTAACAGTTTACATAATTGTAAACGTTTACTGAAGAACAATATTTTACTCGACAGAACAAAAGTGCCTACGACACTCGGTATTCCCAGGTGGTCTCCCAACGAAGTACTGACCGAGTCCAACGTTGCTTAACTGCGGTGATCAGACGGGAACCGGTGTATTCAATGTGATGTGGTCGTAGACGAATGCTTCAAAGGTTTACGTAATTGTAAACATTTACTGATGAACAATATTTTACTAGACAAAACAAAAGTGCCTACGACACTCGGTATTCCCAGGTGGTCTCTCATCGAAGTACTGGCCGAGCCCAACGTTGCTTAACTACGGTGACCAGACGGGAACCGGTGTATTCAATGTGGTATGGTCGTAGACGAATGCTTAACAGGTTTGCGTAATTTTAAACGTTTACTGAAGAACAATATTTTACTCGACAAAACAAAAGTGCCTACAACACTCGGTATTCCCAGGTGGTCTCCCAACGAAGTACTGACCGAGCCCAACGTTGCTTAACTGCGGTGATCCGACGGGAACCGGTGTATTCAAGGTGGTATGGTCGTAGACGAATGCTAAAAAGGTTTGCGTAATTTTAAACGTTTACTGAAGAACAATTTTTTACTCGACAAAACCCAAATGACTACGAAACTCGGTATTCCCAGGTGGTCTCCCACCAAAGTACTGACCGAGCCCAACGTTTCTTAACTGCGGTGATCAGACGGGAACCGGTGTATTTAATGTGGTATGGTCGTAGACGAATGCTTAACAGTTTACATAATTGTAAACGTTTACTGAAGAACAATATTTTACTCGACAGAACAAAAGTGCCTACGACACTCGGTATTCCCAGTTGGTCTCCCACCGAAGTACTGGCCGAGCCCAATGTTGCTTAACTGCGGTGATCAGACGGGAACCGGTGTATTCAATGTGGTATGTTCGTAGACGAATGCTTAACAGGTTTGCGTAATTTTAAACGTTTACTGAAGAACAATATTTTACTCGACAGAACAAAAGTGCCTTCGACACTCGGTATTCCCAGGTGGTCTCCCACCAAAGTACTGACCGAGCCCAACGTTTCTTAACTGCGGTGATCAGACGGGAACCGGTGTATTTAATGTGGTATGGTCGTAGACGAATGCTTAACAGTTTACATAATTGTAAACGTTTACTGAAGAACAATATTTTACTCGACAGAACAAAAGTGCCTACGACACTCGGTATTCCCAGTTGGTCTCCCACCGAAGTACTGGCCGAGCCCAATGTTGCTTAACTGCGGTGATCAGACGGGAACCGGTGTATTCAATGTGGTATGTTCGTAGACGAATGCTTAACAGGTTTGCGTAATTTTAAACGTTTACTGAAGAACAATATTTTACTCGACAGAACAAAAGTGCCTTCGACACTCGGTATTCCCAGGTGGTCTCCCACCAAAGTACTGACCGAGCCCAACGTTTCTTAACTGCGGTGATCAGACGGGAACCGGTGTATTTAATGTGGTATGGTCGTAGACGAATGCTTAACAATTTACATAATTGTAAACGTTTACTGAAGAACAATATTTTACTCGACAGAACAAAAGTGCCTACGACACTCGGTATTCCCAGGTGGTCTCCCGACGAAGTACTGACCGAGCCCAACATTGCTTAACTGCGGTGATCAGACGGGAACCGGTGTATTCAATGTGGTATGGTCGTATACGAATGCTTAAAAGGTTTACATAATTGTAAACGTTTTCTTAAGAACAATATTTTACTCGACAGCACAAAAGTGCCTACGACACTCGGTATTCCCAGGTGGTTTCCCACCAAAGTACTGACCGAGCCCAACGTTCCTTAACTGCTGTGATCAGACGGGAACCGGTGTATTCAATGTGGTATGGTCGTAGACGAATGCTTAACAGTTTACATAATTATAAACGTTTACTGAAGAACAATATGTTACTAAAAACAAAAGTGCATGCGACACTCGGTATTCCCAGGTGGTCTCCCACCAAAGTACTGACCGAGCCCAACGTTTCTTAACTGCGGTGTTCAGACGGGAACCGGTGTATTCAATGTGGTATGGTCGTAGACGAATGCTTAACATTTTACATAATTATAAACGTTTACTGAAGAACAATATTTTACTAAAAACAAAAGTGCCTACGACACTCGGTATTCCCAGGTGGTCTCCCACCGAAGTACTGGCCGAGCCCAACGTTGCTTAACTGCGGTGATCAGACGGGAACTGGTGTATTCAATGTGGTATGTTCGTAGACGAATGCTTAACAAGTTTGCGTAATTTTAAACGTTTACTGAAGAACAATATTTTACTCGACAAAACAAAAGTGCCTTCGACACTCGGTATTCCCAGGTGGTCTCCCACCAAAGTACTGACCGAGCCCAACGTTTCTTAACTGCGGTGATCAGACAGGAACCGGTGTATGGTCGTAGACGAATGCTTAACAGTTTACATAATTGTAAACGTTTACTGAAGAATAATATTTTACTCGACAGAACAAAAGTGCCTACGACACTCAGTATTCCCAGGTGGTCTCCCAACGAAGTACTGACCGAGCCCAACGTTGCTTAACTGCGGTGATCAGACGGGAACCGGTGTATTCAATGTGGTGTGGTCGTAGACGAATGCTTCAAAGGTTTACGTAATTGTAAACATTTACTGATGAACAATAGTTTACTAGACAAAACAAAAGTGCCTACGACACTCGGTATTCCCAGGTGGTCTCTCATCGAAGTACTGGCCGAGCCCAACGTTGCTTAACTACGGTAACCAGACGGGAACCGGTGTATTCAATGTGGTATGGTCGTAGACGAATGCTTAACAGGTTTGCGTAATTTTAAACGTTTACTGAAGAACAATATTTTACTCGACAAAACAAAAGTGCCTTCGACACTCGGTATTCCCAGGTGGTCTCCCACCAAAGTACTGACCGAGCCCAACGTTTCTTAACTGCGGTGATCAGACAGGAACCGGTGTATGGTCGTAGACGAATGCTTAACAGTTTACATAATTGTAAACGTTTACTGAAGAACAATATTTTACTCGACAGAACAAAAGTGCCTACGACACTCGGTATTCCCAGGTGGTCTCCCAACGAAGTACTGACCGAGCCCAACGTTGCTTAACTGCGGTGATCAGACGGGAACCGGTGTATTCAATGTGGTATGGTCGTAGACGAATGCTTAACAGGTTTGCGTAATTTTAAACGTTTACTGAAGAACAATATTTTACTCGACAAAACAAAAGTGCCTACCACACTCGGTATTCCCAGGTGGTATCCCACCAAAGTACTGACCGAGCCCAACGTTTCTTAACTGAGATGATCAGACGGGAACCGGTGTATTCAATGTGGTATGGTCGTAGACCAATGCTTAACAGTTTACAATGCTTAACAGTTTACTTGAAACAGTACAGACATCAACAGTGTACGGAAAACGGTCATTTGCAGCTGCTGCTTCAACACACTGGAATGAATTGCCCATGCACATCAAGTGTGCTGATTCATTAGGAAGCTTCAAGTCATCCCTGAAAACATACTTGTTTACACTTTAACTGTTGCTTGTTCTTTTGTGTTCGCTTTCTTGTGCTGTATCTTTTTCTTCTTTTCGTTTTCGCGGATGTGATGGCGATTTTGTCTTGTGATATTGTGTAATTTTGACGTATTTTTAACTAGGTGGTTTTTACTAAATGTAATGGTCGGCAGCTGGTCTGTTCGGCATCAGTCTATTCGTCTTTTAAAAAGTGTTTTACTGTGAAGCGCATTGGGGGATCATTGATCTGTAATGCGCTATATAAATGTTGGTTTATTATTATTATTATTATTATTTACATAATTGTAAACGTTTACTGAATAACAATATTTTACTCGACAGAACAAAAGTGCCTACGACACTCGGTATTCCCAGGTGGTCTCCCACCAAAGTACTGACCGAGCCGAACGTTTCTTAACTGCGGTGATCAGACGGGAACTGGTGTATTCAATGTGGTATGGTCGTAGACGAATGCTTAACAGTTTAAATAATTGTAAACGTTTACTGAAGAACAGTATTTTACTCGACAGAACAAAAGTGCCTACGAAACTCGGTATTCCCAGGTGGTCTCCCACCAAAGTACTGACCGAGCCCAACGTTTCTTAACTGCGGTGATCAGACGGGAACCGGTGTATTTAATGTGGTATGGTCGTAGACGAATGCTTAACAGTTTACATATTTGTAAACGTTTACTGAAGAACAATATTTTACTCGACAGTACAAAAGTGCCTACGACACTCGGTATTCCCAGGTGGTCTCCCGACGAAGTACTGACCGAGCCCAACATTGCTTAACTGCGGTGATCAGACGGGAACCGGTGTATTCAATGTGGTATGGTCGTAGACGAATGCTTAAAAGGTTTACATAATTGTAAACGTTTACTTAAGAACAATATTTTACTCGACAGAACAAAAGTGCCTACGACACTCGGTATTCCCAGGTGGTTTCCCACCAAAGTACTGACCGAGCCCAACGTTCTATAACTGCTGTGATCAGACGGGAACCGGTGTATTCAATGTGGTATGGTCGTAGACGAATGCTTAACAGTTTACATAATTATAAACGTTTACTGAAGAACAATATGTTACTAAAAACAAAAGTGCCTGCGACACTCGGTTTTCCCAGGTGGTCTCTCACCAAAGTACCTACCGAGCCCAACGTTTCTTAACTGCCGTGATCAGACAGGAACCGGTGTATTCAATGTGGTATGGTCGTAGACGAATGCTTAACAGTTTACATAATTATAAACGTTTACTGAAGAACAATATTTTACTCGACAGAACAAAAGTGCCTACGACACTCGGTATTCCCAGGTGGTTTCCCACCAAAGTACTGACCGAGCCCAACGTTTCTTAACTGCGGTGATCAGACGGGAACCGGTGTATTCAATGTGGTATGGTCGTAGACGAATGCTTAACAGTTTACATAATTATAAACGTTTACTGAAGAACAATATTTTACTAAAAACAAAAGTGCCTACGACACTCGGTATTCCCAGGTGGTCTCCCACCGAAGTACTGGCCGAGCCCAACGTTGCTTAACTGCGGTGATCAGACGGGAACCGGTGTATTCAATGTGGTATGGTTGTAGACGAATGCTTAACAGTTTACATAATTATAAACGTTTACTGAAGAACAATATGTTACTAAAAACAAAAGTGCCTGCGACACTCGGTTTTCCCAGGTGGTCTCTCACCAAAGTACCTACCGAGCCCAACGTTTCTTAACTGCCGTGATCAGACAGGAACCGGTGTATTCAATGTGGTATGGTCGTAGACGAATGCTTAACAGTTTACATAATTATAAACGTTTACTGAAGAACAATATTTTACTCGACAGAACAAAAGTGCCTACGACACTCGGTATTCCCAGGTGGTTTCCCACCAAAGTACTGACCGAGCCCAACGTTTCTTAACTGCGGTGATCAGACGGGAACCGGTGTATTCAATGTGGTATGGTCGTAGACGAATGCTTAACAGTTTACATAATTATAAACGTTTACTGAAGAACAATATTTTACTAAAAACAAAAGTGCCTTCGACACTCGGTATTCCCAGGTGGTCTCCCACCAAAGTACTGACCGAGCCCAACGTTTCTTAACTGCGGTGATCAGACAGGAACCGGTGTATGGTCGTAGACGAATGCTTAACAGTTTACATAATTGTAAACGTTTACTGAAAAACAATATTTTACTCGACAGAACAAAAGTGCCTACGACACTCGGTATTCCCAGGTGGTCTCCCAACGAAGTACTGACCGAGCCCAACGTTGCTTAACTGCGGTGATCAGACGGGAACCGGTGTATTCAATGTGGTGTGGTCGTAGACGAATGCTTCAAAGGTTTACCTAATTGTAAACATTTACTGATGAACAATATTTTACTAGACAAAACAAAAGTGCCTACGACACTCGGTATTCCCAGGTGGTCTCTCATCGAAGTAATGGCCGAGCCCAACGTTGCTTAACTACGGTGACCAGACGGGAACCGGTGTATTCAATGTGGTATGGTCGTAGACGAATGCTTAACAGGTTTGCGTAATTTTAAACGTTTACTGAAGAACAATATTTTACTCGACAAAACAAAAGTGCCTACGACACTCGGTATTCCCAGGTGGTATCCCACCAAAGTACTGACCGAGCCCAACGTTTCTTAACTGCGGTGATCAGACGGGAACCGGTGTATTCAATGTGGTATGGTCGTAGACGAATGCTTAACAGTTTACATAATTGTAAACGTTTACTGAATAACAATATTTTACTCGACAGAACAAAAGTGCCTACGACACTCGGTATTCCCAGGTAGTCTACCAACGAAGTACTAAGCGAGCCCAACGTTGCTTAACTGCGGTGATCAGACGGGAACCGGTGTATTCAATGTGGTGTGGTCGTAGACGAATGCTTAAAAGGTTTACGTAATTTTAAACGTTTACTGATGAACAATATTTTACTAGACAAAACAAAAGTGCCTACGACACTCGGTATTCCCAGGTGGTCTCCCATCGAAGTACTGGCCGAGCCCAACGTTGCTTAACTACGGTAACCAGACGGGAACCGGTGTATTCAATGTGGTATGGTCGTAGACGAATGCTTAACAGGTTTGCGTAATTTTAAACGTTTACTGAAGAACAATATTTTACTCGACAAAACAAAAGTGCCTACGACACTCGGTATTCCCAGGTGGTCTCCCACCAAAGTACTGACCGAGCCCAACGTTGCTTAACTGCGGTGATCAGACAGGAACCGGTGTATTCAATGTGGTGTGGTCGTAGACGAATGCTTAAAAGGTTTACGTAATTGTAAACGTTTACAGATGAACAATATTTTACTAGACAAAACAAAAGTGCCTACGACACTCGGTATTCCCAGGTGGTCTCCCATCGAAGTACTGGCCGAGCCCAACGTTGCTTAACTACGGTGACCAGACGGGAACCGGTGTATTCAATGTGGTATGGTCGTAGACGAATGCTTAACAGGTTTGCGTAATTTTAAACGTTTACTGATGAACAATATTTTACTAGACAAAACAAAAGTGCCTACGACACTCGGTATTCCCAGGTGGTCTCCCATCGAAGTACTGGCCGAGCCCAACGTTGCTTAACTACGGTGACCAGACGGGAACCGGTGTATTCAATGTGGTATGGTCGTAGACGAATGCTTAACAGGTTTGCGTAATTTTAAACGTTTACTGAAGAACAATATTTTACTCGACAAAACAAAAGTGCCTACGACACTCGGTATTCCCAGGTGGTCTCCCACCAAAGTACTGACCGAGCCCAACGTTGCTTAACTGCGGTGATCAGACAGGAACCGGTGTATTCAATGTGGTGTGGTCGTAGACGAATCCTTAAAAGGTTTACGTAATTGTAAACGTTTACAGATGAACAATATTTTACTAGACAAAACAAAAGTGCCTACGACACTCGGTATTCCCAGGTGGTCTCCCACCAAAGTACTGACCGAGCCCAACGTTTCTTAACTGCGGTGATCAGACGGGAACCGGTGTATTCAATGTGGTATGGTCGTAGACGAATGCTTAAAAGGTTTACATAATTGTAAACGTTTACTGAAGAACAATATTTTACTCGACAAAACAAAAGTGCCTACGACACTCGGTATTCCCAGGTGGTCTCCCACCAAAGTACTGACCGAGCCCAACGTTGCTTAACTGCGGTGATCAGACAGGAACCGGTGTATTCAATGTGGTGTGGTCGTAGACGAATGCTTAAAAGGTTCACGTAATTGTAAACGTTTACAGATGAACAATATTTTACTAGACAAAACAAAAGTGCCTACGACACTCGGTATTCCAAGGTGGTCTCCCATCGAAGTACTGACAGAGACCAACGTTGCTTAACTGCGGTGATCAGACGGGAACCGGTGTATTCAATGTGGTATGGTCGTAGACGAATGCTTAACAGGTTTGCGTAATTTTAAATGTTTACTGAAGAACACTATTTTACTCGACAAAACAAAAGTGCCTACGACACTCGGTATTCCCAGGTGGTTTCCCATCGAAGTACTGACCGAGCCCAACACCGGGAACCGGTGTATTCAATGTGGTGTGGTCGTAGACGAATGCTTAAAAGGTTTACGTAATTGTAAATGTTATTATATCGTGGGGTTGCCCAATATCTATATTTGACGATGTTGCGCCGACAGGTTGCACTCGATTCGTTCTCTCCTTAAGTTCCACATTTATCTGATTTGTTAGGATCAGTATCGCTTCAGAAACTCACTGATCGTTCTGAATTAGGCCAACGCCTTTACTGGATTCTTCCCAAAGCTCGACATTTCGGCATTTTGGTGAATCTGTGTAATTTTCATCTTGTACTTTGAGTATTCTTGGGACCATTGGCAGCCATATTTGTTCAGGTGCATTGCCTGTCTTTTGTTCGACTGGTCTTGGATTGTACACCTTAATCGTGCTATTGTTAGTCGCGTTTGTCACGGTAAACGCAGGATTGATTTCCAATGGAAGTGATCTACATAGTTACCGGCGCTACAATACCCGGCTACCACTCTCTGTGTACCGCAGACTGAAAGCGCTTGGCATCTGTGCGGTGAAGCCTACTCGCAGGGGCCATAGATCATGGGCCAAGCAACGGAAAAAAGCCTATCCCTGCACTAGTTCCAAACAAAGAACCTGGAAGGATCCTGGGACAACATGGCCGCAACCTTGCTAACCTTTTGCATATTTCCCCTGCATTTACGCCTTCACGCGGGTGTAATTTTGCTCTTTGGAACGCTCGGTCAATAAAGAACAAATTACCCACTGTTTGTGATTTGATAATAAACAATAAGATCGACATCTGTGCAATAACTGAGACTTGGTTAACCGGTGATTACCGTGACAACTTTGTTTTAGCTGATATCAGTAACACCCTACCGAACTTCGAGTTTCACCATAAACCTCGGGTTAATAGGGCTGGCGGAGGAGTACTTGTTGGACTTAAAAAGGGGTTCGATGTTCGACAGGTGGAAACGCGATCATTTGATTCATTCGAGTACATTGACTTGTTCGTCAACTCGTCAAAGACAACGCCTCTGCGTTTTTTGCTGGTATATAGACCTCCGAGATTAATGAATAAGAAGTCTGGTGCTGCACTTTTTTTGCGCGAATTTTCGACACTGCTGGAGCATGTCGAGTCAGACGCCAAAAGAATCTTGATCGCCGGTGATCTCAATTTCCATATAGACAATAAGCTCGATAGAGAAGCTTCAAGTTTCTGTGACTTGTATGATTCTGCTGGTTTAAAGCAGGTTGTTTCTGGTCCCACACATCGAGGTGGCCACACGTTAGACGTCGTATTAACCAGGGTTTCGGACGATTTCATCTCACATATGGACTGTACACATTTCTTGCCGTCTGACCACGCTGCCGTTGTATGTCGTTTGGATATCGATCGTCCTGTTGCTGTAACTGTCGGCGTCCAGTCCCGGAACGTTCGCAATATCGACACCGATGCTTTTCGACGTGATATTCTGGGTTCTCCGCTGTGCTTATCACTATCATCAGATCTTGATGATTTGACTGATCAGTATCAGCACAGCCTCGCTTCTCTACTCGACCAGCATGCACCGCTACGAAAACGATCTATCAGAGCTCGTCCACATGCTCCATGGTTTACTGATGAAATCCGTGTAGCAAGACGAGATTTGCATCGTCACGAGCGCCGGTGGAAGTTATCGAAATTTGAAGTACATTGGCAGATCTACTGTCAACAACGTTTTCAGTATCACCAACTAGTTTCGAATGCTAAGACAAATTACCACAAAGCGAAACTTGACCAATGCGACAATAAAAGTTTGTTTCACTTGATAAACAAGATGAGTGTACCCGCATCATCTACAAAAATACTTCCCTCTGAGTCGTCACCTGTGCGACTTGCTCGACGCTTTGCTGAGTTTTTCTCATCCAAAATCCAAAACCTCAGAGAACATCTTGATGATTCTTCAAGAGCCGGAAATTCCCATCATTGTGATGTCCACCCAAAGGCATCAATGAACAGGTTCAGTGCTCTATCGGTTGATGAGGTCAAAAAGCTCATCACGGGCTCCAAGTCTAAATACTGTCAGTTAGATCCACTACCTACCTGGTTGTTGAAAGACTGCCTGGATGAGCTTGTTCCGACAATCGCCAGTATTATCAACATGAGCTTTCAAGAGGGACGATTTCCTGATGCCCTAAAGTTTGCCAGCATCACTCCACTCATCAAGAAACAGAATCTGGACCCTTGTAACCTTGGAAACTACAGACCAATTGCTAATCTACCATTTCTTGCAAAGACGTTAGAGCGTGCTGCAGCTCATCAAGTACAATGTTATTTGGCATCTCACAACCTTACAGGTAAAATGCAGTCGGCCTACAGAAAGTACCGAAGTGTTGAAACATCCCTCATTCGTGTATACAATGATCTGCTTCTTGCCGTTGATAAGGGACAGGAAGCTATTCTTGTGCTTCTTGATTATTCCGCCGCCTTTGACACGATTGATCACAACATCATGATACATCGATTACGTCACCGATATGGCATTACCGAGTCTGCACTGGATTGGTTCAAGTCGTATTTCACAAATCGCCATCAATCCGTTTCCATCAATAATGTATCATCGCCATCGTACAAGGTTAATACTGGAGTCCCTCAAGGATCTGTTCTTGGTCCCTTGTGCTTTACGCTATATACTGCTCCTCTAGAAGACATCATTGCTTCACATGACGTCAACTGTATGGTGTATGCCGACGATATCCAACTATACGTCACAATGACTGAAGAGCAACGTCCTAATTTTGTTGAGAAGCTCGAGTCCTGTCTCGCACACATAAAATCGTGGTCTACTATCAACAAGTTGAAATTAAATGACGACAAGACCGAAGTCATTCATATTACTTCGCAGTTTCGACACCACGCCCCAATACACAGCATCCGCATCGGTAACTCCTGCAGTAAACCCGTCAAAAGTGCACGTGACCTCGGTACCATTGTAAGCTCGAACCTTCAAATGCAAAATCACATCAACAATATTTGTCGTTCCTCCTCCCTGGCTCTTCACAAGATTGGACGCATGCGCAAGATGTTGGATCAACAAACTACTGAAAGACTCGTTCATGCATTCATTACCTGCCGTCTCGACTTTTGTAACAGTTTGGTTTATGCCCTTCCACAACTACAAGTCAATAAACTTCAACGCATTCAAAATTCTGCCGCAAGACTCGTCACTCGTTCTTCACTCAGACACCACATCACTCCCATACTTTGCAATCTCCATTGGTTACCGGTCAGTAAACGTATCATCTTCAAGATACTGCTCCTCACGTATAAATGCATTCAGGGCTCTGCTCCATCTTACCTCCGGGAACTCATTCATGCATATCAGCCAACACGTACCCTCCGATCCAGTTCAGCATCTTTACTCCAAATGCCAGTCACTCGCACCACCACGTATGGCCATCGGTCTTTTACACATGCATCAGCAGCTCTCTGGAACACTTTACCATATCATATCAAGACTGCTACAACCGAGAGTGAATTCAAATCCTTATTAAAGGAATTCTTATTTTCTGATAGGGTTGGTTTATAATGCATCACATTTAATCTACTTAACATTTTGTGTAAAGCGCATTGAGGCAACTGTGTGATGCGCTCTATAAGAACTGTTTTATTATTATTATTATTAACAATATTTTACTAGACAAAACAAAAGTGCCTACAACACTCGGTATTCCCAGGTGGTCTCCCAACGAAGTACTGACCGAGCCCAACGTTGCTTAACTGGGGTGATCAGACGGGAACCGGTGTATTCAATGTGGTGTGGTCGTAGACGAATGCTTAAAAGGTTTACATAATTGTAAACGTTTACTGATGAACAATATTTTACTAGACAAAACAAAAGTGCCTACAACACTCGGTATTCCCAGGTGGTCTCCCATCGAAGTACTGACCGAGCCCAACGTTTCTTAACTGCCGTGATCAGACAGGGACTGGTGTATTTAATGTGGTATGGTCGTAGACGAATGCTTAAAAGGTTTGCGTAATTATAAACGTTTACTGAAGAACAATATTTTCCTCAAAACAAAAGTACCTACGACACTCGGTATTCCCAGGTGGTCTCCCACCAAAGTACTGACCGAGCCCAACGTTTCTTAACTCCGGTGATCAGACGGGAACCGGTGTATTCAATGTGGTATGGTCGTTGACGAATGCTTAACAGTTTACATAATTGTAAACGTTTACTGAAGAACAATATTTTACTCGACAGAACAAAAGTGCCTACGACACTCGGGATTCCCAGGTGGTCTCCCAACGAAGTACTGACCGAGCCCAACGTTGCTTAACTGCGGTGATCAGACGGGAACCGGTGTATTCAATGTGGTGTGGTCGTAGACGAATGCTTAAAAGGTTTACGTAATTGTAAACGTTTACAGATGAACAATATTTTACTAGACAAAACAAAAGTGCCTACGACACTCGGTATTCCCAGGTGGTCTCCCAAAGAAGTACTGACCGAGCCCAACATTGCTTAACTGCGGTGATCAGACGGGAACCGGTGTCTTCAATGTGGTGTGGTCGTAGGCGAATGCTTAAAATGTTTACGTAATTGTAAACGTTTACTGATGAACAATATTTTACTAGACAAAACAAAAGTGCCTACAACACTCGGTATTCCCAGGTGGTCTCCCATCGAAGTACTGACCGAGACCAACGTTGCTTAACTGCGGTGATCAGACGGGAACCGGTGTTTTCAATGTGGTATGGTCGTAGACGAATGCTTAGAAGGTTTGCGTAATTTTAAACGTTTACCGAAGAACAATATTTTACTCAAAACAAAAGTGCCTACGACACTCAAGATTCCCAGGTGGTCTCCCACCGAAGTACTGACCGAGCCAAACGTTGCTTAACTGCGGTGATCCGACGGGAACCGGTGTATTCAATGTGGTATGGTCGTAGACGAATGCTTAAAAGATTTACAAAATTGTAAACGTTTACTGAAGAACAATATTTTACTCAAAACAAAAGTGCCTACGACATTCGGTATTCCCAGGTGGTCTCCCACCGAAGTACTGACCGAGCCCAAAGTTGCTTAACTGCGGTGACCAGACGGGAACCGGTGTATTCAATGTGGTATGGTCGTAGACGAATGCTTAACAGTTTAAATAGTTATAAACGTTTACTGAAGAACAATATTTTATTCGACAGAACAAAAGTGCCTACGACACTCGGTATTCCCAGGTGGTCTCCCACCGAAGTACTGACCGAGCCCAACGTTGCTTAACTGCGGTGATCAGACGGGAACCGGTGTATTCAAGGTGGTATGGTCGTAGACGAATGCTAAAAAGGTTTGCGTAATTTTAAACGTTTACTGAAGAACAATATTTTACTCGACAAAACACAAATGACTACGAAACTCGGTATTCCCAGGTCCCACCAAAGTACTGACCGAGCCCAACGTTTCTTAACTGCTGTGATCAGACGGGAACCGGTGTAATCAATGTGGTATGGTCGTAGACGAATGCCTAACAGTTTACATAATTGTAAACCTTTACTGAAGAACAATATTTTACTCGACAGAACAAAAGTGCCTACGACACTCGGTATTCCCAGGTGGTCTCCCAACGAAGTACTGACCGAGCCCAACATTGCTTAACTGCGGTGATCAGACGGGAACCGGTGTCTTCAATGTGGTGTGGTCGTAGACGAATGCTTAAAATGTTTACGTAATTGTAAACGTTTACTGATGAACAATATTTTACTAGACAAAACAAAAGTGCCTACAACACTGGGTATTCCCAGGTGGTCTCCCATCGAAGTACTGACCGAGACCAACGTTGCTTAACTGCGGTGATCAGACGGGAACCGGTGTATTCAATGTGGTATGGTCGTAGACGAATGCTTAAAAGGTTTGCGTAATTATAAACGTTTACTGAAGAACAATATTTTCCTCAAAACAAAAGTACCTACGACACTCGGTATTCCCAAGTGGTCTCCCACCGAAGTACTGACCGAGCCCAACGTTGCTTAACTGCGGTGATCAGACGGAAACCGGTGTATTCAAGGTGGTATGGTCGTAGACGAATGCTAAAAAGGTTTGCGTAATTTTAAACGTTTACTGAAGAACAATATTTTACTCGACAAAACACAAATGACTACGAAACTCGGTATTCCCAGGTGGTCTCCCACCAAAGTACTGACCGAGCTCAACGTGTCTTAACTGCTGTGATCAGACGGGAACCGGTGTATTCAATGTGGTATGGTCGTAGACGAATGCTTAACAGTTTACATAATTGTAAACCTTTACTAAAGAACAATATTTTACTCGACAGAACAAAAGTGCCTACGGCACTCGGTATTCCCACGTGGTCTACGAACGAAGTACTGAGCGAGCCCAACATTGCTTAACTGCGGTGATCAGACGGGAACCGGTGTCTTCAATGTGGTGTGGTCGTAGACGAATGCTTAAAAGGTTTACGTAATTGTAAACGTTTACTGATGAACAATATTTTACTAGACAAAACAAAAGTGCCTACAACACTCGGTATTCCCAGGTGGTCTCCCATCGAAGTACTGACCGAGACCAACGTTGCTTAACTGCGGTGATCAGACGGGAACCGCTGTATTCAATGTGGTATGGTCGTAGACGAATGCTTAGAAGGTGTGCGTAATTTTAAACGTTTACCGAAGAACAATATTTTACTCAAAACAAAAGTGCCTACGACACTCGGTATTCCCAGGTGGTCTCCCACCGAAGTACTGACCGAGCCCAAAGTTGCTTAACTGCGGTGACCAGACGGGAACCTGTGTATTCAATGTGGTATGGTCGTAGACGAATGCTTAAAAGGTTTGCGTAATTATAAACGTTTACTGAAGAACAATATTTCACTCGACAAAACAAAAGTGCCTACGACACTCGGTATTCCCAGGTGGTCTCCCACCGAAGTACTGGCAGAGCCCAAGGTTGCTTAACTGCGGTGATCAGACGGGAACCGGTGTATTCAATGTGGTATGGTCGTAGACGAATGCTTAAAAGGTTTGCGTAATTATAAACGTTTACTGAAGAACAATATTTTCCTCAAAACAAAAGTACCTACGACACTCGGTATTCCCAGGTGGTCTCCCACCGAAGTACTGGCCGAGCCCAACGTTGCTTAACTGCGGTGATCAGACGGGAACAGGTGTATTCAATGTGGTATGGTCGTAGACGAATGCTTAACAGTTTACATAATTGTAAACGTTTACTGAAGAACAATATTTTACTCGACAGAACAAAAGTGCCTACAACACTCGGTATTCCCAGGTGGTCTACGAACGAAGTACTGAGCGAGCCCAACGTTACTTAACTGCGGTGATCAGACGGGAACCGGTGTATTCAATGTGGTGTGGTCGTAGACGAATGCTTATCAGGTTTGCGTAATTTTAAATGTTTACTGAAGAACAATATTTTACTCGACAAAACAAAAGTGCCCACGACACTCGGTATTCCCAGGTGGTCTCCCACCAAAGTACTGACCGAGCCCAACGTTTCTTAACTGCGGTGATCAGACGGGAACCGGTGTATTCAATGTGGTATGGTCGTTGACGAATGCTTAACAGTTTACATAATTGTAAACGTTTACTGAAGAACAATATTTTACTCGACAGAACAAAAGTGCCTACGACACTCGATATTCCCAGGTGGTCTCCCAACGAAGTACTGACCGAGCCCAACGTTGCTTAACTGCGGTGATCAGACGGGAACCGGTGTATTCAATGTGGTGTGGTCGTAGACGAACGCTTAAAAGGTTTACGTAATTGTAAACGTTTACAGATGAACAATATTTTACTAGACAAAACAAAAGTGCCTACGACACTCGGTATTCCCAGGTGGTCTCCCATCGAAGTACTGACCGAGACCAACGTTGCTTAACTGCGGTGATCAGACGGGAACCGGCGTTTTCAATGTGGTATGGTCGTAGACGAATGCTTAAAAGGTTTGCGTAATTATAAACGTTTACTGAAGAACAATATTTTCCTCAAAACAAAAGTGCCTACGACATTCGGTATTCCCAGGTGGTCTCCCACCGAAGTACTGGCCGAGCCCAACGTTGCTTAACTGCGGTGATCATACGGGAACCGGTGTATTCAATGTGGTATGGTCGTAGACGAATGCTTAACAGTTTACATAATTGTAAACGTTTACTGAAGAACAATATTGTACTCGACATAACAAAAGTGCCTTCAACACTCGGTATTCCCAGGTGGTCTACGAACGAAGTACTGAGCGAGCCCAACGTTGCTTAACTGCGGTGATCAGACGGGAACCGGTGTATTCAATGTGGTGTGGTCGTATACGAATGCTTAACAGTTTAAATAGTTGTAAACGTTTACTGAAGAACAATATTTTATTCGACAGAACAAAAGTGCCTACGACACTCGGTATTCCCAGGTGGTCTCCCACCGAAGTACTGACCGAGCCCAATGTTTCTTAACTGCGGTGATCAGACGGGAACCGGTGTATTCAATGTGGTGTGGTCGTAGACGAATGCTTAAAAGGTTTACATAATTGTAAACGTTTACTGAAGAACAATATTTTACTCGACAAAACAAAAGTGCCTACGACACTCGGTATTCCCAGGTGGTCTCCCATCGAAGTAATGACCGAGACCAACGTTGCTTAACTGCGGTGATCAGACGGGAACCGGTGTATTCAATGTGGTATGGTCGTATACGAAAGCTTATAAGGTTTGCGTAATTTTAAACGTTTACGGAAGAACAATATTTTACTCAAAACCAAAGTTCCTACGACACTCGGTAATCCCAGGTGGTCTCCCACCGAAGTACTGACCGAGCCCAACGTTTATTAACTGCGGTGATCAGACGGGAACCGGTGTATTCAAGGTGGTATGGTCGTAGACGAAGGCTTAAAAGGTTTCCGTAATTGTAAACGTTTACTGATGAACAATATTTTACTAGACAAGACAAAAGTGCCTACGACACTCGGTATTCCCAGGTGGTCTCCCATCGAAGTACTGGCCGAGACCAACGTTGCTTAACTGCGGTGATCAGACGGGAACCGGGGTATTCAATGTGGTATGGTCGTAGACGAAAGCTTAGAAGGTTTGCATAATTTTAAACGTTTACTGAAGAACAATATTTTACTCGACAAAACAAAAGTGCCTACGACACTCGGTATTCCCAGGTGGTCTCCCACCGAAGTACTGACCGAGCCCAACGTTGCTTAACTGCGGTGATCAGACGGGAACCGGTGTATTCAAGGTGGTATGGTCGTAGACGAATGCTTAAAAGGTTTACGTAATTGTAAACGTTTGCTGATGAACAATATTTTACTAGACAAAACAAAAGTGCCTACTGCACTCGGTATTCCCAGGTGGTCTCCCATCGAAGTACTGCCCGAGACCAACGTTGCTTAACTGCGGTGATCAGACGGGAACCGGGGTATTCAATGTGGTATGGTCGTAGACGAATGCTTAACAGGTTTGCGTAATTTTAAACGTTTACTGAAGAACAATATTTTTCTCGACAAAACAAAAGTGCCTACGACACTCGGTATTCCCAAGTGGTCTCCCACCGAAGAACTGACCGAGCCCAACGTTGCTTAACTGCGGTGATCAGACGGGAACCGGTGTATTCAATGTGGTATGGTCGTAGACGAATGCTTAAAAGGTTTGCGTAATTATAAACGTTTACTGAAGAACAATATTTTCCTCAAAACAAAAGTGCCTACGACATTCGGTATTCCCAGGTGGTCTCCCACCGAAGTACTGGCCGAGCCCAACGTTGCTTAACTGCGGTGATCAGACGGGAACCGGTGTATTCAATGTGGTATGGTCGTAGACGAATGCTTAACAGTTTACATAATTGTAAACGTTTACTGAAGAACAATATTGTACTCGACATAACAAAAGTGCCTTCAACACTCGGTATTCCCAGGTGGTCTACGAACGAAGTACTGAGCGAGCCCAACGTTGCTTAACTGCGGTGATCAGACGGGAACCGGTGTATTCAATGTGGTGTGGTCGTATACGAATGCTTAACAGTTTAAATAGTTGTAAACGTTTACTGAAGAACAATATTTTATTCGACAGAACAAAAGTGCCTACGACACTCGGTATTCCCAGGTGGTCTCCCACCGAAGTACTGACCGAGCCCAATGTTTCTTAACTGCGGTGATCAGACGGGAACCGGTGTATTCAATGTGGTGTGGTCGTAGACGAATGCTTAACAGTTTACATAATTGTAAACGTTTACTGAAGAACAATATTTTACTCGACAAAACAAAAGTGCCTACGACACTCGGTATTCCCAGGTGGTCTCCCATCGAAGTAATGACCGAGACCAACGTTGCTTAACTGCGGTGATCAGACGGGAACCGGTGTATTCAATGTGGTATGGTCGTATACGAAAACTTATAAGGTTTGCGTAATTTTAAACGTTTACCGAAGAACAATATTTTACTCAAAACCAAAGTTCCTACGACACTCGGTAATCCCAGGTGGTCTCCCACCGAAGTACTGACCGAGCCCAACGTTTATTAACTGCGGTGATCAGACGGGAACCGGTGTATTCAATGTGGTGTGGTCGTAGACGAATGCTTAACAGTTTACATAATTGTAAACGTTTACTGAAGAACAATATTTTACTCGACAGAACAAAAGTGCCTACGACACTCGGTATTCCCAGGTGGTCTCCCACCGAAGTACTGACCGAGCCCAACGTTGCTTAACTGCGGTGATCAGACGGGAACCGGTGTATTCAAGGTGGTATGGTCGTATACGAAGGCTTAAAAGGTTTCCGTAATTGTAAACGTTTACTGATGAACAATATTTTACTAGACAAGACAAAAGTGCCTACGACACTCGGTATTCCCAGGTGGTCTCCCATCGAAGTACTGGCCGAGACCAACGTTGCTTAACTGCGGTGATCAGACGGGAACCGGGGTATTCAATGTGGTATGGTGGTAGACGAAAGCTTAGAAGGTTTGCATAATTTTAAACGTTTACTGAAGAACAATATTTTACTCGACAAAACAAAAGTGCCTACGACACTCGGTATTCCCAGGTGGTCTCCCACCGAAGTACTGACCGAGCCCAACGTTGCTTAACTGCGGTGATCAGACGGGAACCGGTGTATTCAAGGTGGTATGGTCGTAGACGAATGCTTAAAAGGTTTACGTAATTGTAAACGTTTGCTGATGAACAATATTTTACTAGACAAAACAAAAGTGCCTACTGCACTCGGTATTCCCAGGTGGTCTCCCATCGAAGTACTGCCCGAGACCAACGTTGCTTAACTGCGGTGATCAGACGGGAACCGGGGTATTCAATGTGGTATGGTCGTAGACGAATGCTTAACAGGTTTGCGTAATTTTAAACGTTTACTGAAGAACAATATTTTTCTCGACAAAACAAAAGTGCCTACGACACTCGGTATTCCCAAGTGGTCTCCCACCGAAGAACTGACCGAGCCCAACGTTGCTTAACTGCGGTGATCAGACGGGAACCGGGGTATTCAATGTGGTATGGTCGTAGACGATTGCTCAACAGGTTTGCGTAATTTTAAACGTTTACTTAAGAACAATATTTTACTCCACAAAACAACAATGCCTACGACACTCCGTATTCCCAGGTGGTCTCCCACCGAAGTACTGGCGGAGCCCAAGGTTGCTTAACTGCGGTGATCAGACGGGAACCGGTGTATTCAATGTGGTATGGTCGTAGACGAATGCTTAAAAGGTTTACATAAATGTAAACGTTTACTGAAGAACAATATTTTACTCGACAGAACAAAAGTGCCTACGACACTCGGTATTCCCAAGTGGTCTCCCACCGAAGTACTGACCGAGCCCGACGTTGCTTAACTGCGGTGATCAGACGGGAACCGGTGTTTTCAAGGTGGTATGGTCGTAGACGAATGCTAAAAAGGTTTGCGTAATTTTAAACGTTTACTGAAGAACAATATTTTACTCGACAAAACAAAAATGCCTACGACACTCGGTATTCCCATGTGGTCTCCCACCGAAGTACTGGCCGAGCCCAAGGTTGCTTAACTGCGGTGATCAGACGGGAACCGGTGTATTCAATGTGGTATGGTCGTAGACGAATGCTAAAAAGGTTTGCGTAATTTTAAACGTTTACTGAAGAACAATATTTTACTGGACAAAACAAAAATGCCTACGACACTCGGTATTCCCAGGTGGTCTCCCACCGAAGTACTGGCCGAGCCCAAGGTTGCTTAACTGCGGTGATCAGACGGGAACCGGTGTATTCAATGTGGTATGGTCGTAGACGAATGCTTAAAAGGTTTACATAAATGTAAACGTTTACTGAAGAACAATATTTTACTCGACAGAACAAAAGTGCCTACGACACTCGGTATTCCCAAGTGGTCTCCCACCGAAGTACTGACCGAGCCCAACGTTGCTTAACTGCGGTGATCAGACGGGAACCGGTGTATTCAATGTGGTATGGTCGTAGACAAATGCTTAAAAGGTTTACATAATTGTAAACGTTTACTTAAGAACAATATTTTACTCGACAAGACAAAAGTGCCTACGACACTCGGTATTCCCAGGTGGTCTCCCATCGAAGTACTGACCGAGACCAACGTTGCTTAACTGCGGTGATCAGAGGGGAACCGGTGTATTCAATGTGGTATGGTCGTAGACGAAAGCTTAGAAGGTTTGCATAATTTTAAACGTTTACCGAAGAACAATATTTTACTCAAAACCAAAGTTCCTACGACACTCGGTAATCCCAGGTGGTCTCCCACCGAAGTACTGGCCGAGACCAACGTTGCTTAACTGCGGTGATCAGACGGGAACCGGGGTATTCAATGTGGTATGGTCGTAGACGAATGCTTAACAGGTTTGCGTAATTTTAAACGTTTACTGAAGAACAATATTTTACTCGACAAAACAAAAGTGCCTACGACACTCGGTATTCCCAGGTGGTCTCCCACCGAAGTACTGACCGAGCCCAACGTTGCTTAACTGCGGTGATCAGACGGAAACCGGTGTATTCAAGGTGGTATGGTCGTAGACGAATGCTTAAAAGGTTTACGTAATTGTAAACGTTTGCTGATGAACAATATTTTACTAGACAAAACAAAAGTGCCTACTACACTCGGTATTCCCAGGTGGTCTCCCATCGAAGTACTGCCCGAGACCAACGTTGCTTAACTGCGGTGATCAGACGGGAACCGGGGTATTCAATGTGGTATGGTCGTAGACGAATGCTTAACAGGTTTGCGTAATTTTAAACGTTTACTGAAGAACAATATTTTTCTCGACAAAACAAAAGTGCCTACGACACTCGGTATTCCCAAGTGGTCTCCCACCGAAGAACTGACCGAGCCCAACGTTGCTTAACTGCGGTGATCAGACGGGAACCGGTGTATTCAATGTGGTATGGTCGTAGACGATTGCTCAACAGGTTTGCGTAATTTTAAACGTTTACTTAAGAACAATATTTTACTCCACAAAACAACAATGCCTACGAAACTCCGTATTCCCAGGTGGTCTCCCACCGAAGTACTGGCGGAGCTCAAGGTTGCTTAACTGCGGTGATCAGACGGGAACCGGTGTTTTCAAGGTGGTATGGTCGTAGACGAATGCTAAAAAGGTTTGCGTAATTTTAAACGTTTACTGAAGAACAATATTTTACTCGACAAAACAAAAATGCCTACGACACTCGGTATTCCCAGGTGGTCTCCCACCGAAGTACTGGCCGAGCCCAAGGTTGCTTAACTGCGGTGATCAGACGGGAACCGGTGTATTCAATGTGGTATGGTCGTAGACGAATGCTTAAAAGGTTTACATAAATGTAAACGTTTACTGAAGAACAATATTTTACTCGACAGAACAAAAGTGCCTACGACACTCGGTATTCCCAAGTGGTCTACCACCGAAGTACTGACCGAGCCCAACGTTGCTTAACTGCGGTGATCAGACGGGAACCGGTGTATTCAATGTGGTATGGTCGTAGACAAATGCTTAAAAGGTTTACATAATTGTAAACGTTTACTTAAGAACAATATTTTACTCGACAGAACAAAAGTGCCTACGACACTCGGTATTCCCAGGTGGTCTCCCACCGAAGTACTGACCGAGTCCGACGTTGCTTAACTGCGGTGATCAGACGGGAACCGGTGTTTTCAAGGTGGTATGGTCGTAGACGAATGCTAAAAAGGTTTGCGTAATTTTAAACGTTTACTGAAGAACAATATTTTACTCGACAAAACAAAAATGCCTACGACACTCGGTATTCCCAGGTGGTCTCCCACCGAAGTACTGGCCGAGCCCAAGGTTGCTTAACTGCGGTGATCAGACGGGAACCGGTGTATTCAATGTGGTATGGTCGTAGACGAATGCTTAAAAGGTTTACATAAATGTAAACGTTTACTGAAGAACAATATTTTACTCGACAGAACAAAAGTGCCTACGACACTCGGTATTCCCAAGTGGTCTCCCACCGAAGTACTGACCGAGCCCAACGTTGCTTAACTGTGGTGATCAGACGGGAACCGGTGTATTCAATGTGGTATGGTCGTAGACAAATGCTTAAAAGGTTTACATAATTGTAAACGTTTACTTAAGAACAATATTTTACTCGACAGAACAAAAGTGCCTACGACACTCGGTATTCCCAGGTGGTCTCCCACCGAAGTACTGACCGAGCCCAACGTTGCTTAACTGCGGTGATCAGACGGGAACCGGTGTATTCAATGTGGTATGGTCGAAGACGAATGCTTAAAAGGTTTGCGTAATTATAAACGTTTACTGAAGAACAATATTTTACTCAAAACAAAAGTGCCTACGACACTCGGTATTCTCAGGTGGTCTCCCACCGAAGTACTGGCCGCGCCCAACCTTGCTTAACTGCGGTGATCAGACGGGAACATGTGTATTCAATGTGGTATGGTCGTAGACGATTGCTTAACAGTTTACATAATTGTTAACGTTTACTGAAGAACAGTATTTTACTCGACAGAACAAAAGTGCCTACGACACTCGGTATTCCCAGGTGGTCTCCCATCGAAGTACTGACCGAGACCAACGTTGCTTAACTGCGTTGATCAGACGGGAACCGGTGTATTCAATGTGGTATGGTCGTAGACGAATGCTTGAAAGGTTTACATAATTGTAAACGTTTACTGAAGAACAATATTTTACTCGACAGAACAAAAGTGCCTACGACACTCGGTATTCCCAAGTGGTCTCCCACCGAAGTACTGACCGAGCCCAACGTTTCTTAACTGCGGTGATCAGACGGGAACCGGTGCATTCAATGTGGTATGGTCGTAGACGAATGCTTAACAGTTTACATAATTGTAAACGTTTACTGAAGAACAATATTTTACTCGACAGAACAAAAGTGCCTACGACACTCGGTATTCCCAGGTGGTCTCTCAACGAAGTACTGACCGAGCCTAACGTTGCTTAACTGCGGTGATCAGACGGGAAAGGGTGTATTCAATGTGGTGTGGTCGTAGACGAATGCTTAAAAGGTTTGCGTAATTATAAACGTTTACTGAAGAACAATATTTTACTCAAAACAAAAGTGCCTACGACACTCGGTATTCTCAGGTGGTCTCCCACCGAAGTACTGACCGAGCCCAACGTTGCTTAACTGCGGGCGGTGATCAGACGGGAACCGGTGTATTCAATATAGTGTGGTCGTAGACGAATGCTTTAAAGGTTTGCGTAATTTTAAACGTTTACTGAAGAACAATATTTTACTCGACAAAACAAAAGTGCCTACGACACTCGGTATTCCCAGGTGGTCTCCCACCAAAGTACTGACCGAGCCCAACGTTTCTTAACTGCGGTGATCAGACGGGAACCGGTGTATTCAATGTGGTATGGTCGTAGACGAATGCTTAACAGTTTACATAATTGTAAACGTTTACTGAATAACAATATTTTACTAGACAGAACAAAAGTGCCTACGACACTCGGTATTCCCAAGTGGTCTCCCAACGAAGTGCTGACCGAGCCAAACGTTACTTAACTGCGGAGATCAGACGCAAACCGGTGTATTCAATGCGATGTGGTCGTAGACCAATGCTTAAAATGTTTACGTAATTGTAAACGTTTACTGATGAACAATATTTTACTAGACAAAACAAAAGTGCCTACGACACTCGGTTTTCCCAGGTGGTCTCCCATCGAAGTACTGACCGAGACCAACGTTGCTTAACTGCGGTGATCAGACGGGAGCCGGTGTATTCAATGTGGTATGGTCGTAGACGAATGCTTAACAGGTTTACATAATTGTAAACGTTTACTGAAGAACAATATTTTACTCGACAGAACAAAAGTGCCTACGACACTCGGTATTCCCAAGTGGTTTCCCAACGATGTACTGACCGATCCCAACGTTGCTTAACTGCGGTGATCAGACGGGAACCGGTGTATTCAATGTGCTATTGTCGTAGACGAATGCTTAGAAGGTTTGCGTAATTTTAAACGTTTACCGAAGAACAATGTTTTACTCGACAGAACAAAAGTGCCTACGACACTCGGTATTCCCAGGTGGTCTCCCACCAAAGTACTGACCGATCCCAACGTTTTTTAACTGCGGTGATCAGAAGGGAACCGGTGTATTTAATGTGGTATGGTCGTAGACGAATGCTTAACAGTTTACATAATTGTCAACGTTTACTGAAGAACAATATTTTACTCGACAGAACAAAATTGCCTGCGACACTCGGTATTCCCAGGTGGTCTCCCAACGAAGTACTGACCGAGCCCAACGTTGCTTAACTGCGGTGATCAGACGGGAACCGGGGTATTCAATGTGGTATGGTCGTAGATGAATGCTTAACAGGTTTGCGTAATTTTAAACGTTTACTGAAGAACAATATTTTACTCGACAAAACAAAAGTGCCTTCGACACTCGGTATTCCCAAGTGGTTTCCCACCAAAGTACTGACCAATACCAACGTTTCTTAACTGCGGTGATCAGACGGGAACCGGTGTATTCAATGTGGTATGGTCGTAGACGAATGCTTAGAAGGTTTACATAATTTTAAACGTTTACTGAAGAACAATATTTTACTCGACAAAACAAAAGTGCCTACGACACTCGGTATTCCCAGGTGGTCTCCCACCGAAGTACTGACCGAGCCCAACGTTGCTTAACTGCGGTGATCAGACGGGAACAGGTGTATTCAATGTGGTATGGTCGTAGACGAATGCTTAAAAGGTTTGCGTAATTATAAACGTTTACTGAAGAACAATATTTTACTTAAAACAAAAGTGCCTACGACACTCCGTATTCCCAGGTGGTCTCCCACCGAAGTACTGGCCGAGCCCAAGGTTGCTTAACTGCGGTGATCAGACGGGAACAGGTGTATTCAATGTGGTATGGTCGTAGACGAATGCTTAAAAGGTTTGCGTAATTATAAACGTTTACTGAAGAACAATATTTTACTCAAAACAAAAGTGCCTACGACCACCGGTATTCCCAGGTGGTCTCCCACCGAAGTACTGGCCGAGCCCAAGGTTGCTTAACTGCGGTGATCAGACGGGAACCGGTGTATTCAATGTGGTATGGTCGTAGACGAATGCTTAAAAGGTTTACATAAATGTAAACGTTTACTGAAGAACAATATTTTACTCGACAGAACAAAAGTGCCTACGACACTCGGTATTCCCAAGTGGTCTCCCACCGAAGTACTGACCGAGCCCAACGTTGCTTAACTGCGGTGATCAGACGGGAACCGGTGTATTCAATGTGGTATGGTCGTGGACGAATGCTTAACAGGTTTGCGTAATTTTAAACGTTTACTGAAGAACAATATTTTACTCGACAAAAGAAAAGTGCCTACGACACTCGGTATTCCCAGGTGGTCTCCCACCAAAGTACTGACCGAGCCCAACGTTGCTTAACTGCGGTGACAGACGAGAACCGGTGTATTCAATGTGGTATGGTCGTAGACGAATGCTTAGAAGGTTTGAGTAATTTTAAACGTTTACCGAAGAACAATATTTTACTCAAAACAAAAGTGCCTACGACACTCGGTATTCCCAGGTGGTCTCCCACCGAAGTACTGACCGAGCCCAACGTTGCTTAACTGCGGTGATCAGACGGGAACCGGTGTATTCAATGTGGTATGGTCGTAGACGAATGCTTAAAAGGTTTACAAAATTGTAAACGTTTTCTGAAGAACAATATTTTACTCAAAACAAAAGTGCCTACCACACTCGGTATTCCCAGGTGGTCTCCCACCGAAGTACTGACCGAGCCCAACGTTGCTTAACTGCGGTGACCAGACGGGAACCTGTGTATTCAATGTGGTATTGTCGTAGACGAATGCTAAAAAGGTTTGCGTAATTTCAAACGTTTACTGAAGAACAATATTTCACTCGACAAAACAAAAGTGCCTACGACACTCAGTATTCCCAGGTGGCCTCCCACCAAAGTACTGACCGAGCCCAACGTTTCTTAACTGCGGTGATCAGACGGGAACCGGTGTATTCAATGTGGTATGGTCGTAGACGAATGCTAAAAAGGTTTGCGTAATTTTAAACGTTTACTGAAGAACAATATTTTACTCGACAAAACAAAAATGCCTACGACACTCGGTATTCCCAGGTGGTCTCCCACCAAAGTACTGACCGATCCCAATGTTTCTTAACTGCGGTGATCAGAAGGGAACCGGTGTATTCAATGTGGTATGGTCGTAGACGAATGCTTAACAGTTTACATAATTGTCAACGTTTACTGAAGAACAATATTTTACTCGACAGAACAAAATTGCCTGCGACACTCGGTATTCCCAGGTGGTCTCCCAACGAAGTACTGACCGAGCCCAACGTTGCTTAACTGCGGTGATCAGACGGGAACCGGGGTATTCAATGTGGTATGGTCGTAGATGAATGCTTAACAGGTTTGCGTAATTTTAAACGTTTACTAAAGAACAATATTTTACTCGACAAAACAAAATGGCCTACGACACTCGGTATTCCCAGGTGGTCTCCCACCAAAGTACTGACCGATACCAACGTTTCTTAACTGCGGTGATCAGACGGGAACCGGTGTATTCAATGTGGTATGGTCGTAGACGAATGCTTAACAGGTTTGCATAATTTTAAACGTTTACTGAAGAACAATATTTTACTCGACAAAACAAAAGTGCCTTCGACACTCGGTATTCCCAGGTGGTCTCCCAACGAAGTGCTGACCGAGCCAAACGTTACTTAACTGCGGTGATCAGACGCAAACCGGTGTATTCAATGCGATGTGGTCGTAGACCAATGCTTAAAAGGTTTACGTAATTGTAAACGTTTACTGATGAACAATATTTTACTAGACAAAACAAAAGTGCCTACGACACTCGGTTTTCCCAGGTGGTCTCCCATCGAAGTACTGACCGAGACCAACGTTGCTTAACTGCGGTGATCGGACGGGAGCCGGTGTATTCAATGTGGTATGGTCGTAGACGAATGCTTAACAGGTTTACATAATTGTAAACGTTTACTGAAGAACAATATTTTACTCGACAGCACAAAAGTGCCTACGACACTCGGTATTCCCAAGTGGTTTCCCAACGAAGTACTGACCGAGCCCAACGTTGCTTAACTGCGGTGATCAGACGGGAACCGGTGTATTCAATGTGCTATTGTCGTAGACGAATGCTTAGAAGGTTTGCGTAATTTTAAACGTTTACCGAAGAACAATGTTTTACTCGACAGAACAAAAGTGCCTACGACACTCGGTATTCCCAGGTGGTCTCCCACCAAAGTACTGACCGATCCCAACGTTTTTTAACTGCGGTGATCAGAAGGGAACCGGTGTATTCAATATGGTATGGTCGTAGACGAATGCTTAACAGTTTACATAATTGTCAACGTTTACTGAAGAACAATATTTTACTCGACAGAACAAAATTGCCTGCGACACTCGGCATTCCCAGGTGGTCTCCCAACGAAGTACTGACCGAGCCCAACGTTGCTTAACTGCGGTGATCGGACGGGAGCCGGTGTATTCAATGTGGTATGGTCGTAGACGAATGCTTAACAGGTTTACATAATTGTAAACGTTTACTGAAGAACAATATTTTACTCGACAGCACAAAAGTGCCTACGACACTCGGTATTCCCAAGTGGTTTCCCAACGAAGTACTGACCGAGTCCAACGTTGCTTAACTGCGGTGATCAGACGGGAACCGGTGTATTCAATGTGCTATTGTCGTAGACGAATGCTTAGAAGGTTTGCGTAATTTTAAACGTTTACCGAAGAACAATGTTTTACTCGACAGAACAAAAGTGCCTACGACACTCGGTATTCCCAGGTGGTCTCCCACCAAAGTACTGACCGATCCCAACGTTTTTTTAACTGCGGTGATCAGAAGGGAACCGGTGTATTCAATGTGGTATGGTCGTAGACGAATGCTTAACAGTTTACATAATTGTCAACGTTTACTGAAGAACAATATTTTACTCGACAGAACAAAATTGCCTGCGACACTCGGCATTCCCAGGTGGTCTCCCAACGAAGTACTGACCGAGCCCAACGTTGCTTAACTGCGGTGATCAGACGGGAACCGGGGTATTCAATGTGGTATGGTCGTAGATGAATGCTTAACAGGTTTGCGTAATTTTAAACGTTTACTGAAGAACAATATTTTACTCGACAAAACAAAAGTGCCTTCGACACTCGGTATTCCCAAGTGGTTTCCCACCAAAGTACTGACCGATACCAACGTTTCTTAACTGCGGTGATCAGACGCGAACCGGTGTATTCAATGTGGTATGGTCGTAGACGAATGCTTAGAAGGTTTACATAATTTTAAACGTTTACTGAAGAACAATATTTTACTCGACAAAACAAAAGTGCCTACGACACTCGGTATTCCCAGGTGGTCTCCCACCGAAGTACTGACCGAGCCCAACGTTGCTTAACTGCGGTGATCAGACGGGAACAGGTGTATTCAATGTGGTATGGTCGTAGACGAATGCTTAAAAGGTTTGCGTAATTATAAACGTTTACTGAAGAACAATATTTTACTCAAAACAAAAGTGCCTACGACACTCGGTATTCCCAGGTGGTCTCCCACCGAAGTACTGGCCGAGCCCAAGGTTGCTTAACTACGGTGATCAGACGGGAACAGGTGTATTCAATGTGGTATGGTCGTAGACGAATGCTTAAAAGGTTTGCGTAATTATAAACGTTTACTGAAGAACAATATTTTACTCAAAACAAAAGTGCCTACGACACTCGGTATTCCCAGGTGGTCTCCCACCGAAGTACTGGCCGAGCCCAAGGTTGCTTAACTGCGGTGATCAGACGGGAACCGGTGTATTCAATGTGGTATGGTCGTTGACGAATGCTTAAAAGGTTTACATAAATGTAAACGTTTACTGAAGAACAATATTTTACTCGACAGAACAAAAGTGCCTACGACACTCGGTATTCCCAAGTGGTCTCCCACCGAAGTACTGACCGAGCCCAACGTTGCTTAACTGCGGTGATCAGACGGGAACCGGTGTATTCAATGTGTTATGGTCGTAGACGAATGCTAAAAAGGTTTGCGTAATTTTAAACGTTTACCGAAGAACAATATTTTACTCAAAACAAAAGTGCCTACGACACTCGGTATTCCCAGGTGGTCTCCCACCGAAGTACTGACCGAGCCCAACGTTGCTTAACTGCGGTGATCAGACGGGAACCGGTGTATTCAATGTGGTATGGTCGTAGACGAATGCTTAAAAGGTTTACAAAATTGTAAACGTTTACTGAAGAACAATATTTTACTCAAAACAAAAGTGCCTACCACACTCGGTATTCCCAGGTGGTCTCCCACCGAAGTACTGACCGAGCCCAACGTTGCTTAATTGCGGTGACCAGACGGGAACCTGTGTATTCAATGTGGTATTGTCGTAGACGAATGCTAACAAGGTTTGCGTAATTTTAAACGTTTACTGAAGAACAATATTTCACTCGACAAAACAAAAGTGCCTACGACACTCGGTATTCCCAGGTGGCCTCCCACCAAAGTACTGACCGAGCCCAACGTTTCTTAACTGCGGTGATCAGACGGGAACCGGTGTATTCAATGTGGTATGGTCGTAGACGAATGCTAAAAAGGTTTGCGTAATTTTAAACGTTTACTGAAGAACAATATTTTACTCGACAAAACAAAAATGAGTACGACACTCGGTATTCCCAGGTGGTCTCCCACCAAAGTACTGACCGATCCCAACGTTTCTTAACTGCGGTGATCTGAAGGGAACCGGTGTATTCAATGTGGTATGGTCATAGACGAATGCTTAACAGTTTACATAATTGTCAACGTTTACTGAAGAACAATATTTTACTCGACAGAACAAAATTGCCTGCGACACTCGGTATTCCCAGGTGGTCTCCCAACGAAGTACTGACCGATCCCAACGTTTTTTAACTGCGGTGATCAGAAGGGAACCGGTGTATTTAATGTGGTATGGTCGTAGACGAATGCTTAACAGTTTACATAATTGTCAACGTTTACTGAAGAACAATATTTTACTCGACAGAACAAAATTGCCTGCGACACTCGGTATTCCCAGGTGGTCTCCCAACGAAGTACTGACCGAGCCCAACGTTGCTTAACTGCGGTGATCAGACGGGAACCGGGGTATTCAATGTGGTATGGTCGTAGATGAATGCTTAACAGGTTTGCGTAATTTTAAACGTTTACTGAAGAACAATATTTTACTCGACAAAACAAAAGTGCCTTCGACACTCGGTATTCCCAAGTGGTTTCCCACCAAAGTACTGACCAATACCAACGTTGCTTAACTGCGGTGATCAGACGGGAACCGGTGTATTCAATGTGGTATGGTCGTAGACGAATGCTTAGAAGGTTTACATAATTTTAAACGTTTACTGAAGAACAATATTTTACTCGACAAAACAAAAGTGCCTACGACACTCGGTATTCCCAGGTGGTCTCCCACCGAAGTACTGACCGAGCCCAACGTTGCTTAACTGCGGTGATCAGACGGGAACAGGTGTATTCAATGTGGTATGGTCGTAGACGAATGCTTAAAAGGTTTGCGTAATTATAAACGTTTACTGAAGAACAATATTTTACTTAAAACAAAAGTGCCTACGACACTCCGTATTCCCAGGTGGTCTCCCACCGAAGTACTGGCCGAGCCCAAGGTTGCTTAACTGCGGTGATCAGACGGGAACAGGTGTATTCAATGTGGTATGGTCGTAGACGAATGCTTAAAAGGTTTGCGTAATTATAAACATTTACTGAAGAACAATATTTTACTCAAAACAAAAGTGCCTACGACACTCGGTATTCCCAGGTGGTCTCCCACCGAAGTACTGGCCGAGCCCAAGGTTGCTTAACTGCGGTGATCAGACGGGAACCGGTGTATTCAATGTGGTATGGTCGTAGACGAATGCTTAAAAGGTTTACATAAATGTAAACGTTTACTGAAGAACAATATTTTACTCGACAGAACAAAAGTGCCTACGACACTCGGTATTCCCAAGTGGTCTCCCACCGAAGTACTGACCGAGCCCAACGTTGCTTAACTGCGGTGATCAGACGGGAACCGGTGTATTCAATGTGGTATGGTCGTGGACGAATGCTTAACAGGTTTGCGTAATTTTAAACGTTTACTGAAGAACAATATTTTACTCGACAAAAGAAAAGTGCCTACGACACTCGGTATTCCCAGGTGGTCTCCCACCAAAGTACTGACCGAGCCCAACGTTGCTTAACTGCGGTGACAGACGAGAACCGGTGTATTCAATGTGGTATGGTCGTAGACGAATGCTTAGAAGGTTTGCGTAATTTTAAACGTTTACCGAAGAACAATATTTTACTCAAAACAAAAGTGCCTACGACACTCGGTATTCCCAGGTGGTCTCCCACCGAAGTACTGACCGAGCCCAACGTTGCTTAACTGCGGTGATCAGACGGGAACCGGTGTATTCAATGTGGTATGGTCGTAGACGAATGCTTAAAAGGTTTACAAAATTGTAAACGTTTTCTGAAGAACAATATTTTACTCAAAACAAAAGTGCCTACCACACTCGGTATTCCCAGGTGGTCTCCCACCGAAGTACTGACCGAGCCCAACGTTGCTTAACTGCGGTGACCAGACGGGAACCTGTGTATTCAATGTGGTATGGTCGTAGACGAATGCTAAAAAGGTTTGCGTAATTTTAAACGTTTACTGAAGAACAATATTTTACTCGACAGAACAAAATTGCCTGCGACACTCGGTATTCCCAGGTGGTCTCCCAACGAAGTACTGACCGAGCCCAACGTTGCTTAACTGCGGTGATCAGACGGGAACCGGGGTATTCAATGTGGTATGGTCGTAGATGAATGCTTAACAGGTTTGCGTAATTTTAAACGTTTACTAAAGAACAATATTTTACTCGACAAAACAAAATGGCCTACGACACTCGGTATTCCCAGGTGGTCTCCCACCAAAGTACTGACCGATACCAACGTTTCTTAACTGCGGTGATCAGACGGGAACCGGTGTATTCAATGTGGTATGGTCGTAGACGAATGCTTAACAGGTTTGCATAATTTTAAACGTTTACTGAAGAACAATATTTTACTCGACAAAACAAAAGTGCCTTCGACACTCGGTATTCCCAGGTGGTCTCCCAACGAAGTGCTGACCGAGCCAAACGTTACTTAACTGCGGTGATCAGACGCAAACCGGTGTATTCAATGCGATGTGGTCGTAGACCAATGCTTAAAAGGTTTACGTAATTGTAAACGTTTACTGATGAACAATATTTTACTAGACAAAACAAAAGTGCCTACGACACTCGGTTTTCCCAGGTGGTCTCCCATCGAAGTACTGACCGAGACCAACGTTGCTTAACTGCGGTGATCGGACGGGAGCCGGTGTATTCAATGTGGTATGGTCGTAGACGAATGCTTAACAGGTTTACATAATTGTAAACGTTTACTGAAGAACAATATTTTACTCGACAGCACAAAAGTGCCTACGACACTCGGTATTCCCAAGTGGTTTCCCAACGAAGTACTGACCGAGCCCAACGTTGCTTAACTGCGGTGATCAGACGGGAACCGGTGTATTCAATGTGCTATTGTCGTAGACGAATGCTTAGAAGGTTTGCGTAATTTTAAACGTTTACCGAAGAACAATGTTTTACTCGACAGAACAAAAGTGCCTACGACACTCGGTATTCCCAGGTGGTCTCCCACCAAAGTACTGACCGATCCCAACGTTTTTTAACTGCGGTGATCAGAAGGGAACCGGTGTATTCAATATGGTATGGTCGTAGACGAATGCTTAACAGTTTACATAATTGTCAACGTTTACTGAAGAACAATATTTTACTCGACAGAACAAAATTGCCTGCGACACTCGGCATTCCCAGGTGGTCTCCCAACGAAGTACTGACCGAGCCCAGCGTTGCTTAACTGCGGTGATCGGACGGGAGCCGGTGTATTCAATGTGGTATGGTCGTAGACGAATGCTTAACAGGTTTACATAATTGTAAACGTTTACTGAAGAACAATATTTTACTCGACAGCACAAAAGTGCCTACGACACTCGGTATTCCCAAGTGGTTTCCCAACGAAGTACTGACCGAGTCCAACGTTGCTTAACTGCGGTGATCAGACGGGAACCGGTGTATTCAATGTGCTATTGTCGTAGACGAATGCTTAGAAGGTTTGCGTAATTTTAAACGTTTACCGAAGAACAATGTTTTACTCGACAGAACAAAAGTGCCTACGACACTCGGTATTCCCAGGTGGTCTCCCACCAAAGTACTGACCGATCCCAACGTTTTTTTAACTGCGGTGATCAGAAGGGAACCGGTGTATTCAATGTGGTATGGTCGTAGACGAATGCTTAACAGTTTACATAATTGTCAACGTTTACTGAAGAACAATATTTTACTCGACAGAACAAAATTGCCTGCGACACTCGGCATTCCCAGGTGGTCTCCCAACGAAGTACTGACCGAGCCCAACGTTGCTTAACTGCGGTGATCAGACGGGAACCGGGGTATTCAATGTGGTATGGTCGTAGATGAATGCTTAACAGGTTTGCGTAATTTTAAACGTTTACTGAAGAACAATATTTTACTCGACAAAACAAAAGTGCCTTCGACACTCGGTATTCCCAAGTGGTTTCCCACCAAAGTACTGACCGATACCAACGTTTCTTAACTGCGGTGATCAGACGCGAACCGGTGTATTCAATGTGGTATGGTCGTAGACGAATGCTTAGAAGGTTTACATAATTTTAAACGTTTACTGAAGAACAATATTTTACTCGACAAAACAAAAGTGCCTACGACACTCGGTATTCCCAGGTGGTCTCCCACCGAAGTACTGACCGAGCCCAACGTTGCTTAACTGCGGTGATCAGACGGGAACAGGTGTATTCAATGTGGTATGGTCGTAGACGAATGCTTAAAAGGTTTGCGTAATTATAAACGTTTACTGAAGAACAATATTTTACTCAAAACAAAAGTGCCTACGACACTCGGTATTCCCAGGTGGTCTCCCACCGAAGTACTGGCCGAGCCCAAGGTTGCTTAACTGCGGTGATCAGACGGGAACCGGTGTATTCAATGTGGTATGGTCGTAGACGAATGCTTAAAAGGTTTACATAAATGTAAACGTTTACTGAAGAACAATATTTTACTCGACAGAACAAAAGTGCCTACGACACTCGGTATTCCCAAGTGGTCTCCCGCCGAAGTACTGACCGAGCCCAACGTTGCTTAACTGCGGTGATCAGACGGGAACCGCTGTATTCAATGTGGTATGGTCGTGGACGAATGCTTAACAGTTTACATAATTGTCAACGTTTACTGAAGAACAATATTTTACTCGACAGAACAAAACTGCCTGCGACACTCGGTATTCCCAGGTGGTCTCCCAACGAAGTACTGACCGAGCCCAACGTTGCTTAACTGCGGTGATCAGAAGGGAACCGGTGTATTCAATGTGGTATGGTCGTAGACGAATGCTTAACAGTTTACATAATTGTCAACGTTTACTGAAGAACAATATTTTACTCGACAGAACAAAATTGCCTGCGACACTCGGTATTCCCAGGTGGTCTCCCACCGAAGTACTGACCGAGCCCAACGTTGCTTAACTGCGGTGATCAGACGGGAACCGGTGTATTCAATGTGGTATGGTCGTAGACGAATGCTTAAAAGGTTTACAAAATTGTAAACGTTTACTGAAGAACAATATTTTACTCAAAACAAAAGTGCCTACCACACTCGGTATTCCCAGGTTGTTTCCCACCGAAGTACTGACCGAGCCCAACGTTGCTTAACTGCGGTGACCAGACGGGAACCTGTGTATTCAATGTGGTATTGTCGTAGACGAATGCTAAAAAGGTTTGCGTAATTTTAAACGTTTACTGAAGAACAATATTTCACTCGACAAAACAAAAGTGTCTACGACACTATGTATTCCCAGGTGGCCTCCCACCAAAGTACTGACCGAGCCCAACGTTTCTTAACTGCGGTGATCAGACGGGAACCGGTGTATTCAATGTGGTATGGTCGTAGACGAATGCTAAAAAGGTTTGCGTAATTTTAAACGTTTACTGAAGAACAATATTTTACTCGACAAAACAAAAATGCCTACGACACTCGGTATTCCCAGGTGGTCTCCCACCAAAGTACTGACCGATCCCAACGTTTCTTAACTGCGGTGATCAGAAGGGAACCGGTGTATTCAATGTGGTATGGTCGTAGACGAATGCTTAACAGTTTACATAATTGTCAACGTTTACTGAATAACAATATTTTACTCGACATAACAAAATTGCCTGCGACACTCGGTATTCCCAGGAGGTCTCCCAACGAAGTACTGACCGAGCCCAACGTTGCTTAACTGCGGTGATCGGACGGGAGCCGGTGTATTCAATGTGGTATGGTCGTAGACGAATGCTTAACAGGTTTACATAATTGTAAACGTTTACTGAAGAACAATATTTTACTCGACAGCACAAAAGTGCCTACGACACTCGGTATTCCCAAGTGGTTTCCCAACGAAGTACTGACCGAGTCCAACGTTGCTTAACTGCGGTGATCAGACGGGAACCGGTGTATTCAATGTGGTATTGTCGTAGACGAATGCTAAAAAGGTTTGCGTAATTTTAAACGTTTACTGAAGAACAATATTTCACTCGACAAAACAAAAGTGTCTACGACACTATGTATTCCCAGGTGGCCTCCCACCAAAGTACTGACCGAGCCCAACGTTTCTTAACTGCGGTGATCAGACGGGAACCGGTGTATTCAATGTGGTATGGTCGTAGACGAATGCTAAAAAGGTTTGCGTAATTTTAAACGTTTACTGAAGAACAATATTTTACTCGACAAAACAAAAATGCCTACGACACTCGGTATTCCCAGGTGGTCTCCCACCAAAGTACTGACCGATCCCAACGTTTCTTAACTGCGGTGATCAGAAGGGAACCGGTGTATTCAATGTGGTATGGTCGTAGACGAATGCTTAACAGTTTACATAATTGTCAACGTTTACTGAATAACAATATTTTACTCGACATAACAAAATTGCCTGCGACACTCGGTATTCCCAGGAGGTCTCCCAACGAAGTACTGACCGAGCCCAACGTTGCTTAACTGCGGTGATCAGACGGGAACCGGGGTATTCAATGTGGTATGGTCGTAGATGAATGCTTAACAGGTTTGCGTAATTTTAAACGTTTACTGAAGAACAATATTTTACTCGACAAAACAAAAGTGCCTACGACACTCGGTATTCCCAGGTGGTCTCCCACCAAAGTACTGACCGATACCAACGTTTCTTAACTGCGGTGATCAGACGGGAACCGGTGTATTCAATGTGGTATGGTCGTAGACGAATGCTTAACAGGTTTGCATAATTTTAAACGTTTACTGAAGAACAATATTTTACTCGACAGAACAAAATTGCCTGCGACACTCGGTATTCCCAGGTGGTCTCCCAACGAAGTACTGACCGAGCCCAACGTTGCTTAACAGCGGTGATCAGACGGGAACCGGTGTATTCAATGTGGTATGGTCGTAGACGAATGCTTAGAAGGTTTGCGTAATTTTAAACGTTTACCGAAGAACAATATTTTACTCAAAACAAAAGTGCCTACGACACTCGGTATTCCCAGGTGGTCTTCCACCGAAGTACTGACAGAGCCCAACGTTGCTTAACTGCGGTGATCAGACGGGAACCGGTGTATTCAATGTGGTATGGTCGTAGACGAATGCTTAAAAGGTTTACAAAATTGTAAAGGTTTACTGAAGAACAATATTTTACTCAAAACAAAAGTGCCTACCACACTCGGTATTCCCAGGTGGTCTCCCACCGAAGTACTGACCGAGCCCAACGTTGCTTAACTGCGGTGACCAGACGGGAACCTATGTATTCAATGTGGTATTGTCGTAGACGAATGCTAAAAAGGTTTGCGTAATTTTAAACGTTTACTGAAGAACAATGTTTCACTCGACAAAACAAAAGTGCCTACGACACTCGGTATTCCCAGGTGGTCTCCCACCAAAGTACTGACCGATACCAACGTTTCTTAACTGCGGTGATCAGACGGGAACCGGTGTATTCAATGTGGTATGGTCGTAGACGAATGCTTAAAAGGTTTACATAAATGTAAACGTTTACTGAAGAACAATATTTTACTCGACAGAACAAAAGTGCCTACGACACTCGGTATTCCCAAGTGGTCTCCCGCCGAAGTACTGACCGAGCCCAACGTTGCTTAACTGCGGTGATCAGACGGGAACCGGTGTATTCAATGTGGTATGGTCGTAGACGAATGCTTAACAGGTTTGCATAATTTTAAACGTTTACTGAAGAACAATATTTTACTCGACAAAACAAAAGTGCCTACGACACTCGGTATTCCCAAGTGGTCTCCCACCGAAGTACTGACCGAGCCCAACGTTGCTTAACTGCGGTGATCAGACGGGAACCGGTGTATTCAATATGGTATGGTCGTGGACGAATGCTTAACAGTTTACATAATTGTCAACGTTTACTGAAGAACAATATTTTACTCGACAGAACAAAACTGCCTGCGACACTCGGTATTCCCAGGTGGTCTCCCAACGAAGTACTGACCGAGCCCAACGTTGCTTAACTGCGGTGATCAGACGGGAACCGGTGTATTCAATGTGGTATGGTCGTAGACGAATGCTAAAAAGGTTTGCGTAATTTTAAACGTTTACTGAAGAACAATATTTTACTCGACAAAACAAACATGCCTACGACACTCGGTATTCCCAGGTGGTCTCCCACCAAAGTACTGACGGATCCCAACGTTTCTTAACTGCGGTGATCAGAAGGGAACCGGTGTATTCAATGTGGTATGGTCGTAGACGAATGCTTAACAGTTTACATAATTGTCAACGTTTACTGAAGAACAATATTTGACTCGACAGAACAAAATTGCCTGCGACACTCGGTATTCCCAGGTGGTCTCCCACCGAAGTACTGACCGAGCCCAACGTTGCTTAACTGCGGTGATCAGACGGGAACCGGTGTATTCAATGTGGTATGGTCGTAGACGAATGCTTAGAAGGTTTGCGTAATTTTAAACGTTTACCGAAGAACAATATTTTACTCAAAACAAAAGTGCCTACGACACTCGGTATTCCCAGGTGGTCTCCCATCGAAGTACTGACAGAGCCCTACGTTGCTTAACTGCGGTGATCAGACGGGAACCGGTGTATTCAATGTGGTATGGTCGTAGACGAATGCTTAAAAGGTTTGCGTAATTTTAAACGTTTACTGAAGAACAATGTTTCACTCGACAAAACAAAAGTGCCTACGACACTCGGTATTCCCAGGTGGTCTCCCACCAAAGTACTGACCGATACCAACGTTTCTTAACTGCGGTGATCAGACGGGAACCGGTGTATTCAATGTGGTATGGTCGTAGACGAATGCTTAACAGGTTTGCATAATTTTAAACGTTTACTGAAGAACAATATTTTACTCGACAAAACAAAAGTGCCTACGACACTCGGTATTCCCAGGTGGTCTCCCACCGAAGTACTGACCGAGCCCAACGTTGCTTAACTGCGGTGATCAGATGGGAACAGGTGTATTCAATGTGGTATGGTCGTAGACGAATGCTTAAAAGGTTTGCGTAATTATAAACGTTTACTGAAGAACAATATTTTACTCAAAACAAAAGTGCCTACGACACTCGGTATTCCCAGGTGGTCTCCCACCGAAGTACTGGCCGAGCCCAAGGTTGCTTAACTGCGGTGATCAGACGGGAACCGGTGTATTCAATGTGGTATGGTCGTAGACGAATGCTTAAAAGGTTTACATAAATGTAAACGTTTACTGAAGAACAATATTTTACTCGACAGAACAAAAGTGCCTACGACACTCGGTATTCCCAAGTGGTCTCCCGCCGAAGTACTGACCGAGCCCAACGTTGCTTAACTGCGGTGATCAGACGGGAACCGGTGTATTCAATGTGGTATGGTCGTAGACGAATGCTTAACAGGTTTGCATAATTTTAAACGTTTACTGAAGAACAATATTTTACTCGACAAAACAAAAGTGCCTACGACACTCGGTATTCCCAAGTGGTCTCCCACCGAAGTACTGACCGAGCCCAACGTTGCTTAACTGCGGTGATCAGACGGGAACCGGTGTATTCAATATGGTATGGTCGTGGACGAATGCTTAACAGTTTACATAATTGTCAACGTTTACTGAAGAACAATATTTTACTCGACAGAACAAAACTGCCTGCGACACTCGGTATTCCCAGGTGGTCTCCCAACGAAGTACTGACCGAGCCCAACGTTGCTTAACTGCGGTGATCAGACGGGAACCGGTGTATTCAATGTGGTATGGTCGTAGACGAATGCTAAAAAGGTTTGCGTAATTTTAAACGTTTACTGAAGAACAATATCTTACTCGACAAAACAAACATGCCTACGACACTCGGTATTCCCAGGTGGTCTCCCACCAAAGTACTGACCGATCCCAACGTTTCTTAACTGCGGTGATCAGAAGGGAACCGGTGTATTCAATGTGGTATGGTCGTAGACGAATGCTTAACAGTTTACATAATTGTCAACGTTTACTGAAGAACAATATTTTACTCGACAGAACAAAATTGCCTGCGACACTCGGTATTCCCAGGTGGTCTCCCACCGAAGTACTGACCGAGCCCAACGTTGCTTAACTGCGGTGATCAGACGGGAACTGGTGTATTCAATGTGGTATGGTCGTAGACGAATGCTTAGAAGGTTTGCGTAATTTTAAACGTTTACCGAAGAACAATATTTTACTCAAAACAAAAGTGCCTACGACACTCGGTATTCCCAGGTGGTCTCCCACCGAAGTACTGACAGAGCCCAACGTTGCTTAACTGCGGTGATCAGACGGGAACCGGTGTATTCAATGTGGTATGGTCGTAGACGAATGCTTAAAAGGTTTACAAAATTGTAAACGTTTACTGAAGAACAATATTTTACTCAAAACAAAAGTGCCTACCACACTCGGTATTCCCAGGTGGTCTCCCACCGAAGTACTGACCGAGCCCAACATTGCTTAACTGCGGTGACCAGACGGGAACCTGTGTATTCAATGTGGTATTGTCGTAGACGAATGCTAAAAAGGTTTGCGTAATTTTAAACGTTTACTGAAGAACAATGTTTCACTCGACAAAACAAAAGTGCCTACGACACTCGGTATTCCCAGGTGGTCTCCCACCAAAGTACTGACCGATACCAACGTTTCTTAACTGCGGTGATCAGACGGGAACCGGTGTATTCAATGTGGTATGGTCGTAGACGAATGCTTAACAGGTTTGCATAATTTTAAACGTTTACTGAAGAACAATATTTTACTCGACAAAACAAAAGTGCCTACGACACTCGGTATTCCCAGGTGGTCTCCCACCGAAGTACTGACCGAGCCCAACGTTGCTTAACTGCGGTGATCAGATGGGAACAGGTGTATTCAATGTGGTATGGTCGTAGACGAATGCTTAAAAGGTTTGCGTAATTATAAACGTTTACTGAAGAACAATATTTTACTCAAAACAAAGTGCCTACGACACTCGGTATTCCCAGGTGGTCTCCCACCGAAGTACTGGCCGAGCCCAAGGTTGCTTAACTGCGGTGATCAGACGGGAACCGGTGTATTCAATGTGGTATGGTCGTAGACGAATGCTTAAAAGGTTTACATAAATGTAAACGTTTACTGAAGAACAATATTTTACTCGACAGAACAAAAGTGCCTACGACACTCGGTATTCCCAAGTGGTCTACCGCCGAAGTACTGACCGAGCCCAACGTTGCTTAACTGCGGTGATCAGACGGGAACCGGTGTATTCAATGTGGTATGGTCGTAGACGAATGCTTAACAGGTTTGCATAATTTTAAACGTTTACTGAAGAACAATATTTTACTCGACAAAACAAAAGTGCCTACGACACTCGGTATTCCCAAGTGGTCTCCCACCGAAGTACTGACCGAGCCCAACGTTGCTTAACTGCGGTGATCAGACGGGAACCGGTGTATTCAATATGGTATGGTCGTGGACGAATGCTTAACAGTTTACATAATTGTCAACGTTTACTGAAGAACAATATTTTACTCGACAGAACAAAACTGCCTGCGACACTCGGTATTCCCAGGTGGTCTCCCAACGAAGTACTGACCGAGCCCAACGTTGCTTAACTGCGGTGATCAGACGGGAACCGGTGTATTCAATGTGGTATGGTCGTAGACGAATGCTAAAAAGGTTTGCGTAATTTTAAACGTTTACTGAAGAACAATATTTTACTCGACAAAACAAACATGCCTACGACACTCGGTATTCCCAGGTGGTCTCCCACCAAAGTACTGACCGATCCCAACGTTTCTTAACTGCGGTGATCAGAAGGGAACCGGTGTATTCAATGTGGTATGGTCGTAGACGAATGCTTAACAGTTTACATAATTGTCAACGTTTACTGAAGAACAATATTTTACTCGACAGAACAAAATTGCCTGCGACACTCGGTATTCCCAGGTGGTCTCCCACCGAAGTACTGACCGAGCCCAACGTTGCTTAACTGCGGTGATCAGACGGGAACCGGTGTATTCAATGTGGTATGGTCGTAGACGAATGCTTAAAAGGTTTACAAAATTGTAAACGTTTACTGAAGAACAATATTTTACTCAAAACAAAAGTGCCTACCACACTCGGTATTCCCAGGTTGTCTCCCACCGAAGTACTGACCGAGCCCAACGTTGCTTAACTGCGGTGACCAGACGGGAACCTGTGTATTCAATGTGGTATTGTCGTAGACGAATGCTAAAAAGGTTTGCGTAATTTTAAACGTTTACTGAAGAACAATATTTCACTCGACAAAACAAAAGTGCCTACGACACTATGTATTCCCAGGTGGCCTCCCACCAAAGTACTGACCGAGCCCAACGTTTCTTAACTGCGGTGATCAGACGGGAACCGGTGTATTCAATGTGGTATGGTCGTAGACGAATGCTAAAAAGGTTTGCGTAATTTTAAACGTTTACTGAAGAACAATATTTTACTCGACAAAACAAAAATGCCTACGACACTCGGTATTCCCAGGTGGTCTCCCACCAAAGTACTGACCGATCCCAACGTTTCTTAACTGCGGTGATCAGAAGGGAACCGGTGTATTCAATGTGGTATGGTCGTAGACGAATTCTTAACAGTTTACATAATTGTCAACGTTTACTGAATAACAATATTTTACTCGACATAACAAAATTGCCTGCGACACTCGGTATTCCCAGGAGGTCTCCCAACGAAGTACTGACCGAGCCCAACGTTGCTTAACTGCGGTGATCAGACGGGAACCGGGGTCTTCAATGTGGTATGGTCGTAGATGAATGCTTAACAGGTTTGCGTAATTTTAAACGTTTACTGAAGAACAATATTTTACTCGACAAAACAAAAGTGCCTACGACACTCGGTATTCCCAGGTGGTCTCCCACCAAAGTACTGACCGATACCAACGTTTCTTAACTGCGGTGATCAGACGGGAACCGGTGTATTCAATGTGGTATGGTCGTAGACGAATGCTTAACAGGTTTGCATAATTTTAAACGTTTACTGAAGAACAATATTTTACTCGACAGAACAAAATTGCCTGCGACACTCGGTATTCCCAGGTGGTCTCCCAACGAAGTACTGACCGAGCCCAACGTTGCTTAACTGCGGTGATCAGACGGGAACCGGTGTATTCAATGTGGTATGGTCGTAGACGAATGCTTAGAAGGTTTGCGTAATTTTAAACGTTTACCGAAGAACAATATTTTACTCAAAACAAAAGTGCCTACGACACTCGGTATTCCCAGGTGGTCTCCCACCGAAGTACTGACAGAGCCCAACGTTGCTTAACTGCGGTGATCAGACGGGAACCGGTGTATTCAATGTGGTATGGTCGTAGACGAATGCTTAAAAGGTTTACAAAATTGTAAACGTTTACTGAAGAACAATATTTTACTCAAAACAAAAGTGCCTACCACACTCGGTATTCCCAGGTGGTCTCCCACCGAAGTACTGACCGAGCCCAACGTTGCTTAACTGCGGTGACCAGACGGGAACCTGTGTATTCAATGTGGTATTGTCGTAGACGAATGCTAAAAAGGTTTGCGTAATTTTAAACGTTTACTGAAGAACAATGTTTCACTCGACAAAACAAAAGTGCCTACGACACTCGGTATTCCCAGGTGGCCTCCCATCAAAGTACTGACCGAGCCCAACGTTTCTTAACTGCGGTGATCAGACGGGAACCGTTGTATTCAATGTGGTATGGTCGTAGACGAATGCTAAAAAGGTTTGCGTAATTTTAAACGTTTACCGAAGAACAATATTTTACTCGACAAAACAAAAATGCCTACGACACTCGGTATTCCCAGGTGGTCTCCCACCGAAGTACTGACCGAGCCCAACGTTGCTTAACTGCGGTGACCAGATGGGAACCTGCGTATTCAATGTGGTATGGTCGTAGACGAATGCTTAAAAGGTTTGCGTAATTATAAACGTTTACTGAAGAAGAATATTTTACTCAAAACAAAAGTGCCTACGCTACTCGGTATTCCCAGGTGGCCTCCCACCGAAGTACTGGCCGAGCCCAACGTTTCTTAACTGCGGTGATCAGACGGGAACCGGTGTATTCAATGTGGTATGGTCGTAGACGAATGCTAAAAAGGTTTGCGTAATTTTAAACGTTTACTGAAGAACAATATTTCACTCGACAAAACAAAAGTGCCTACGACACTCGGTATTCCCAGGTGGTCTCCCACCGAAGTACTGACCGAGCCCAACGTTGCTTAACTGCGGTGATCAGACGGGAACAGGTGTATTCAATGTGGTATGGTCGTAGACGAATGCTTAAAAGGTTTGCGTAATTATAAACGTTTACTGAAGAACAATATTTTACTCAAAACAAAAGTGCCTACGACACTCGGTATTCCCACGTGGTCTCCCACCGAAGTACTCGCCGAGCCCAAGGTTGCTTAACTGCGGTGATCAGACGGGAACCGGTGTATTCAATGTGGTATGGTCGTAGACGAATGCTTAAAAGGTTTACATAAATGTAAACGTTTACTGAAGAACAATATTTTACTCGACAGAACAAAAGTGCCTACGACACTCGGTATTCCGAAGTGGTCTCCCACCGAAGTACTGACCGAGCCCAACGTTGCTTAACTGCGGTGATCAGACGGGAACCGGTGTATTCAATGTGGTATGGTCGTGGACGAATGCTTAACAGGTTTGCGTAATTTTAAACGTTTACTGAAGAACAATATTTTACTCGACAAAAGAAAAGTGCCTACGACACTCGGTATTCCCAGGTGGTCTCCCACCAAAGTACTGACCGAGCCCAACGTTGCTTAACTGCGGTGATCAGACGGGAACCGGTGTATTCAATGTGGTACGGAATAACCACGTAGCCGAGCTCCGTTTTCCCTAAACTCTGAAATTTCTCCGTCATTTCCCAGCGAAAATCTGTCAATTTTGCATGACAAGTGCGGGATATATACAGTTTGAAGCATGCAAAATTTGAGGTTCGTTGGAAAATTCCTTGATTTCCAAATTTGCCGGCATTTGGGACACACTTTGACCTAATTCCCGTCACAATCTGGGGTGAGTCAACGGCCGTACAAATGTACACCATCGCAGCGCAGGCCTGGTGTCCCAACAGCCACGGTTAGGGGAATAACCACATAGCCGAGCTCCGTTTTCCCTAAACTCTGAAATTTCTCCGTCATTTCCCAGCGAAAATCTGTCAATTTTGCATGACGAGTGCGGAATATATACAGTTTGGAGCATGCAAAATTTGAAATTGGTTGGAAAATTCCTTGATTTCCAAATTTGCCGGCATTTGGGACACACTTTGACCTAATTCCCGTCACAATCTGGGGTGAGTCAACGGCCGTACAAATGTACACCAGCGCAGCGCAGGGTGTCCCAACAGCCACGGTTAGGGAAATAACCACGTAGCCGAGCTCTGTTTTTCCTAAACTGTGAAATTTCTCCGTCATTTCCCAGCGAAAATCTGTCAATTTTGCATGACAAGTGCGGGATATATACAGTTTGGAGCATGCAAAATTTGAGGTTCGTTGGAAAATTCATTGATTTCCAAATTTGCTGGCATTTGGGACACACTTTGACCTAATTCCCGTCACAATATGGGGTGAGTCAACGGCCTTACAAATGTACACCAGCGAAGCGCAGGGTGTCCCAACAGCCACGGTTAGGGGAATAACCACGTAGCCGAGCTCCGTTTTCCCTAAACTCTGAAATTTCTCGGTCATTTACCAGCGAAAATCTGTCAATTTTGCATGACAAGTGCGGAATATATACAGTTTGGAGCATGCAAAATTTGAAGTTGGTTGGAAAATTCCTTGATTTCCAAATTTGCCGGCATTTGGGACACACTTTGACCTAATTCCCGTCACAATCTGGGGTGAGTCAACGGCCGTACAAATGTACACCAGCGCAGCGCAGGGTGTCCCAACAGCCACGGTTAGGGGAATAACCACGTAGCCGAGCTCCGTTTTCCCTAAACTCTGAAATTTCTCCGTCATTTCCGAGCGAAAATCTTTAAATTTTGCATGACAAGTGCGGAATATATACAGTTTGGAGCATGCACAATTTGAAGTTGGTTGGAAAATTCCTTGATTTCCAAATTTGCCGGCATTTGGGACACACTTTGACCTAATTCCCGTGACAATCTGGGGTGAGTCAACGGCCGTACAAATGTACACCAGCGCAGCACAGGGTGTCCCAACAGCCACGGTTAGGGGAATAACCACGTAGCCGAGCTCCGTTTTCCCTAAACTCTGAAATTTCTCCGTCAATTCCCAGCGAAAATCTGTCAATTTTGCATGACAAGTGCGGAATATATACAGTTTGGAGCATGCAAAATTTGAAGTTGGTTGGAAAATTCCTTGATTTCCAAATTTGCCGGCATTTGGGACACATTTTGACCTAATTCCCGTCACAATCTGGGGTGAGTCAACGGCCGTACAAATGTACACCATCGCAGCGCAGGCCTGGTGTCCCAACAGCCACGGTTAGGGGAATAACCACATAGCCGAGCTCCGTTTTCCCTAAACTCTGAAATTTCTCCGTCATTTCCCAGCAAAAATCTGTCAATTTTGCATGACAAGTGCGGAATATATACAGTTTGGAGCATGCAAAATTTGAAGTTGGGTGGAAAATTCCTTGATTTCCAAATTTGCCGGCATTTGGGACACACTTTGACCTAATTCCCGTCACAATCTGGGGTGAGTCAACGGCCGTACAAATGTACACCAGCGCGGCGCAGGGTGTCCCAATAGCCACGGTTAGGGGAATAACCAAGTAGCCGAGCTCCGTTTTCCCTAAACTCTGAAATTTCTCCGTCATTTCCCAGCGAAAATCTGTCAATTTTGCATGACAAGTGCGGAATATATACAGTTTGGAGCATGCAAAATTTGAAGTTGGTTGGAAAATTCCTTGATTTCCAAATTTGCCGGCATTTGGGACACACTTTGACCTAATTCCCGTCACAATCTGGGGTGAGTCAACGGCCGTACAAGTGTACACCAGCGCGGCGCAGGGTGTCCCAACAGCCACGGTTAGGGGAATAACCAAGTAGCCGAGCTCCGTTTTCCCTAAACTCTGAAATTTCTCCGTCATTTCCCAGCGACAATCTGTCAATTTTGCATGACAAGTGCGGAATATCTACAGTTTGGAGCATGCAAAATTTGAAGTTGGTTGGAAAATTCCTTGATTTCCAAATTTGCCGGCATTTGGGACACACTTTGACCTAATTCCCGTCACAATCTGGGGTGAGTCAACGGCCGTACAAATGTACACCAGCGCGGCGCAGGGTGTCCCAACAGCCACGGTTAGGGGAATAACCAAGTAGCCGAGCTCCGTTTTCCCTAAACTCTGAAATTTCTCCGTCATTTCCCAGCGAAAATCTGTCAATTTTGCATGACAAGTGCGGAATATCTACAGTTTGGAGCATGCAAAATTTGAAGTTGGTTGAAAAATTCCTTGATTTCCAAATTTGCCGGCATTTGGGACACACTTTGACCTAATTCCCGTCACAATCTGGGGTGAGTCAACGGCCGTACAAATGTACACCAGCGCGGCGCAGGGTGTCCCAACAGCCACGGTTAGGGAAATAACCACGTAGCCGAGCTACGTTTTCCCTAAACTCTGAAATTTCTCCGTCATTTCCCAGCGAAAATCTGTCAATTTTGCATGACAAGTGCGGAATATTTACAGTTTGGAGCATGCAAAATTTGAAGTTGGTTGGAAAATTCCTTGATTTCCAAATTTGCCGGCATTTGGGACACACTTTGACCTAATTCCCGTCACAATCTGGAGTGAGTCAACGGCCGTACAAATGTACACCAGCGCGGCGCAGGGTGTCCCAACAGCCACGGTTAGGGGAATAACCACGTAGCCGAGCTCCGTTTTCCCTAAACTCTGAAATTTCTCCGTCATTTCCCAGCGAAAATCTGTCAATTTTGCATGACAAGTGCGGAATATATACAGTTTGGAGCATGCAAAATTTGAAGTTGGTTGGAAAATTCCTTGATTTCCAAATTTTCCGGCATTTGGGACACACTTTGACCTAATTCCCGTCACAATCCGGGGTGAGTCAACGACCGTACAAATGTACACCAGCGCGGCGCATGGTGTCCCAACAGCCACGGTTAGGGGAATAACCGCGTAGCCGAGCTCCGTTTTCCCTAAACTCTGAAATTTCTCCGTCATTTCCCAGCGAAAATCTGTCAATTTTGCATGACAAGTGCGGAATATATACAGTTTGGAGCAGGGAAAATTTGAAGTTGGTTGGAAAATTCCTTGATTTCCAAATTTGCCGGCATTTGGGACACACTTTGACCTAATTCCCGTCACAATCCGGGGTGAGTCAACGGCCGTACAAATGTACACCAGCGCGGCGCAGGGTGTCCCAACAGCCACGGTTAGGGGAATAACCACGTAGCCGAGCTCCGTTTTCCCTAAACTCTGAAATTTCTCCGTCATTTCACAGCGAAAATCTGTCAATTTTGCATGACAAGTGCGGAATATATACAGTTTGGAGCATGCAAAATTTGAAGTTGGTTGGAAAATTCCTTGATTTCCAAATTTTCCGGCATTTGGGACACACTTTAACCTAATTCCCGTCACAATCCGGGGTGAGTCAACGACCGTAAAAATGTACACCAGCGCGGCGCATGGTGTCCCAACAGCCACGGTTAGGGGAATAACGGCGTAGCCGAGCTCCGTTTTCCCTAAACTCTGAAATTTCTCCGTCATTTCCCAGCGAAAATCTGTCAATTTTGCATGACAAGTGCGGAATATATACAGTTTGGAGCAGGGAAAATTTGAAGTTGGTTGGAAAATTCCTTGATTTCCAAATTTGCCGGCATTTGGGACACACTTTGACCTAATTCCCGTCACAATCCGGGGTGAGTCAACGGCCGTACAAATGTACACCAGCGCGGCGCAGGGTGTCCCAACAGCCACGGTTAGGGGATCGGGAATAACCACGTAGCCGAGCTCCGTTTTCCCTAAACTCTGAAATTTCGCCGTCATTTCCCAGCGAAAATCTGTCAATTTTGCATGACAAGTGCGGAATATATACAGTTTGGAGCATGCAAAATTTGAAGTTGGTTGAAAAATTCCTTGATTTCCAAATTTGACGGCATTTGGGACACACTTTGACCTAATTCCCGTCACAATCTGGGGTGAGTCAACGGCCGTACAAATGTACACCAGCGCAGCGCAGGGTGTCCCAACAGCCACGGTTAGGGGAATAACCACGTAGCCGAGCTCCGTTTTCCCTAAACTCTGAAATTTCTCCGCCATTTCCCAGCGAAAATCTGTCAATTTTGCATGACAAGTGCGGAATATATACAGTTTGGAGCATGCAAAATTTGAAGTTGGTTGGAAAATTCCTTGATTTCCAAATTTGCCGGCATTTGGGACACATTTTGACCTAATTCCCGTCACAATCTGGGGTGAGTCAACGGCCGTACAAATGTACACCATCGCAGCGCAGGCCTGGTGTCCCAACAGCCACGGTTAGGGGAATAACCACATAGCCGAGCTCCGTTTTCCCTAAACTCTGAAATTTCTCCGTCATTTCCCAGCGAAAATCTGTCAATTTTGCATGACAAGTGCGGAATATATACAGTTTGGAGCATGCAAAATTTGAAGTTGGGTGGAAAATTCCTTGATTTCCAAATTTGCCGGCATTTGGGACACACTTTGACCTAATTCCCGTCACAATCTGGGGTGAGTCAACGGCCGTACAAATGTACACCAGCGCGGCGCAGGGTGTCCCAATAGCCACGGTTAGGGGAATAACCAAGTAGCCGAGCTCCGTTTTCCCTAAACTCTGAAATTTCTCCGTCATTTCCCAGCGAAAATCTGTCAATTTTGCATGACAAGTGCGGAATATATACAGTTTGGAGCATGCAAAATTTGAAGTTGGTTGGAAAATTCCTTGATTTCCAAATTTGCCGGCATTTGGGACACACTTTGACCTAATTCCCGTCACAATCTGGGGTGAGTCAACGGCCGTACAAGTGTACACCAGCGCGGCGCAGGGTGTCCCAACAGCCACGGTTAGGGGAATAACCAAGTAGCCGAGCTCCGTTTTCCCTAAACTCTGAAATTTCTCCGTCATTTCCCAGCGACAATCTGTCAATTTTGCATGACAAGTGCGGAATATCTACAGTTTGGAGCATGCACAATTTGAAGTTGGTTGGAAAATTCCTTGATTTCCAAATTTGCCGGCATTTGGGACACACTTTGACCTAATTCCCGTCACAATCTGGGGTGAGTCAACGGCCGTACAAATGTACACCAGCGCGGCGCAGGGTGTCCCAACAGCCACGGTTAGGGGAATAACCAAGTAGCCGAGCTCCATTTTCCCTAAACTCTGAAATTTCTCCGTCATTTCCCAGCGAAAATCTGTCAATTTTGCATGACAAGTGCGGAATATCTACAGTTTGGAGCATGCAAAATTTGAAGTTGGTTGGAAAATTCCTTGATTTCCAAATTTGCCGGCATTTGGGACACACTTTGACCTAATTCCCGTCACAATCTGGGGTGAGTCAACGGCCGTACAAATGTACACCAGCGCGGCGCAGGGTGTCCCAACAGCCACGGTTAGGGAAATAACCACGTAGCCGAGCTACGTTTTCCCTAAACTCTGAAATTTCTCCGTCATTTCCCAGCGAAAATCTGTCAATTTTGCATGACAAGTGCGGAATATTTACAGTTTGGAGCATGCAAAATTTGAAGTTGGTTGGAAAATTCCTTGATTTCCAAATTTGCCGGCATTTGGGACACACTTTGACCTAATTCCCGTCACAATCTGGAGTGAGTCAACGGCCGTACAAATGTACACCAGCGCGGCGCAGGGTGTCCCAACAGCCACGGTTAGGGGAATAACCACGTAGCCGAGCTCCGTTTTCCCTAAACTCTGAAATTTCTCCGTCATTTCCCAGCGAAAATCTGTCAATTTTGCATGACAAGTGCGGAATATATACAGTTTGGAGCATGCAAAATTTGAAGTTGGTTGGAAAATTCCTTGATTTCCAAATTTTCCGGCATTTGGGACACACTTTGACCTAATTCCCGTCACAATCCGGGGTGAGTCAACGACCGTACAAATGTACACCAGCGCGGCGCATGGTGTCCCAACAGCCACGGTTAGGGGAATAACCGCGTAGCCGAGCTCCGTTTTCCCTAAACTCTGAAATTTCTCCGTCATTTCCCAGCGAAAATCTGTCAATTTTGCATGACAAGTGCGGAATATATACAGTTTGGAGCAGGGAAAATTTGAAGTTGGTTGGAAAATTCCTTGATTTCCAAATTTGCCGGCATTTGGGACACACTTTGACCTAATTCCCGTCACAATCCGGGGTGAGTCAACGGCCGTACAAATGTACACCAGCGCGGCGCAGGGTGTCCCAACAGCCACGGTTAGGGGAATAACCACGTAGCCGAGCTCCCTTTTCCCTAAACTCTGAAATTTCTCCGTCATTTCACAGCGAAAATCTGTCAATTTTGCATGACAAGTGCGGAATATATACAGTTTGGAGCATGCAAAATTTGAAGTTGGTTGGAAAATTCCTTGATTTCCAAATTTGCCGGCATTTGGGACACACTTTGACCTAATTCCCGTCACAATCCGGGGTGAGTCAACGGCCGTACAAATGTACACCAGCGCGGCGCAGGGTGTCCCAACAGCCACGGTTAGGGGAATAACCACGTAGCCGAGCTCCCTTTTCCCTAAACTCTGAAATTTCTCCGTCATTTCACAGCGAAAATCTGTCAATTTTGCATGACAAGTGCGGAATATATACAGTTTGGAGCATGCAAAATTTGAAGTTGGTTGGAAAATTCCTTGATTTCCAAATTTTCCGGCATTTGGGACACACTTTGACCTAATTCCCGTCACAATCCGGGGTGAGTCAACGACCGTAAAAATGTACACCAGCGCGGCGCATGGTGTCCCAACAGCCACGGTTAGGGGAATAACGGCGTAGCCGAGCTCCGTTTTCCCTAAACTCTGAAATTTCTCCGTCATTTCCCAGCGAAAATCTGTCAATTTTGCATGACAAGTGCGGAATATATACAGTTTGGAGCAGGGAATATTTGAAGTTGGTTGGAAAATTCCTTGATTTCCAAATTTGCCGGCATTTGGGACACACTTTGACCTAATTCCCGTCACAATCCGGGGTGAGTCAACGGCCGTACAAATGTACACCAGCGCGGCGCAGGGTGTCCCAACAGCCACGGTTAGGGGATCGGGAATAACCACGTAGCCGAGCTCCGTTTTCCCTAAACTCTGAAATTTCGCCGTCATTTCCCAGCGAAAATCTGTCAATTTTGCATGACAAGTGCGGAATATATACAGTTTGGAGCATGCAAAATTTGAAGTTGGTTGAAAAATTCCTTGATTTCCAAATTTGACGGCATTTGGGACACACTTTGACCTAATTCCCGTCACAATCTGGGGTGAGTCAACGGCCGTACAAATGTACACCAGCGCAGCGCAGGGTGTCCCAACAGCCACGGTTAGGGGAATAACCACGTAGCCGAGCTCCGTTTTCCCTAAACTCTGAAATTTCTCCGCCATTTCCCAGCGAAAATCTGTCAATTTTGCAAGACAAGTGCGGAATATATACAGTTTGGAGCATGCAAAATTTGAAGTTGGTTGGACAATTCCTTGATTTCCAAATTTGCCGGCATTTGGGACACACTTTGACCTAATTCCCGTCACAATCTGGGGTGAGTCAACGGCCGTACAAATGTACACCAGCGCGGCGCAGGGTGTCCCAACAGCCACGGTTAGGGGAATAACCAAGTAGCCGAGCTCCGTTTTCCCTAAACTCTGAAATTTCTCCGTCATTTCCCAGCGAAAATCTGTCAATTTTGCATGACAAGTGTGGAATATCTACAGTTTGGAGCATGCAAAATTTGAAGTTGGTTGGAAAATTCCTTGATTTCCAAATTTGCCGGCATTTGGGACACACTTTGACTTAATTCCCGTCACAATCTGGGGTGAGTCAACGGCCGTACAAATGTACACCAGCGCGGCGCAGGGTGTCCCAACAGCCACGGTTAGGGGAATAACCAAGTAGCCGAGCTCCGTTTTCCCTTAACTCTGAAATTTCTCCGTCATTTCCCAGCGAAAATCTGTCAATTTTGCATGACAAGTGCGGAATATCTACAGTTTGGAGCATGCAAAATTTGAAGTTGGTTGGAAAATTCCTTGATTTCCAAATTTGCCGGCATTTGGGACACACTTTGACCTAATTCCCGTCACAATCTGGGGTGAGTCAACGGCCGTACAAATGTACACCAGCGCGGCGCAGGGTGTCCCAACAGCCACGGTTAGGGGAATAACCAAGTAGCCGAGCTCCGTTTTCCCTAAACTCTGAAATTTCTCCGTCATTTCCCAGCGAAAATCTGTCAATTTTGCATGACAAGTGCGGAATATCTACAGTTTGGAGCATGCAAAATTTGAAGTTGGTTGGAAAATTCCTTGATTTCCAAATTTGCCGGCATTTGGGACACACTTTGACCTAATTCCCGTCACAATCTGGGGTGAGTCAACGGCCGTACAAATGTACACCAGCGCGGCGCAGGGTGTCCCAACAGCCACGGTTAGGGAAATAACCACGTAGCCGAGCTACGTTTTCCCTAAACTCTGAAATTTCTCCGTCATTTCCCGGCGAAAATCTGTCAATTTTGCATGACAAGTGCGGAATATTTACAGTTTGGAGCATGCAAAATTTGAAGTTGGTTGGAAAATTCCTTGATTTCCAAATTTGCCGGCATTTGGGACACACTTTGACCTAATTCCCGTCACAATCTGGAGTGAGTCAACGGCCGTACAAATGTACACCAGCGCGGCGCAGGGTGTCCCAACAGCCACGGTTAGGGGAATAACCACGTAGCCGAGCTCCGTTTTCCCTAAACTCTGAAATTTCTCCGTCATTTCCCAGCGAAAATCTGTCAATTTTGCATGACAAGTGCGGAATATATACAGTTTGGAGCATGCAAAATTTGAAGTTGGTTGGAAAATTCCTTGATTTCCAAATTTTCCGGCATTTGGGACACACTTTGACCTAATTCCCGTCACAATCCGGGGTGAGTCAACGACCGTACAAATGTACACCAGCGCGGCGCATGGTGTCCCAACAGCCACGGTTAGGGGAATAACCGCGTAGCCGAGCTCCGTTTTCCCTAAACTCTGAAATTTCTCCGTCATTTCCCAGCGAAAATCTGTCAATTTTGCATGACAAGTGCGGAATATATACAGTTTGGAGCAGGGAAAATTTGAAGTTGGTTGGAAAATTCCTTGATTTCCAAATTTGCCGGCATTTGGGACACACTTTGACCTAATTCCCGTCACAATCCGGGGTGAGTCAACGGCCGTACAAATGTACACCAGCGCGGCGCAGGGTGTCCCAACAGCCACGGTTAGGGGAATAACCACGTAGCCGAGCTCCGTTTTCCCCAAACTCTGAAATTTCTCCGTCATTTCACAGCGAAAATCTGTCAATTTTGCATGACAAGTGCGGAATATATACAGTTTGGAGCATGCAAAATTTGAAGTTGGTTGGAAAATTCCTTGATTTCCAAATTTTCCGGCATTTGGGACACACTTTGACCTAATTCCCGTCACAATCCGGGGTGAGTCAACGACCGTAAAAATGTACACCAGCGCGGCGCATGGTGTCCCAACAGCCACGGTTAGGGGAATAACGGCGTAGCCGAGCTCCGTTTTCCCTAAACTCTGAAATTTCTCCGTCATTTCCCAGCGAAAATCTGTCAATTTTGCATGACAAGTGCGGAATATATACAGTTTGGAGCAGGGAAAATTTGAAGTTGGTTGGAAAATTCCTTGATTTCCAAATTTGCCGGCATTTGGGACACACTTTGACCTAATTCCCGTCACAATCCGGGGTGAGTCAACGGCCGTACAAATGTACACCAGCGCGGCGCAGGGTGTCCCAACAGCCACGGTTAGGGGATCGGGAATAACCACGTAGCCGAGCTCCGTTTTCCCTAAACTCTGAAATTTCGCCGTCATTTCCCAGCGAAAATCTGTCAATTTTGCATGACAAGTGCGGAATATATACAGTTTGGAGCATGCAAAATTTGAAGTTGGTTGAAAAATTCCTTGATTTCCAAATTTGACGGCATTTGGGACACACTTTGACCTAATTCCCGTCACAATCTGGGGTGAGTCAACGGCCGTACAAATGTACACCAGCGCAGCGCAGGGTGTCCCAACAGCCACGGTTAGGGGAATAACCACGTAGCCGAGCTCCGTTTTCCCTAAACTCTGAAATTTCTCCGCCATTTCCCAGCGAAAATCTGTCAATTTTGCAAGACAAGTGCGGAATATATACAGTTTGGAGCATGCAAAATTTGAAGTTGGTTGGACAATTCCTTGATTTCCAAATTTGCCGGCATTTGGGACACACTTTGACCTAATTCCCGTCACAATCTGGGGTGAGTCAACGGCCGTACAAATGTACACCAGCGCGGCGCAGGGTGTCCCAACAGCCACGGTTAGGGGAATAACCAAGTAGCCGAGCTCCGTTTTCCCTAAACTCTGAAATTTCTCCGTCATTTCCCAGCGAAAATCTGTCAATTTTGCATGACAAGTGCGGAATATATACAGTTTGGAGCATGCAAAATTTGAAGTTGGTTGGAAAATTCCTTGATTTTCAAATTTGCCGGCATTTGGGACACACTTTGACCTAATTCCCGTCACAATCTGGGGTGAGTCAACGGCCGTACAAATGTACACCAGCGCGGCGCAGGGTGTCCCAACAGCCACGGTTAGGGGAATAACCAAGTAGCCGAGCTCCGTTTTCCCTAAACTCTGAAATTTCTCCGTCATTTCCCAGCGAAAATCTGTCAATTTTGCATGACAAGTGTGGAATATCTACAGTTTGGAGCATGCAAAATTTGAAGTTGGTTGGAAAATTCCTTGATTTCCAAATTTGCCGGCATTTGGGACACACTTTGACTTAATTCCCGTCACAATCTGGGGTGAGTCAACGGCCGTACAAATGTACACCAGCGCGGCGCAGGGTGTCCCAACAGCCACGGTTAGGGGAATAACCAAGTAGCCGAGCTCCGTTTTCCCTAAACTCTGAAATTTCTCCGTCATTTCCCAGCGAAAATCTGTCAATTTTGCATGACAAGTGCGGAATATATACAGTTTGGAGCATGCAAAATTTGAATTCTGGTACGGAAGGTTACTCACCGTCGTTTATTACTACAAATGCATTCAGCGCGCATGCGCGGCCAAATCTCGCTGAAAGAAAGCCCAAAGTAGCGCCCTCCGCGCCCAAAGCGTGCCATAAAACCCCTGTGCTAGAAAGAGGAGTCGTAGTTTTTTCAGCGCAGCCAAAGTGCGAACATCTATAGCCAGATCTTTCATAGTTTCAGCGTCTACCATGACGGATACATCTAAGACCAAGAGACGTTTCGGTCGCAAATCGCCCTCCGTTTCTACTGCCCACGAAGATCCGATCATGGCGACGACCAGTGCCGGTCCGCCTTACGCACAGCCACTGGAGTTTTCCTCCCGAGAAACTTCACGCACCTTCGCCAGTCTCGACGAACACATGGAGTCTGTCGGTGCTTCATCGGAGTTTGATGTTTTACCAGCGGGTTTACTGGGATCCCGAGGAAATCAGTCGGCACAACCCAGCCACCCGCTGCCGGGGTCGCATAAAATCAAGGCGGCGCAACCCGGCCGGTCACAGGGGCCCAGCGGGGCACCACCCACTCATTCTACAACAAGTCACCCGGCCCGTTTCGAATTTTTTACAGGTGACCCAAGACAGGGAACTTACGCAAGCCACGTTCCTACTACATATTTTCCGGCATCTTACCAAGCACCCCTGCCGTATTATTCGCCGAGGTCACCTCACCATTGTCCCACACAGGATACATTCCACGGCCATTGTTATCGGCACACACAACGCTACGATAACGCGCAACACAGAGGCATGCATCACTGCACGCAATGTGAAATGCCACGCGAGGCACATTACCGCTCGCGCTCCCGTTCTCCTCTCACACATCGCCACTCCTCTGGGCGCCGTTCGAGGGATAGCTCTCCACGGGTAACTCAACGTCCTTCCTCACCCCGTTCTCCATCGGAATTTTCACAAAGTTCTTCATCTGAGGACGTGGATTACCAATCTACTCAGTCTCGGATTAAGGCGGCCATCACCAAGGTAGGAAACATTCTACATTTTCCACCACCACCACCGCTAGAAGAGTCTAGCCGGCCCTCCTTTCGAGTAAATTTTCGCCATTCGCCCGAACGCGTTCAAACCTTCCCCGTCGACAGAATGTGCGCAGACATCATGGACGAAGCCCTCACTACAGTCCAGCAACTTCATCGACCCCCCTCCAACATACAATGGAATCGTCTGTTCAGGGCTAATGAGAGCGATACGGTCATGTACTTTACCACCCCGACTTTTTCTTCCGAAGTTAAGGACACGCTACGGAAAGACAACCCACGCTCAAAGTCCCACCACTTTAACCAGCCTACCAAGTTGTTGGACTCAAAATTGGCCTCCCTAGATGCCAATCTCCGTCTGGGCGCCAAGATTTCTTCATTCGCCCTCTTGCTCTCCGACGCCATGGCTAGTTCCCGGGAGGACGCCGACATGTCATCGGAGTTGCATCACACCCTTGACGATTGTCTCAAGTTGTGTCTCCGTCAATTTTCATTGGGATTCGCAACTTCTTCCTTAACCAGACGCTCCCTAGCTATGGACAACATGTTCCTTCCTTCTGCGGGCGCTAAGGACAGGATGCTTAACCTGCCTCTCGCAGGCAATGACCTCTTCGACAACAAGTTCAACGACTCTCTTCTTCAAGAGGCTAAACGACTCAAAGCTCAGGAGAAGATTGACCTACAACAGCATTCGACTAAACGCAAATCGTTTGGCTCATCGTCCCGCCGGAATTGGTCCACCCCGACTTCAACCTCATCTTATAAGCCCAGTTACAAGCCAACGTACAAGCCGTCATCCCGTTACCAGCCCCCCAGATTTACGCGTCCACCGAAGTCCCGGGGATCGCGTTCCTACAGGGGCCGATGACTATCTTCCTCTCGTATCTGGTCCAGTCGGAGGTCGCCTTCTCCAATTCCATCACAAATGGACCTCTATTACAACGGACAAGTGGGTACTTCAGACGATAGCAACTGGCTATCGGTTGGAATTCACAAACACACCTCCTCGCCACGCTCCACAAAGGAGAACACCAATTCCCACAGACATAGGCCGGCGACTAGCACTAGAAGACGAAATTGCTTCTCTAATTCAAAAAAGGGCTATCATCACAGTCCTTCCCCGAGCTACTCCGGGCTTCACTTCGACATTTTTCCTTGCACCCAAGAAATTGGGGGAATGGCGACCCATCCTCAACCTCCGGCCTCTCAATGCCTTCATTCGCCCCAAACACTTCCGTATGGAAACCCTCTCCTCGGTCCTCCAGTCCCTTCAGCGGAATTGGTGGGCAATCTCCATCGATTTGAAGGACGCCTACCTACATGTCCCCATTCACCCAGACCATCAAAAGTTCCTCCAGTTCATCTACAACGGGACCACATACCAATTTCAATGTCTACCATTCGGGTTGTCCACAGCTCCCCGGGTTTTCACCAGGATCGTCAAGGTGCTGGCAGCTGCTCTACGACAACGACAGATTCACATCTTCGTGTATCTGGACGATTGGCTCATTGTGGCCCCATCCCTCCAAGAGATTCTTCGGGCCCGCTCCTACACCGTCCAACTGACCCACGATCTGGGCTTCATTATCAACCCCCAGAAATCATCCCTTTCTCCCTCGCAACAACCATCGTTCCTGGGAGCTACACTGGACTTTACTCAAGGGAAAGCCTTTCCTGCTACAAGCAGAACCGAGACCTTAACCGATTGCATCTCCCTATTCATGCGGAGTTCGTCACTGCCAGCCTTAACTTGGCTCCGACTTCTCGGAATTATGGCGAGCCTAGTGGATCTCATCCCATGGTGCAGGATGCGCATGCGTCCGCTACAGCTCCATCTGCTTTACCACTACAGCCCACGCCGAGATCCCATCCTAAAGAGCATCCCCATAAACCAGTTTATCAGGTCTCATCTAGCATGGTGGCGGAACCCACGGAACTTGCGCCAGGGCACCCTATTTCCACCTTCCTCTCCCTCGGTCGTCATAACGACAGACGCGTCCGACACAGGTTGGGGTGCACATCTCGACGCCCAGTTTGCAGCGGGGACCTGGTCTCCACCGGATTTCAGTCTGCATATCAACCACCGGGAACTACTGGCGGTATCCAAAGCCCTTTTAGCTTTCGAGACTACAGTTACCAGCCAGCGAGTTCTCATAAAATCAGACAACTCCACAGTGGTATCTTACATCAATCGTCAGGGAGGCACCCACTCTCCGTCTCTGTGTCTGATCACCTGGAGCCTGCTCACATGGTGCATCCCAAGAGGAATTTCCCTGCAAGCGAGCCACTTGGCCGGGAAGAAAAATACCCTAGCCGATGCTCTATCCAGAGGTCGGATAGTACCGACGGAATGGACCCTCCTCCAGTCCGTGGTGAGACAAATTTTCAACACCCTCGACATGCCTCATGTCGACCTGTTTGCCTCTCACCTAAACAATCAGCTACCCACTTTCTGCTCGCGTCATCCACACCCCAACGCTTGGAAAGTGGATGCTCTCAGCCTCAACTGGACCGGGATCTTCGCATATGCATTCCCTCCGATAACGCTCATCCCAGCAGTCCTGAGAAAAATGGAAAGGGAACTATGCAGGCTCATCCTCATCGCCCCATTTTGGCCAAGACAGCCCTGGTTTCCTCGACTCTTACCGCTTTTGTCGCATCCACCGCTACTGCTCCCCAACCGACCAGACCTCCTGTTCCAACCCCGGTCTCAGATCCTACATCCGGACCCATCCAACCTCCATCTCTGTGCTTGGATGCTGTCAAGCTCTCTCTCCGAACAGCAGGTCTTTCGGAAGAAGCTACATCAGTGGCAGCCAATAGCAGACGCAAGTCTACCAGAGCCACTTACGATAATCGATTACGACACTTCACTAAATGGTGTGCAGAACGAGCTATCGATCCCCATTCTGCATCTCTAACTTCGGTCGGGGACTTCCTCATGTATCTATTCAACAGTGGCCTTCAAATTTCTACTATCAAGGGATACAGATCCGCAATAGGGGTGATTCACCAAGGCTTTGAAGACGGTACCACCACCTCAAACAATACATCAATCGCCCATTTGATCAGGGGCATGTTCGTAGACCGCCCGCCTCGGAAGAAGCTTATTCCTTCCTGGGACTTGGGCTCCGTCCTGCTATCATTGTCACAACCCCCTTTTGAGCCACTTGATTCAGCATCCCTTCACAACCTCACGATCAAGACGGTTTTCTTGCTAGCTGCTGCTACTGCTCGACGTCGAAGCGAGCTTCATGCCCTCTCCATCGAACCAGGTCACATACGATGGGAACCCAACGGGGTCCGTCTCATTCCCCATATTGGTTTTCTCACAAAGAACCAGAGCATGGACTTCTCTCCCCCTGACATTTTTGTGCAAAGTCTAGCATCCTTCTCATCAGTACAGGAAGACAGATGGTGGTGCCCCGTCCGGGCTCTCAAGTATTATCTGGCCCGTACCGAGTCTCTTCGAGACGACATTACACAGCTCTTCATCACAACGATTCGACCTCACCACCGGGCCTCTGTGACCACACTCTCTAAATGGGTTTCGGAAGCTATAAAAGCAGTGCCGAACCACAGAGAGTCAGCATGCCATGCCCACGAGCTAAGAAGTGCCTCCACATCATGGGCACATTTTCTGGGCATACCAATCCAAGACATCATGAAAGCGGCATGCTGGAAGAACCCTTCCACTTTTACATCCTGCTACTTGAGAGATGTTCTTCAGTCGGAAGGGAGAATGGGCAGTCAGGTTCTGCAATCAACATCAAAGATGGCTCTTCGCAGAACTCGCAACACTCCTGCACCCCATCGTTAGGGGTCTCCAGGTATATATTGGTAATAAGGTATCGTTCCAATATTGTCGATCATTACCTATCCGTCCAACGCGTGCCTTTATACCCACCCATAGGGCCTTCCTCGGTGCTAAATGTAACCGAGGGGAGGATATGTAGGAAAAATAAGTTTGAATATTTTTCCAAATTTAAATGGACTCCAAGCCCTCGAAAGCAATGGACGTGTAGCAGTCAAACAGGGGTATATTACAAAATATGGGTTTTTTTATTTCCGTCTCATTTACTTAAGTTATACCCAAGAGTATCGGTTTCAAAAGTTAATTGGTCTCAAAAGAGAGATTACCAAAAACAAAACGACAGTCAACACCGAACCTGTGGTATGAAAAAGAAAAAGTTCTAGTTAAGTACAAAATATACATTAAATACAAAATATACTGTTTGATACTATTACCGGTAAGTAATATACACGTGCATGTACAGTAAGTGATTTTATGATGTCAAGGATGGCAGAATTTTAAATATAAGGATTCTTGTCAGAATATTGCACTATAAGAATTGCTTAGAGATATTGCATTTATAATAAGGAAACAATGTTTCAATGATATGTACATGCATAATTCAATTTCATTCCTACCAATATATGCGTTGAGGAACTCGCACTATTGCATGTGCGATGCACTATTGCATGTGCGATGCACTGGTCCAGTAGTTACATCAACTAGTTGTCCACCTTACATCTGTACGAAACACATTTAAACTAATTAAATTTAATTACACAGAAGACCCAATATACCAAAACCCCATAAGGTACGTGTACATTGTTGATGGATAAGTTTTAATAGGAGGCACCCTCAGCGAGGAACCACCAAAACATGTACGCATGCTCCCACACTAATATAGAATCACCATCAACATTGAACAATATACCAACACTTAAATTCAATGTTTAGAATTATTAAATACAGATTTTTAATCACCAAACCCTTGTACTTTTAAGTCAATCCGACTTTAGTACATGTAATCTGGATCTTGCAAAATAAAATGACTTACGAACTCACAAAAATAGATTGTGCAACTGCACTCGCAAAACTTACTATCCCAAATGATGCACTGCAATAGCGCCCTCAAGAGTACACACAAAATATTTGTAATAAATATAACCCGTGTACGAAATCATTGGCTGCAGCTCAAAATCACACCCAAGTCAATAAAAACTCGAAAATAGATGGTCGCTTTCCAAAGACTTGCCCGCAATCTCAAGATACACTCAACGAACACCACTACAATATAACTAAATATATATACATAAATGTGTACATGTACTCACCAATGACGGACGACAACCGGTGCCAAATGCCCACGGTGTTTGCTCGTGGCAATGTGTATGCTGAAGGCAATAGTCGCACAAGCGGAATCGTAATAAATTTAAATGTATCACGCCACAGTGTCTGCAAATTTGCTGCACAAGCCAAGCAATATGTAACAATATACGGTTGAAGAAGGTGACTAAATGAAGGTACAAAACATCACAGCAAATAACAGGAGCTCTTTACATCAGCATGGTCTAATGTGGACTGACCCACACCTAGCCTACATTACAAGAAGAACCTGACAATAGCCCAATGGAATTTCAGAAATGCAATTGTAAGTCTAGTAGGAGAGGCATGACAAAGCACTACCCTGAAAAGGAATGCAGTTATATGGAAATGTAAATTTTATGTAGATGAACCTAGGGACCTGGCAGGTCATATAGTCTGCCTGGTCACACTCGGGCCCAGAAAATTTGTTTTGAAAATTTTTGTTTTAAAACCTGCAATGTATGAACCACCTATTTATTGAAGGTCACATCATTAAAAACTGCTTATGAACTTCAGTGATTTTTTTTAAAAAGAACTTGCCTCCAATATGTCATTGGAAAGAGACACTCTCTCCACAAGTCTAAATTTACACTGATGTTACAATATTGCAATATCTAAAATCTCTAAGTCCAGAAATGTTTATATGACCTACCCTAGTTTATCACTAGAGGACAGAGATTATCTCAAATAGATCTACATTTATTATGACTTATGAGGTTTTATATTTTTTTTTTTAAAGTGTGTTCCCTATATCTATATAGAGTAACCTATAAGGTCAATACAAGGTAATATTCAACATTTCAAGAAAAACCAAAATTAGTCAAAACTGGTCCAAAAGTGTAACTGCTGGATTTAAGAATTGAATCCACCTATTCAAAATACTGTAGAGCACTTGATGCATGTTGAAGCACTCGACACATTAGCCTGAGAACCTGTTGATAAAAATAGCTTGTCACTCCCAGAAAGATAACGATTAATAACCAAAATACATGTTTCCAGTGCAGAGTTGGCCCAAACTGGCTCAGAAGTCCCAACAAGACTAAAAGACAGTTAAAACCAAGCAGGAATTGCACAAGAGGTACAACTTCAGTAGTAGCCATTTGTCGTCTTACCAGCACTGAACGTGGCTGTCTAAAAGGATTACGATGATACCCTTTTCTAGTGCGCTTAGAACGTCTCAATCGTTTCTTAGGAAATGTAGGTCTACTACTGGAAGCTGCATCCGAAACCACTTGTGGAAGCACAACACCTATATCAGGATCAGAGTCCGATTCCGAATCTGATTCAGTTCTAGGTGTAGACTCCGTTGGAAGATCATGAAGCGCTTCCTCACCGCGACATAATTGTGAAGGTACAAGTTTAAGATTTACAGAATTTACAACCTTCCGAGGACCAGAACCATCTGCCAACTGAATGATGTACACAAAAGATGAAGGATCAGGGTGTTCCATGATTTTATAAAAATTGGACGAATAATGGTCTTGAATCTTGGAACGACCTCTGACATGCTTCTTTAGCAACACAAGATCACCACATTTGAACTTATTAGGGTTTACTTTACGGTCAAAGTGTGCTTTACTTCTGGCCAACTCCTTATCAAGCTTTGCTTTCGCAAGTTTGTAGCTCTCCTCCATTCTATGTTGATGAAGAGATATCCAGTTGTTTTCATATGTTCTCTCCTCACCTAACAACAAATCTACTGGTAGAACTGGTTCTCTACCAAACATAAGATAGAACGGAGAAAAACCTGTAGACGAATGTTCTGTGCAATTGTAAGCAAAGATAAGTTCAGGTAGATGTTTTGGCCAAGAAGCCTTTTGTTTTGCAGATAAGGTTCGGAGTAAATCATGCATTGTCCGATTAAATCTCTCACAATGAGGATTTCCTTGCGGATGATACGGAGTGGTATGAGATTTAGAAATATTGTACATGGAACAAAGTTCTTTAATAAGAGCCGATTCAAATTGACGACCTTGGTCGGAATGTAAACGCTGAGGCACACCATACTTTGAAAACCATTCTCGAACCAAAACCTTGGCAGTGGTCTTTGCAGTTTGGTCTCTAGTTGGAATAGCAACAGTAAACTTGGAAAAAGCATCTGTTATGACCAATACATTTTCTATATGTTCCGTTGATGGCTCGAGAAGAGTGAAATCCATGGAAACGACTTCCAAAGGTCGTGAAGCATGAAGATGACCCAATGGGTTTCTTACAGATGGTCTAGGTGCCTTAGAAATAACACAGCGCTCACAGTTTTGAATCCACTGCTTCACATCACGATACATGTTTGGCCAGTAACACCGATGACGAATCAAGGACATAGTACGCTCTTCTCCCTGGTGTCCAAAATCGTCGTGTAGACTACTCAACACTTTATACTTCAGAGCTTCTGGCAAAACAAGTTGATGTAAAGGCCCTAATTTTGGATCTTGGACATCCCGATACAGAACACCGTCGACAACTGAAAGACGTTTGGACTGTCTAATCAAACCTTTCACAACACTAGTTTCTAAGCTAAAATTTGAAGAGTTATCTTGACTTATCCAGTGGCTTAAAAATCGACCGATGTCGGGGTCAGCCTTTTGCAATTCACCCAACTCGTCCTTAGTATAAGATGGAAAAGTAGTTCTGCTGGTACAAAACTCTGCAGCCACACGAGCTGGTCCCAAATCAACAGAAGCTTGACAAGCTTTAACCTGCACCTCTACTGGTACACTAGTACACGAGGATAAAGGAAGATAACAACTCGTCACAGACTGTGAGGTTACAAGGTCTCTGTCAGGTACAGTCGAGAATTGTCGAGAAAGTCCATCGGCATTACGGTTTACTTTACCAGGCCTGTAAATAATGTCAAAATTGAATGGAGCTAGATTGGCTACCCAACGCTGCTCAGTAGCACCTAACTTAGCAGTAGCTAAATGACTAAGTGGGTTGTTGTCAGTCCGCACGACGAAATAAGAACCATACAAGTAATCTTTGAACTTTTCAGTAACCGCCCATTTAAGTCCCAAAAGTTCCAGTTTCATCGAACTGTAGTTCTGCATTGTCTGCTCCTTCGTTCGAAGTGCTCTACTTGCATAGGCAATTACCCGTTCCTGTCCGTTCTGAACTTGGGATAAAACTGCACCGAGGCCAGACAAACTCGCATCAATGTCTACAACAAATGGCTGGTTGAAGTCAGCATAAGCCAAGATCGGTGTAGAGATGAACTTGGATTTCAACTCATCCATAGCTTGTTGACAACGCTCAGTCCATTGGCTACGAAAAAACTTCGAAGATTGTTTTTGGCACTTGCCAACCAACTCATGTAAAGGACGTGCTATTCTGGCAAAATTAGGAATATAACGCCGATAATAACTGGCGAAGCCCAAAAATGAACGCAACTGTTTCACAGTACGTGGAGTAGGCCAGTCCCTAACAGCTTTGATTTTATCAGGATTGGTCGATATTCCTTCGGGTGACAGGACATGTCCCAGGTACTCTATCTTCTTGCAGAAGAGATGACACTTTGAAGGCTTCAGTTTAAGATTGTGTTGCCTTAAGCGACTAAACACCAGATCCAGATGTGACAAATGCTCATCGAAAGTCTTCGAGTAGACGCAGATATCATCCAAATACACAAAAAGCATTTGATACATCAAGTCACCCAAGGTGTGTTGCATCAATCTCTGAAAGGTAGCAGGAGCGCTACAAAGTCCAAATGGCATACGAGTGTATTCGTAGAGTCCCATGGGTGTTATAAAAGCAGTTTTTTCTCGATCAGACTCTTCAACTCGAATTTGATGATATCCGCTGGCTAAGTCAAGTGATGAAAAATACTGTGCACCAACTGGAGCATCAATGAGTTCAGAAATACGAGGGAGAGGAAATGCATCTCGCTTGGTTACAGCATTCAACCGCCTGTAGTCCACACACATACGTAAAGAACCATCTTTCTTACGAGCAAGAACAATAGGGGCTGCATATGGACTACAACTCTCTGTGATGATATTATGGTCGAGCAATTGCTGTATATGACTCTTAACTTCATTATATTGGTTAGGAGGTATACGTCTAAATGTTTGAGCGACTGGTTCATTGTGAGTAGTACGTATATGATGTTTGATTGTGTCTGTGTCTCCGAAATCAAAATCGTGTTTGGCAAAAATGTCCTGATGTTTGTATAGTAATTGATTAATCTGTTCTAATTGTTCATCGTTTCCCGCGAAGTCACTCTTGTCAATATGTACAGAGGGCACCTCGAAAGAAGAAGCCACAGATGCATCACGCAAAACATCAATCTCACTAACATGTATCTCGTCAATAGAAACAGAAAATTCTATATTCCTAGAATTACTAACAACATCAGACACACCACGCAAAACTCCAATGCGAGTGTTAGGATGGATGGTCACACCCGACGTTGATACATTGTCAATCCTCACTGGAAACGTCTTGCCAATCTCAACCAAAGTTGATGGGACTAAAATTCCAAGTGGTAGGTGATCACTATTTCTTAAGGGTTCCACTACCCCAACCATGTACGGAACTTCCTTAGATGCGTAAGCATTTACAACAACTGAACACTCTGGTGGTAGGAAGACAGAAATTGAAGCTAGTTTTACCATAGCGACCGATGTACATTCACTAGCATATTCAGTTGCTTGCAAATTTAAAAGAGTCTTCCAAAGTCGTACAACAGAAGATGTAGAATCTGTCGCCTCATCAACCAGGTCAGCTAAGGGTCCCAAAACATTCATGCCTAGAAGACCAGGTACACGTCGCTTATCTTCAAGATTATGTGGATCACAAGAGTCTTTTACCACTAAAAAACCCACTTTTGACAGAGTGAAATTGTCAAAAGACAAATCTAACTCTAAATAACCCACATAAGGTATCTCTAACCCATTAGATGTAGTGATGCGTAGACAAAGAGTATCCGATTGCAGCTCAGCACCTACTGGTTCAAAATAATGACGGAAACATTCCTCAGTAATTGTTGACACCATAGATCCTGTGTCTACTAAGCAGTCAATCTCAACATTGCCTAAACTTATTTTTCCTACATATCCCATCCTCGTCGCCAAAATGTAACCGAGGGGAGGATATGTAGGAAAAATAAGTTTGAATATTTTTCCAAATTTAAATGGACTCCAAGCCCTCGAAAGCAATGGACGTGTAGCAGTCAAACAGGGGTATATTACAAAATATGGGTTTTTTTATTTCCGTCTCATTTACTTAAGTTATACCCAAGAGTATCGGTTTCAAAAGTTAATTGGTCTCAAAAGAGAGATTACCAAAAACAAAACGACAGTCAACACCGAACCTGTGGTATGAAAAAGAAAAAGTTCTAGTTAAGTACAAAATATACATTAAATACAAAATATACTGTTTGATACTATTACCGGTAAGTAATATACACGTGCATGTACAGTAAGTGATTTTATGATGTCAAGGATGGCATAATTTTAAATATAAGGATTCTTGTCAGAATATTGCACTATAAGAATTGCTTAGAGATATTGCATTTATAATAAGGAAACAATGTTTCAATGATATGTACATGCATAATTCAATTTCATTCCTACCAATATATGCGTTGAGGAACTCGCACTATTGCATGTGCGATGCACTATTGCATGTGCGATGCACTGGTCCAGTAGTTACATCAACTAGTTGTCCACCTTACATCTGTACGAAACACATTTAAACTAATTAAATTTAATTACACAGAAGACCCAATATACCAAAACCCCATAAGGTACGTGTACATTGTTGATGGATAAGTTTTAATAGGAGGCACCCTCAGCGAGGAACCACCAAAACATGTACGCATGCTCCCACACTAATATAGAATCACCATCAACATTGAACAATATACCAACACTTAAATTCAATGTTTAGAATTATTAAATACAGATTTTTAATCACCAAACCCTTGTACTTTTAAGTCAATCCGACTTTAGTACATGTAATCTGGATCTTGCAAAATAAAATGACTTACGAACTCACAAAAATAGATTGTGCAACTGCACTCGCAAAACTTACTATCCCAAATGATGCACTGCAATAGCGCCCTCAAGAGTACACACAAAATATTTGTAATAAATATAACCCGTGTACGAAATCATTGGCTGCAGCTCAAAATCACACCCAAGTCAATAAAAACTCTAAAATAGATGGTCGCTTTCCAAAGACTTGCCCGCAATCTCAAGATACACTCAACGAACACCACTACAATATAACTAAATATATATACATAAATGTGTACATGTACTCACCAATGACGGACGACAACCGGTGCCAAATGCCCACGGTGTTTGCTCGTGGCAATGTGTATGCTGAAGGCAATAGTCGCACAAGCGGAATCGTAATAAATTTAAATGTATCACGCCACAGTGTCTGCAAATTTGCTGCACAAGCCAAGCAATATGTAACAATATACGGTTGAAGAAGGTGACTAAATGAAGGTACAAAACATCACAGCAAATAACAGGAGCTCTTTACATCAGCATGGTCTAATGTGGACTGACCCACACCTAGCCTACATTACAAGAAGAACCTGACAATAGCCCAATGGAATTTCAGAAATGCAATTGTAAGTCTAGTAGGAGAGGCATGACAAAGCACTACCCTGAAAAGGAATGCAGTTATATGGAAATGTAAATTTTATGTAGATGAACCTAGGGACCTGGCAGGTCATATAGTCTGCCTGGTCACATCTGCATTTGTAGTAATAAACGACGGTGAGTAACCTTCCGTACCAGAATTTCCCCTAATCCAAGGGGATTTCTAATTCTGGTAGGAAGTTACTCACCTCGTTTATTCCCCACCCTTTTGAGCAAAAAAAAAAAAAACAAACTACGACTCCTTTTTCTAGCACAGGGGTTTTATGGCACGCTTTGGGCGCGGAGGGCGCTACTTTGGGCTTTCTTTCAGCGAGATTTGGCCGCGCATGCGCGCTGAATGCATTTGTAGTAATAAACGAGGTGAGTAACTTCCTACCAGAATTAGAAATCCCCTTGGATTAGGGGAAAGTTAGTTGGAAAATTCCTTGATTTCCAAATTTGCCGGCATTTGGGACACACTTTGACCTAATTCCCGTCACAATCTGGGGTGAGTCAACGGCCGTACAAATGTACACCAGCGCGGCGCAGGGTGTCCCAACAGCCACGGTTAGGGGAATAACCAAGTAGCCGAGCTCCGTTTTCCCTAAACTCTGAAATTTCTCCGTCATTTCCCAGCGAAAATCTGTCAATTTTGCATGACAAGTGTGGAATATCTACAGTTTGGAGCATGCAACATTTGAAGTTGGTTGGAAAATTCCTTGATTTCCAAATTTGCCGGCATTTGGGACACACTTTGACCTAATTCCCGTCACAATCTGGGGTGAGTCAACGGCCGTACAAATGTACACCAGCGCGGCGCAGGGTGTCCCAACAGCCACGGTTAGGGGAATAACCACGTAGCCGAGCTACGTTTTCCCTAAACTCTGAAATTTCTCCGTCATTTCCCAGCGAAAATCTGTCAATTTTGCATGACAAGTGCGGAATATATACAGTTTGGAGCATGCAAAATTTGAAGTTGGTTGGAAAATTCCTTGATTTCCAAATTTGCCGGCATTTGGGACACACTTTGACCTAATTCCCGTCACAATCTGGAGTGAGTCAACGGCCGTACAAATGTACACCAGCGCGGCGCAGGGTGTCCCAACAGCCACGGTTAGGGGAATAACAACGTAGCCGAGCTCCGTTTTCCCTAAACTCTGAAATTTCTCCGTCATTTCCCAGCGAAAATCTGTCAATTTTGCATGACAAGTGCGGAAAATTTACAGTTTGGAGCATGCAAAAATTAGAAGTTGGTTGGAAAATTCCTTGATTTCCAAATTTGCCGGCATTTGGGACACACTTTGACCTAATTCCCGTCACAATCTGGGGTGAATCAACGGCCGTACAAATGTACACCAGCGCGGCGCAGGGTGTCCCAACAGCCACGGTTAGGGGAATAACCACGTAGCCGAGCTCCGTTTTCCCTAAACTCTGAAATTTCTCCGTCATTTCCCAGCGAAAATCTGTCAATTTTGCATGACAAGTGCGGAATATATACAGTTTGGAGCATGCAAAATTTGAAGTTGGTTTGAAAAATTCCTTGATTTCCAAATTGCCGGCATTTGGGACACACTTTGACCTAATTCCCGTCACATTCTGGGGTGAGTCAACGGCCGTACAAATGTACATCAGCGCGGCGCAGGGTGTCCCAACAGCCACGGTTAGGGGAATAACCACGTAGCCGAGCTCCGTTTTCCCTAAACTATGAAATTTCTCCGTCATTTCCCAGCGAAAATCTGTCAATTTTGCATGACAAGTGCGGAATATATACAGTTTGGAGCATGCAAAATTTGAAGTTGGTTGGAAAATTCCTTGATTTCCAAATTTTCCGGCATTTGGGACACACTTTGACCTAATTCCCGTCACAATCCGGGGTGAGTCAACGACCGTACAAATGTACACCAGCGCGGCGCATGGTGTCCCAACAGCCACGGTTAGGGGAATAACGGCGTAGCCGAGCTCCGTTTTCCCTAAACTCTGAAATTTCTCCGTCATTTCCCAGCGAAAATCTGTCAATTTTGCATGACAAGTGCGGAATATATACAGTTTGGAGCAGGGAAAATTTGAAGTTGTTTGGAAAATTCCTTGATTTCCAAATTTGCCGGCATTTGGGACACACTTTGACCTAATTCCCGTCACAATCCGGGGTGAGTCAACGGCCGTACAAATGTACACCAGCGCGGCGCAGGGTGTCCCAACAGCCACGGTTAGGGGAATAACCACGTAGCCGAGCTCCGTTTTCCCTAAACTCTGAAATTTCGCCGTCATTTCCCAGCGAAAATCTGTCAATTTTGCATGACAAGTGCGGAATATATACAGTTTGGAGCATGCAAAATTTGAAGTTGGTTGAAAAATTCCTTGATTTCCAAATTTGACGGCATTTGGGACACACTTTGACCTAATTCCCGTCACAATCTGGGGTGAGTCAACGGCCGTACAAATGTACACCAGCGCAGCGCAGGGTGTCCCAACAGCCACGGTTAGGGGAATAACCACGTAGCCGAGCTCCGTTTTCCCTAAACTCTGAAATTTCTCCGCCATTTCCAAGCGAAAATCTGTCAATTTTGCAAGACAAGTGCGGAATATATACAGTTTGGAGCATGCAAAATTTGAAGTTGGTTGGAAAATTCCTTGATTTCCAAATTTGCCGGCATTTGGGACACACTTTGACTTAATTCCCGTCACAATCTGGGGTGAGTCAACGGCCGTACAAATGTACACCAGCGCGGCGCAGGGTGTCCCAACAGCCACGGTTAGGGGAATAACCAAGTAGCCGAGCTCCGTTTTCCCTAAACTCTGAAATTTCTCCGTCATTTCCCAGCGAAAATCTGTCAATTTTGCATGACAAGTGCGGAATATATACAGTTTGGAGCATGCAAAATTTGAAGTTGGTTGGAAAATTCCTTGATTTTCAAATTTGCCGGCATTTGGGACACACTTTGACCTAATTCCCGTCACAATCTGGGGTGAGTCAACGGCCGTACAAATGTACACCAGCGCGGCGCAGGGTGTCCCAACAGCCACGGTTAGGGGAATAACCAAGTAGCCGAGCTCCGTTTTCCCTAAACTCTGAAATTTCTCCGTCATTTCCCAGCGAAAATCTGTCAATTTTGCATGACAAGTGTGGAATATCTACAGTTTGGAGCATGCAAAATTTGAAGTTGGTTGGAAAATTCCTTGATTTCCAAATTTGCCGGCATTTGGGACACACTTTGACCTAATTCCCGTCACAATCTGGAGTGAGTCAACGGCCGTACAAATGTACACCAGCGCGGCGCAGGGTGTCCCAACAGCCACGGTTAGGGGAATAACAACGTAGCCGAGCTCCGTTTTCCCTAAACTCTGAAATTTCTCCGTCATTTCCCAGCGAAAATCTGTCAATTTTGCATGACAAGTGCGGAAAATTTACAGTTTGGAGCATGCAAAAATTAGAAGTTGGTTGGAAAATTCCTTGATTTCCAAATTTGCCGGCATTTGGGACACACTTTGACCTAATTCCCGTCACAATCTGGGGTGAATCAACGGCCGTACACATGTACACCAGCGCGGCGCAGGGTGTCCCAACAGCCACGGTTAGGGGAATAACCACGTAGCCGAGCTCCGTTTTCCCTAAACTCTGAAATTTCTCCGTCATTTCCCAGCGAAAATCTGTCAATTTTGCATGACAAGTGCGGAATATATACAGTTTGGAGCATGCAAAATTTGAAGTTGGTTTGAAAAATTCCTTGATTTCCAAATTGCCGGCATTTGGGACACACTTTGACCTAATTCCCGTCACAATCTGGGGTGAGTCAACGGCCGTACAAATGTACATCAGCGCGGCGCAGGGTGTCCCAACAGCCACGGTTAGGGGAATAACCACGTAGCCGAGCTCCGTTTTCCCTAAACTATGAAATTTCTCCGTCATTTCCCAGCGAAAATCTGTCAATTTTGCATGACAAGTGCGGAATATATACAGTTTGGAGGATGCAAAATTTGAAGTTGGTTGGAAAATTCCTTGATTTCCAAATTTTCCGGCATTTGGGACACACTTTGACCTAATTCCCGTCACAATCCGGGGTGAGTCAACGACCGTACAAATGTACACCAGCGCGGCGCATGGTGTCCCAACAGCCACGGTTAGGGGAATAACGGCGTAGCCGAGCTCCGTTTTCCCTAAACTCTGAAATTTCTCCGTCATTTCCCAGCGAAAATCTGTCAATTTTGCATGACAAGTGCGGAATATATACAGTTTGGAGCAGGGAAAATTTGAAGTTGGTTAGAAAATTCCTTGATTTCCAAATTTGCCGGCATTTGGGACACACTTTGACCTAATTCCCGTCACAATCCGGGGTGAGTCAACGGCCGTACAAATGTACACCAGCGCGGCGCAGGGTGTCCCAACAGCCACAGTTAGGGGAATAACCACGTAGCCGAGCTCCGTTTTCCCTAAACTCTGAAATTTCGCCGTCATTTCCCAGCGAAAATCTGTCAATTTTGCATGACAAGTGCGGAATATATACAGTTTGGAGCATGCAAAATTTGAAGTTGGTTTAAAAATTCCTTGATTTCCAAATTTGACGGCATTTGGGACACACTTTGACCTAATTCCCGTCACAATCTGGGGTGAGTCAACGGCCGTACAAATGTACACCAGCGCAGCGCAATAACCACGTAGCCGAGCTCCGTTTTCCCTAAACTCTGAAATTTCTCCGCCATTTCCCAGCGAAAATCTGTCAATTTTGCAAGACAAGTGCGGAATATATACAGTTTGGAGCATGCAAAATTTGAAGTTGGTTGGAAAATTCCTTGATTTCCAAATTTGCCGGCATTTGGGACACACTTTGACCTAATTCCCGTCACAATCTGGGGTGAGTCAACGGCCGTACAAATGTACACCAGCGCAGCGCAGGGTGTCCCAACAGCCACGGTTAGGGGAATAACCACGTAGCCGAGCTCCGTTTTCCCTAAACTCTGAAATTTCTCCGTCATTTCCCAGCGAAAATCTGTAAATTTTGCATGACAAGTGCGGAATATATATAGTTTGGAGCATGCAAAATTTGAAGTTGGTTGGAAAATTTCTTGATTTCCAAATTTGCCGGCATTTGGGACACACTTTGACCTAATTCCCGTCACAATCTGGGGTGAGTCAACGGCCGTACAAATGTACACCAGCGCAGCGCAGGGTGTCCCAACAGCCACGGTTAGGGGAATAACCACGTAGCCGAGCTCCGTTTTCCCTAAACTCTGAAATTTCGCCGTCATTTCCCAGCGAAAATCTGTCAATTTTGCATGACAAGTGCGGAAAATTTACAGTTTGGAGCATGCAAAAATTAGAAGTTGGTTGGAAAATTCCTTGATTTCCAAATTTGCCGGCATTTGGGACACACTTTGACCTAATTCCCGTCACAATCTGGGGTGAGTCAACGGCCGTACAAATGTACACCAGCGCGGCGCAGGGTGTCCCAACAGCCACGGTTAGGGGAATAACCACGTAGCCGAGCTCCGTTTTCCCTAAACTCTGAAATTTCTCCGTCATTTCCCAGCGAAAATCTGTCAATTTTGCATGACAAGTGCGGAAAATTTACAGTTTGGAGCATGCAAAAATTAGAAGTTGGTTGGAAAATTCCTTGATTTCCAAATTTGCCGGCATTTGGGACACACTTTGACCTAATTCCCGTCACAATCTGGGGTGAGTCAACGGCCGTACAAATGTACACCAGCGCGGCGCAGGGTGTCCCAACAGCCACGGTTAGGGGAATAACCACGTAGCCGAGCTCCGTTTTCCCTAAACTATGAAATTTCTCCGTCATTTCCCAGCGAAAATCTGTCAATTTTGCATGACAAGTGCGGAATATATACAGTTTGGAGCATGCAAAATTTGAAGTTGGTTGGAAAATTCCTTGATTTCCAAATTTTCCGGCATTTGGGACACACTTTGACCTAATTCCCGTCACAATCCGGGGTGAGTCAACGACCGTACAAATGTACACCAGCGCGGCGCATGGTGTCCCAACAGCCACGGTTAGGGGAATAACGGCGTAGCCGAGCTCCGTTTTCCTTAAACTCTGAAATTTCTCCGTCATTTCCCAGCGAAAATCTGTCAATTTTGCATGACAAGTGCGGAATATATATAGTTTGGAGCATGCAAAATTTGAAGTTGGTTGGAAAATTTCTTGATTTCCAAATTTGCCGGCATTTGGGACACACTTTGACCTAATTCCCGTCACAATCTGGGGTGAGTCAACGGCCGTACAAATGTACACCAGCGCAGCGCAGGGTGTCCCAACAGCCACGGTTAGGGGAATAACCACGTAGCCGAGCTCCGTTTTCCCTAAACTCTGAAATTTCTCCGTCATTTCCCAGCGAAAATCTGTCAATTTTACATGACAAGTGCGGAATATATACAGTTTGGAGCATGCAAAATTTGAAGATGGTTGGAAAATTCCTTGATTTCCAAATTTGCCGGCATTTGGGACACACTTTGACCTAATTCCCGTCACAATCTGGGGTGAGTCAACGGCCGTACAAATGTACACCAGCGCAGCGCAGGGTGTCCCAACAGCCACGGTTAGGGGAATAACCACGTAGCCGAGCTCCGTTTTCCCTAAACTCTGAAATTTCTCCGTCATTTCCCAGCGAAAATATGTCAATTTTGCATGACAAGTGCGGAATATATACAGTTTGGAGCATGCAAAATTTGAAGTTGGTTGGAAAATTCCTTGATTTCCAAATTTGCCGGCATTTGGGACACACTTTGACCTAATTCCCGTCACAATCTGGGGTGAGTCAACGGCCGTACAAATGTACACCAGCGCGGCGCAGGGTGTCCCAACAGCCACGGTTAGGGGAATAACAACGTAGCCGAGCTCCGTTTTCCCTAAACTCTGAAATTTCTCCGTCATTTCCCAGCGAAAATCTGTCAATTTTGCATGACAAGTGCGGAAAATTTACAGTTTGGAGCATGCAAAAATTAGAAGTTGGTTGGAAAATTCCTTGATTTCCAAATTTGCCGGCATTTGGGACACACTTTGACCTAATTCCCGTCACAATCTGGGGTGAATCAACGGCCGTACAAATGTACACCAGCGCAGCGCAGGGTGTCCCAACAGCCACGGTTAGGGGAATAACCACGTAGCCGAGCTCCGTTTTCCCTAAACTCTGAAATTTCTCCGCCATTTCCCAGCGAAAATCTGTCAATTTTGCAAGACAAGTGCGGAATATATACAGTTTGGAGCATGCAAAATTTGAAGTTGGTTGGAAAATTCCTTGATTTCCAAATTGCCGGCATTTGGGACACACTTTGACCTAATTCCCGTCACAATCTGGGGTGAGTCAACGGCCGTACAAATGTACATCAGCGCGGCGCAGGGTGTCCCAACAGCCACGGTTAGGGGAATAACCACGTAGCCGAGCTCCGTTTTCCCTAAACTCTGAAATTTCTCCGTCATTTTCCAGCGAAAATCTGTAAATTTTGCATGACAAGTGCGGAATATATATAGTTTGGAGCATGCAAAATTTGAAGTTGGTTGGAAAATTTCTTGATTTCCAAATTTGCCGGCATTTGGGACACACTTTGACCTAATTCCCGTCACAATCTGGGGTGAGTCAACGGCCGTACAAATGTACACCAGCGCAGCGCAGGGTGTCCCAACAGCCACGGTTAGGGGAATAACCACGTAGCCGAGCTCCGTTTTCCCTAAACTCTGAAATTTCTCCGTCATTTCCCAGCGAAAATCTGTCAATTTTGCATGACAAGTGCGGAATATATACAGTTTGGAGCATGCAAAATTTGAAGTTGGTTGGAAAATTCCTTGATTTCCAAATTTGCCGGCATTTGGGACACACTTTGACCTAATTCCCGTCACAATCTGGGGTGAGTCAACGGCCGTACAAATGTACACCAGCGCAGCGCAGGGTGTCCCAACAGCCACGGTTAGGGGAATAACCACGTAGCCGAGCTCCGTTTTCCCTAAACTCTGAAATTTCTCCGTCATTTCCCAGCGAAAATCTGTCAATTTTGCATGACAAGTGCGGAATATATACAGTTTGGAGCATGCAAAATTTGAAGTTGGTTTGAAAAATTCCTTGATTTCCAAATTGCCGGCATTTGGGACACACTTTGACCTAATTCCCGTCACAATCTGGGGTGAGTCAACGGCCGTACAAATGTACATCAGCGCGGCGCAGGGTGTCCCAACAGCCACGGTTAGGGGAATAACCACGTAGCCGAGCTCCGTTTTCCCTAAACTCTGAAATTTCGCCGTCATTTCCCAGCGAAAATCTGTCAATTTTGCATGACAAGTGCGGAATATATACAGTTTGGAGCATGCAAAATTTGAAGTTGGTTTAAAAATTCCTTGATTTCCAAATTTGACGGCATTTGGGACACACTTTGACCTAATTCCCGTCACAATCTGGGGTGAGTCAACGGCCGTACAAATGTACACCAGCGCAGCGCAATAACCACGTAGCCGAGCTCCGTTTTCCCTAAACTCTGAAATTTCTCCGCCATTTCCCAGCGAAAATCTGTCAATTTTGCAAGACAAGTGCGGAATATATACAGTTTGGAGCATGCAAAATTTGAAGTTGGTTGGAAAATTCCTTGATTTCCAAATTTGCCGGCATTTGGGACACACTTTGACCTAATTCCCGTCACAATCTGGGGTGAGTCAACGGCCGTACAAATGTACACCAGCGCAGCGCAGGGTGTCCCAACAGCCACGGTTAGGGGAATAACCACGTAGCCGAGCTCCGTTTTCCCTAAACTCTGAAATTTCTCCGTCATTTCCCAGCGAAAATCTGTAAATTTTGCATGACAAGTGCGGAATATATATAGTTTGGAGCATGCAAAATTTGAAGTTGGTTGGAAAATTTCTTGATTTCCAAATTTGCCGGCATTTGGGACACACTTTGACCTAATTCCCGTCACAATCTGGGGTGAGTCAACGGCCGTACAAATGTACACCAGCGCAGCGCAGGGTGTCCCAACAGCCACGGTTAGGGGAATAACCACGTAGCCGAGCTCCGTTTTCCCTAAACTCTGAAATTTCGCCGTCATTTCCCAGCGAAAATCTGTCAATTTTGCATGACAAGTGCGGAAAATTTACAGTTTGGAGCATGCAAAAATTAGAAGTTGGTTGGAAAATTCCTTGATTTCCAAATTTGCCGGCATTTGGGACACACTTTGACCTAATTCCCGTCACAATCTGGGGTGAGTCAACGGCCGTACAAATGTACACCAGCGCGGCGCAGGGTGTCCCAACAGCCACGGTTAGGGGAATAACCACGTAGCCGAGCTCCGTTTTCCCTAAACTCTGAAATTTCTCCGTCATTTCCCAGCGAAAATCTGTCAATTTTGCATGACAAGTGCGGAAAATTTACAGTTTGGAGCATGCAAAAATTAGAAGTTGGTTGGAAAATTCCTTGATTTCCAAATTTGCCGGCATTTGGGACACACTTTGACCTAATTCCCGTCACAATCTGGGGTGAGTCAACGGCCGTACAAATGTACACCAGCGCGGCGCAGGGTGTCCCAACAGCCACGGTTAGGGGAATAACCACGTAGCCGAGCTCCGTTTTCCCTAAACTATGAAATTTCTCCGTCATTTCCCAGCGAAAATCTGTCAATTTTGCATGACAAGTGCGGAATATATACAGTTTGGAGCATGCAAAATTTGAAGTTGGTTGGAAAATTCCTTGATTTCCAAATTTTCCGGCATTTGGGACACACTTTGACCTAATTCCCGTCACAATCCGGGGTGAGTCAACTACCGTACAAATGTACACCAGCGCGGCGCATGGTGTCCCAACAGCCACGGTTAGGGGAATAACGGCGTAGCCGAGCTCCGTTTTCCTTAAACTCTGAAATTTCTCCGTCATTTCCCAGCGAAAATCTGTCAATTTTGCATGACAAGTGCGGAATATATATAGTTTGGAGCATGCAAAATTTGAAGTTGGTTGGAAAATTTCTTGATTTCCAAATTTGCCGGCATTTGGGACACACTTTGACCTAATTCCCGTCACAATCTGGGGTGAGTCAACGGCCGTACAAATGTACACCAGCGCAGCGCAGGGTGTCCCAACAGCCACGGTTAGGGGAATAACCACGTAGCCGAGCTCCGTTTTCCCTAAACTCTGAAATTTCTCCGTCATTTCCCAGCGAAAATCTGTTAATTTTGCATGACAAGTGCGGAATATATACAGTTTGGAGCATGCAAAATTTGAAGATGGTTGGAAAATTCCTTGATTTCCAAATTTGCCGGCATTTGGGACACACTTTGACCTAATTCCCGTCACAATCTGGGGTGAGTCAACGGCCGTACAAATGTACACCAGCGCAGCGCAGGGTGTCCCAACAGCCACGGTTAGGGGAATAACCACGTAGCCGAGCTCCGTTTTCCCTAAACTCTGAAATTTCTCCGTCATTTCCCAGCGAAAATCTGTCAATTTTGCATGACAAGTGCGGAATATATACAGTTTGGAGCATGCAAAATTTGAAGTTGGTTGGAAAATTCCTTGATTTCCAAATTTGCCGGCATTTGGGACACACTTTGACCTAATTCCCGTCACAATCTGGGGTGAGTCAACGGCCGTACAAATGTACACCAGCGCGGCGCAGGGTGTCCCAACAGCCACGGTTAGGGGAATAACAACGTAGCCGAGCTCCGTTTTCCCTAAACTCTGAAATTTCTCCGTCATTTCCCAGCGAAAATCTGTCAATTTTGCATGACAAGTGCGGAAAATTTACAGTTTGGAGCATGCAAAAATTAGAAGTTGGTTGGAAAATTCCTTGATTTCCAAATTTGCCGGCATTTGGGACACACTTTGACCTAATTCCCGTCACAATCTGGGGTGAATCAACGGCCGTACAAATGTACACCAGCGCAGCGCAGGGTGTCCCAACAGCCACGGTTAGGGGAATAACCACGTAGCCGAGCTCCGTTTTCCCTAAACTCTGAAATTTCTCCGCCATTTCCCAGCGAAAATCTGTCAATTTTGCAAGACAAGTGCGGAATATATACAGTTTGGAGCATGCAAAATTTGAAGTTGGTTGGAAAATTCCTTGATTTCCAAATTGCCGGCATTTGGGACACACTTTGACCTAATTCCCGTCACAATCTGGGGTGAGTCAACGGCCGTACAAATGTACATCAGCGCGGCGCAGGGTGTCCCAACAGCCACGGTTAGGGGAATAACCACGTAGCCGAGCTCCGTTTTCCCTAAACTCTGAAATTTCTCCGTCATTTTCCAGCGAAAATCTGTAAATTTTGCATGACAAGTGCGGAATATATATAGTTTGGAGCATGCAAAATTTGAAGTTGGTTGGAAAATTTCTTGATTTCCAAATTTGCCGGCATTTGGGACACACTTTGACCTAATTCCCGTCACAATCTGGGGTGAGTCAACGGCCGTACAAATGTACACCAGCGCAGCGCAGGGTGTCCCAACAGCCACGGTTAGGGGAATAACCACGTAGCCGAGCTCCGTTTTCCCTAAACTCTGAAATTTCTCCGTCATTTCCCAGCGAAAATCTGTCAATTTTGCATGACAAGTGCGGAATATATACAGTTTGGAGCATGCAAAATTTGAAGTTGGTTGGAAAATTCCTTGATTTCCAAATTTGCCGGCATTTGGGACACACTTTGACCTAATTCCCGTCACAATCTGGGGTGAGTCAACGGCCGTACAAATGTACACCAGCGCAGCGCAGGGTGTCCCAACAGCCACGGTTAGGGGAATAACCACGTAGCCGAGCTCCGTTTTCCCTAAACTCTGAAATTTCTCCGTCATTTCCCAGCGAAAATCTGTCAATTTTGCATGACAAGTGCGGAATATATACAGTTTGGAGCATGCAAAATTTGAAGTTGGTTGGAAAATTCCTTGATTTCCAAATTTGCCGGCATTTGGGACACACTTTGACCTAATTCCTGTCACAATCTGGGGTGAGTCAACGGCCGTACAAATGTACACCAGCGCGGCGCAGGGTGTCCCAACAGCCACGGTTAGGGGAATAACAACGTAGCCGAGCTCCGTTTTCCCTAAACTCTGAAATTTCTCCGTCATTTCCCAGCGAAAATCTGTCAATTTTGCATGACAAGTGCGGAAAATTTACAGTTTGGAGCACGCAAAAATTAGAAGTTGGTTGGAAAATTCCTTGATTTCCAAATTTGCCGGCATTTGGGACACACTTTGACCTAATTCCCGTCACAATCTGGGGTGAATCAACGGCCGTACAAATGTACACCAGCGCGGCGCAGGGTGTCCCAACAGCCAAGGTTAGGGGAATAACCACGTAGCCGAGCTCCGTTTTCCCTAAACTCTGAAATTTCTCCGTCATTTCCCAGCGAAAATCTGTCAATTTTGCATGACAAGTGCGGAATATATACAGTTTGGAGCATGCAAAATTTGAAGTTGGTTTGAAAAATTCCTTGATTTCCAAATTGCCGGCATTTGGGACACACTTTGACCTAATTCCCGTCACAATCTGGGGTGAGTCAACGGCCGTACAAATGTACATCAGCGCGGCGCAGGGTGTCCCAACAGCCACGGTTAGGGGAATAACCACGTAGCCGAGCTCCGTTTTCCCTAAACTATGAAATTTCTCCGTCATTTCCCAGCGAAAATCTGTCAATTTTGCATGACAAGTGCGGAATATATACAGTTTGGAGCATGCAAAATTTGAAGTTGGTTGGAAAATTCCTTGATTTCCAAATTTTCCGGCATTTGGGACACACTTTGACCTAATTCCCGTCACAATCCGGGGTGAGTCAACGACCGTACAAATGTACACCAGCGCGGCGCATGGTGTCCCAACAGCCACGGTTAGGGGAATAACGGCGTAGCCGAGCTCCGTTTTCCTTAAACTCTGAAATTTCTCCGTCATTTCCCAGCGAAAATCTGTCAATTTTGCATGACAAGTGCGAAATATATACAGTTTGGAGCAGGGAAAATTTGAAGTTGGTTGGAAAATTCCTTGATTTCCAAATTTTCCGGCATTTGGGACACACTTTGACCTAATTCCCGTCACAATCCGGGGTGAGTCAACGACCGTACAAATGTACACCAGCGCGGCGCATGGTGTCCCAACAGCCACGGTTAGGGGAATAACGGCGTAGCCGAGCTCCGTTTTCCTTAAACTCTGAAATTTCTCCGTCATTTCCCAGCGAAAATCTGTCAATTTTGCATGACAAGTGCGGAATATATACAGTTTGGAGCAGGGAAAATTTGAAGTTGGTTGGAAAATTCCTTGATTTCCAAATTTGCCGGCATTTGGGACACACTTTGACCTAATTGCCGTCACAATCCGGGGTGAGTCAACGGCCGTACACATGTACACCAGCGCGGCGCAGGGTGTCCCAACAGCCACGGTTAGGGGAATAACCACGTAGCCGAGCTCCGTTTTCCCTAAACTCTGAAATTTCGCCGTCATTTCCCAGCGAAAATCTGTCAATTTTGCATGACAAGTGCGGAATGTATACAGTTTGGAGCATGCAAAATTTGAAGTTGGTTGAAAAATTCCTTGATTTCCAAATTTGACGGCATTTGGGACACACTTTGACCTAATTCCCGTCACAATCTGGGGTGAGTCAACGGCCGTACAAATGTACACCAGCGCAGCGCAGGGTGTCCCAACAGCCACGGTTAGGGGAATAACCACGTAGCCGAGCTCCGTTTTCCCTAAACTCTGAAATTTCTCCGCCATTTCCCAGCGAAAATCTGTCAATTTTGCAAGACAAGTGCGGAATATATACAGTTTGGAGCATGCAAAATTTGAAGTTGGTTGGAAAATTCCTTGATTTCCAAATTTGCCGGCATTTGGGACACACTTTGACCTAATTCCCGTCACAATCTGGGGTGAGTCAACGGCCGTACAAATGTACACCAGCGCAGCGCAGGGTGTCCCAACAGCTACGGTTAGGGGAATAACCACGTAGCCGAGCTCCGTTTTCCCTAAACTCTGAAATTTCTCCGTCATTTCCCAGCGAAAATCTGTCAATTTTGCATGACAAGTGCGGAATATATACAGTTTGGAGCATGCAAAATTTGAAGTTGGTTGGAAAATTTCTTGATTTCCAAATTTGCCGGCATTTGGGACACACTTTGACCTAATTCCCGTCACAATCTGGGGTGAGTCAACGGCCGTACAAATGTACACCAGCGCAGCGCAGGGTGTCCCAACAGCCACGGTTAGGGGAATAACCACGTAGCCGAGCTCCGTTTTCCCTAAACTCTGAAATTTCTCCGTCATTTCCCAGCGAAAATCTGTAAATTTTGCATGACAAGTGCGGAATATATATAGTTTGGAGCATGCAAAATTTGAAGTTGGTTGGAAAATTTCTTGATTTCCAAATTTGCCGGCATTTGGGACACACTTTGACCTAATTCCCGTCACAATCTGGGGTGAGTCAACGGCCGTACAAATGTACACCAGCGCAGCGCAGGGTGTCCCAACAGCCACGGTTAGGGGAATAACCACGTAGCCGAGCTCCGTTTTCCCTAAACTCTGAAATTTCTCCGTCATTTCCCAGCGAAAATCTGTCAATTTTGCATGACAAGTGCGGAATATATACAGTTTGGAGCATGCAAAATTTGAAGTTGGTTGGAAAATTCCTTGATTTCCAAATTTGCCGGCATTTGGGACACACTTTGACCTAATTCCCGTCACAATCTGGGGTGAGTCAACGGCCGTACAAATGTACACCAGCGCAGCGCAGGGTGTCCCAACAGCCACGGTTAGGGGAATAACCACGTAGCCGAGCTCCGTTTTCCCTAAACTCTGAAATTTCTCCGTCATTTCCCAGCGAAAATCTGTCAATTTTGCATGACAAGTGCAGAATATATACAGTTTGGAGCATGCACAATTTGAAGTTGGTTGGAAAATTCCTTGATTTCCAAATTTGCCGGCATTTGGGACACACTTTGACCTAATTCCCGTCACAATCTGGGGTGAGTCAACGGCCGTACAAATGTACACCAGCGCAGCGCAGGGTGTCCCAACAGCCACGGTTAGGGGAATAACCACGTAGCCGAGCTCCGTTTTCCCTAAACTCTGAAATTTCTCCGTCATTTCCCAGCGAAAATCTGTCAATTTTGCATGACAAGTACGGAATATATACAGTTTGGAGCATGCAAAATTTGAAATTGGTTGGAAAATTCCTTGATTTCCAAATTTTCCGGCATTTGGGACACACTTTGACCTAATTCCCGTCACAATCTGGGGTGAGTCAACGGCCGTACAAATGTACACCAGCGCAGCGCATGGTGTCCCAACAGCCACGGTTAGGGGAATAACCACGTAGCCGAGCTCCGTTTTCCCTAAACTCTGACATTTCTCCGTCATTTCCCAGCGAAAATATGTCAATTTTGCATGACAAGTGCGGAATGTATACAGTTTGGAGCATGCAAAACTTGAAGTTGGTTGGAAAATTCCTTGATTTCCAAATTTTCCGGCATTTGGGACGCACTTTGACCTAATTCCCGTCACAATCTGGGGTGAGTCAACGGCCGTACAAATGTACACCAGCGCAGCGCAGGGTGTCCCAACAGCCACGGTTAGGGGAATAACCACGTAGCCGAGCTCCGTTTTCCCTAAACTCTGAAATTTCTCCGTCATTTCCCAGCGAAAATCTGTCAATTTTGCAAGACAAGTGCGGAATATATACAGTTTGGAGCATGCAAAATTTGAAGTTGGTTGGAAAATTCCTTGATTTCCAATTTGCAGGCATTTGGGACACACTTTGACCTAATTCCCGTCACAATCTGGGGTGAGTCAACGGCCGTACAAATGTACACCAGCGTTGCGCAGGGTGTCCCAACAGCCACGGTTATGGGAATAACCACGTAGCCGAGCTCCGTTTTCCCTAAACTCTAAAATTTCTCCGTCATTTCCCAGCGAAAATCTGTAAATTTTGCATGACAAGTGCGGAATATATATAGTTTGGAGCATGCAAAATTTGAAGTTGGTTGGAAAATTTCTTGATTTCCAAATTTGCCGGCATTTGGGACACACTTTGACCTAATTCCCGTCACAATCTGGGGTGAGTCAACGGCCGTACAAATGTACACCAGCGCAGCGCAGGGTGTCCCAACAGCCACGGTTAGGGGAATAACCACGTAGCCGAGCTCCGTTTTCCCTAAACTCTGAAATTTCTCCGTCATTTCCCAGCGAAAATCTGTCAATTTTGCATGACAAGTGCGGAATATATACAGTTTGGAGCATGCAAAATTTGAAGTTGGTTGGAAAATTCCTTGATTTCCAAATTTGCCGGCATTTGGGACACACTTTGACCTAATTCCCGTCACAATCTGGGGTGAGTCAACGGCCGTACAAATGTACACCAGCGCAGCGCAGGGTGTCCCAACAGCCACGGTTAGGGGAATAACCACGTAGCCGAGCTCCGTTTTCCCTAAACTCTGAAATTTCTCCGTCATTTCCCAGCGAAAATCTGTCAATTTTGCATGACAAGTGCAGAATATATACAGTTTGGAGCATGCACAATTTGAAGTTGGTTGGAAAATTCCTTGATTTCCAAATTTGCCGGCATTTGGGACACACTTTGACCTAATTCCCGTCACAATCTGGGGTGAGTCAACGGCCGTACAAATGTACACCAGCGCGGCGCAGGGTGTCCCAACAGCCACAGTTAGGGGAATAACCACGTAGCCGAGCTCCGTTTTCCCTAAACTCTGAAATTTCTCCGTCATTTCCCGGCGAAAATCTGTCAATTTTGCATGACAAGTGCGGAATATATACAGTTTGGAGCATGCAAAAATTTAAAGTTGTATGGAAAATTCCTTGATTTCCAAATTTGCCGGCATTTGGGACACACTTTGACTTAATTCCCGTCACAATCTGGGGTGAGTCAACGGCCGTACAAATGTACACCAGCGCGGCGCAGGGTGTCCCAACAGCCACGGTTAGGGAAATAACCACGTAGTCAAGCTCCGTTTTCCCTAAACTCTGAAATTTCTCCGTCATTTCCCAGCAAAAATCTGTCAATTTTGCATGACAAGTGCGGAATATATACAGTTTGGAGCATGCAAAATTTGAAGTTGGTTGGAAAATTCCTTGATTTCCAAATTTGCCGGCATTTGGGACACACTTTGACCTAATTCCCGTCACAATCTGGGGTGAGTCAACGGCCGTACAAATGTACACCAACGCGGCGCAGGGTGTCCCAACAGCCACGGTTAGGGGAATAACCACGTAGCCGAGCTCCGTTTTCCCTAAACTCTGAAATTTCTCCGTCATTTCCCAGCGAAAATCTGTCAATTTTGCATGACAAGTGCGGAATATATACAGTTTGGAGCATGCAAAATTTGAAGTTGGTTGAAAAATTCCTTGTTTTCCAAATTTTCAGGCATTTGGGACACACTTTGACCTAATTCCCGTCACAATCTGGGGTGAGTCAACGGCCGTACAAATGTACACCAGCGCAGCGCAGGGTGTCCCAAACAGCCACGGTTAGGGGAATAACCACGTAGCCGAGCTCCGTTTTCCCTAAACTCTGAAATTTCTCCGTCATTTCCCAGCGAAAATCTGTCAATTTTGCATGACAAGTGCGGAATATATACAGTTTGGAGCATGCAATATTTGAAGTTGGTTGGAAAATTTCTTGATTTCCAAATTTGCCGGCATTTGGGACACACTTTGACCTAATTCCCGTCACAATCTGGGGTGAGTCAACGGCCGTACAAATGTACACCAGCGCAGCGCAGGGTGTCCCAACAGCCACGGTTAGGGGAATAACCACGTAGCCGAGCTCCGTTTTCCCTAAACTCTGAAATTTCTCCGTCATTTCCCAGCGAAAATCTGAAAATTTTGCATGACAAGTGCGGAATATATACAGTTTGGAGCAAGCAAAATTTGAAGTTGGTTGGAAAATTCCTTGATTTCCAAATTTGCCGGCATTTGGGACACACTTTGACCTAATTCCCGTCACAATCTGGGGTGAGTCAACGGCCGTACAAATGTACACCAGCGCAGCGCAGGGTGTCCCAACAGCCACGGTTAGGGGAATAACCACGTAGCCGAGCTCCGTTTTCCCTAAACTCTGAAATTTCTCCGTCATTTCCCAGCGAAAATCTGTCAATTTTGCATGACAAGTGCGGAATATATACAGTTTGGAGCATGCAAAATTTGAAGTTGGTTGGAAAATTCCTTCATTTCCAAATTTTCAGGCATTTGGGACACACTTTGACCTAATTCCCGTCACAATCTGGGGTGAGTCAACGGCCGTACAAATGTACACCAGCGCAGCGCAGGGTGTCCCAAACAGCCACGGTTAGGGATATAACCACGTAGCCGAGCTCCGTTTTCCCTAAACTCTGAAATTTCTCCGTCATTTCCCAGCGAAAATCTGTCAATTTTGCATGACAAGTGCGGAATATATACAGTTTGGAGCATGCAAAATTTGAAGTTGGTTGGAAAATTTCTTGATTTCCAAATTTGCCGGCATTTGGGACACACTTTGACCTAATTCCCGTCACAATCTGGGGTGAGTCAACGGCCGTACAAATGTACACCAGCGCAGCGCAGGGTGTCCCAACAGCCACGGTTAGGGGAATAACCACGTAGCCGAGCTCCGTTTCCCCTAAACTCTGAAATTTCTCCGTCATTTCCCAGCGAAAATCTGTCAATTTTGCATGACAAGTGCGGAATATATACAGTTTGGAGCAAGCAAAATTTGAAGTTGGTTGGAAAATTCCTTGATTTCCAAATTTGCCGGCATTTGGGACACACTTTGACCTAATTCCCGTCACAATCTGGGGTGAGTCAACGGCCGTACAAATGTACACCAGCGCAGCGCAGGGTGTCCCAACAGCCACGGTTAGGGGAATAACCACGTAGCCGAGCTCCGTTTTCCCTAAACTCTGAAATTTCTCCGTCATTTCCCAGCGAAAATCTGTCAATTTTGCATGACAAGTGCGGAATATATACAGTTTGGAGCATGCAAAATTTGAAGTTGGTTGGAAAATTTCTTGATTTCCAAATTTGCCGGCATTTGGGACACACTTTGACCTAATTCCCGTCACAATCTGGGGTGAGTCAACGGCCGTACAAATGTACACCAGCGCAGCGCAGGGTGTCCCAACAGCCACGGTTAGGGGAATAACCACGTCGCCGAGCTCCGTTTTCACTAAACTCTGAAATTTCTCCGTCATTTCCCGGGGAAAATCTGTCAATTTTGCATGACAAGTGCGGAATATATACAGTTTGGAGCATGCAAAATTTGAAGTTGGTTGGAAACTTCCTTGATTTCCAAATTTGCCGGCATTTGGGACACACTTTGACCTAATTCCCGTCACAATCTGGGGTGAGTCAACGGCCGTACAAATGTACACCAGCGCAGCGCAGGGTGTCCCAACAGCCACAGTTAGGGGAATAACCACGTAGCCGAGCTCCGTTTTCCCTAAACTCTGAAATTTCTCCGTCATTTCCCGGCGAAAATCTGTCAATTTTGCATGACAAGTGCGGAATATATACAGTTTGGAGCATGCAAAAATTTAAAGTTGTATGGAAAATTCCTTGATTTCCAAATTTGCCGGCATTTGGGACACACTTTGACTTAATTCCCGTCACAATCTGGGGTGAGTCAACGGCCGTACAAATGTACACCAGCGCGGCGCAGGGTGTCCCAACAGCCACGGTTAGGGAAATAACCACGTAGTCAAGCTCCGTTTTCCCTAAACTCTGAAATTTCTCCGTCATTTCCCAGCAAAAATCTGTCAATTTTGCATGACAAGTGCGGAATATATACAGTTTGGAGCATGCAAAATTTGAAGTTGGTTGGAAAATTCCTTGATTTCCAAATTTGCCGGCATTTGGGACACACTTTGACCTAATTCCCGTCACAATCTGGGGTGAGTCAACGGCCGTACAAATGTACACCAACGCGGCGCAGGGTGTCCCAACAGCCACGGTTAGGGGAATAACCACGTAGCCGAGCTCCGTTTTCCCTAAACTCTGAAATTTCTCCGTCATTTCCCAGCGAAAATCTGTCAATTTTGCATGACAAGTGCGGAATATATACAGTTTGGAGCATGCAAAATTTGAAGTTGGTTGAAAAATTCCTTGTTTTCCAAATTTTCAGGCATTTGGGACACACTTTGACCTAATTCCCGTCACAATCTGGGGTGAGTCAACGGCCGTACAAATGTACACCAGCGCAGCGCAGGGTGTCCCAAACAGCCACGGTTAGGGGAATAACCACGTAGCCGAGCTCCGTTTTCCCTAAACTCTGAAATTTCTCCGTCATTTCCCAGCGAAAATCTGTCAATTTTGCATGACAAGTGCGGAATATATACAGTTTGGAGCATGCAAAATTTGAAGTTGGTTGGAAAATTTCTTGATTTCCAAATTTGCCGGCATTTGGGACACACTTTGACCTAATTCCCGTCACAATCTGGGGTGAGTCAACGGCCGTACAAATGTACACCAGCGCAGCGCAGGGTGTCCCAACAGCCACGGTTAGGGGAATAACCACGTAGCCGAGCTCCGTTTTCCCTAAACTCTGAAATTTCTCCGTCATTTCCCAGCGAAAATCTGAAAATTTTGCATGACAAGTGCGGAATATATACAGTTTGGAGCAAGCAAAATTTGAAGTTGGTTGGAAAATTCCTTGATTTCCAAATTTGCCGGCATTTGGGACACACTTTGACCTAATTCCCGTCACAATCTGGGGTGAGTCAACGGCCGTACAAATGTACACCAGCGCAGCGCAGGGTGTCCCAACAGCCACGGTTAGGGGAATAACCACGTAGCCGAGCTTCGTTTTCCCTAAACTCTGAAATTTCTCCGTCAATTCCCAGCGAAAATCTGTCAATTTTGCATGACAAGTGCGGAATATATACAGTTTGGAGCATGCAAAATTTGAAGTTGGTTGGAAAATTCCTTGATTTCCAAATTTGCCGGCATTTGGGACACACTTTGACCTAATTCCCGTCACAATCTGGGGTGAGTCAACGGCCGTACAAATGTACACCAGCGCAGCGCAGTGTGTCCCAACAGCCACGGTTAGGGGAGTAACCACGTAGCCGAGCTCCGTTTTCCCTAAACTCTGAAATTTCTCCGTCATTTCCCAGCGAAAATCTGTCAATTTTGCATGACAAGTGCGGAATATATACAGTTTGGAGCATGCAAAATTTGAAGTTGGTTGGAAAATTCCTTCATTTCCAAATTTTCAGGCATTTGGGACACACTTTGACCTAATTCCCGTCACAATCTGGGGTGAGTCAACGGCCGTACAAATGTACACCAGCGCAGCGCAGGGTGTCCCAAACAGCCACGGTTAGGGATATAACCACGTAGCCGAGCTCCGTTTTCCATAAACTCTGAAATTTCTCCGTCATTTCCCAGCGAAAATCTGTCAATTTTGCATGACAAGTGCGGAATATATACAGTTTGGAGCATGCAAAATTTGAAGTTGGTTGGAAAATTTCTTGATTTCCAAATTTGCCGGCATTTGGGACACACTTTGACCTAATTCCCGTCACAATCTGGGGTGAGTCAACGGCCGTACAAATGTACACCAGCGCAGCGCAGGGTGTCCCAACAGCCACGGTTAGGGGAATAACCACGTAGCCGAGCTCCGTTTTCCCTAAACTCTGAAATTTCTCCGTCATTTCCCAGCGAAAATCTGAAAATTTTGCATGACAAGTGCGGAATATATACAGTTTGGAGCAAGCAAAATTTGAAGTTGGTTGGAAAATTCCTTGATTTCCAAATTTGCCGGCATTTGGGACACACTTTGACCTAATTCCCGTCACAATCTGGGGTGAGTCAACGGCCGTACAAATGTACACCAGCGCAGCGCAGGGTGTCCCAACAGCCACGGTTAGGGGAATAACCACGTAGCCGAGCTCCGTTTTCCCTAAACTCTGAAATTTCTCCGTCATTTCCCAGCGAAAATCTGTCAATTTTGCATGACAAGTGCGGAATATATACAGTTTGGAGCATGCAAAATTTGAAGTTGGTTGGAAAATTCCTTGATTTCCAAATTTTCAGGCATTTGGGACACACTTTGACCTAATTCCCGTCACAATCTGGGGTGAGTCAACGGCCGTACAAATGTACACCAGCGCAGCGCAGGGTGTCCCAAACAGCCACGGTTAGGGGAATAACCACGTAGCCGAGCTCCGTTTTCCCTAAACTCTGAAATTTCTCCGTCATTTCCCAGCGAAAATCTGTCAATTTTGCATGACAAGTGCGGAATATATACAGTTTGGAGCATGCAAAATTTGAAGTTGGTTGGAAAATTTCTTGATTTCCAAATTTGCCGGCATTTGGGACACACTTTGACCTAATTCCCGTCACAATCTGGGGTGAGTTAACGGCCGTACAAATGTACACCAGCGCAGCGCAGGGTGTCCCAACAGCCACGGTTAGGGGAATAACCACGTAGCCGAGCTCCGTTTTCCCTAAACTCTGAAATTTCTCCGTCATTTCCCAGCGAAAATCTGAAAATTTTGCATGACAAGTGCGGAATATATACAGTTTGGAGCAAGCAAAATTTGAAGTTGGTTGGAAAATTCCTTGATTTCCAAATTTGCCGGCATTTGGGACACACTTTGACCTAATTCCCGTCACAATCTGGGGTGAGTCAACGGCCGTACAAATGTACACCAGCGCAGCGCAGGGTGTCCCAACAGCCACGGTTAGGGGAATAACCACGTAGCCGAGCTCCGTTTTCCCTAAACTCTGAAATTTCTCCGTCAATTCCCAGCGAAAATCTGTCAATTTTGCATGACAAGTGCGGAATATATACAGTTTGGAGCATGCAAAATTTGAAGTTGGTTGGAAAATTCCTTGATTTCCAAATTTGCCGGCATTTGGGACACACTTTGACCTAATTCCCGTCACAATCTGGGGTGGGTCAACGGCCGTACAAATGTACACCAGTGCAGCGCAGGGTGTCCCAACAGCCACGGTTAGGGGAATAACCACGTAGCCGAGCTCCGTTTTCCCTAAACTCTGAAATTTCTCCGTCATTTCCGAGCGAAAATCTGTCAATTTTGCATGACAAGTGCGGAATATATACAGTTTGGAGCATGCAAAATTTGAAGTTGGTTGGAAAATTCCTTGATTTCCAAATTTGCCGGCATTTGGGACACACTTTGACCTAATTCCCGTCACAATCTGGGGTGAGTCAACGGCCGTACAAATGTACACCAGCGCAGCGCAGGGTGTCCCAACAGCCACGGTTAGGGGAATAACCACGTAGCCGAGCTCCGTTTTCCCTAAACTCTGAAATTTCTCCGTAATTTCAAGTGCGGAATATATACAGTTTGGAGCATGCAAAATTTGAAGTTGGTTGGAAAGTTCCTTGATTTCCAAATTTGCCGGCATTTGGGACACACTTTGACCTAATTCCCGTCACAATCTGGGGTGAGTCAACGGCCGTACAAATGTACACCAGCGCAGCGCAGGGTGTCCCAACAGCCACGGTTAGGGGAATAACCACGTAGCCGAGCTCCGTTTTCCCTAAACTCTGAAATTTCTCCGTCATTTCCCAGCGAAAATCTGTCAATTTTGCATGACAAGTGCGGAATATATACAGTTTGGAGCATGCAAAATTTGAAGTTGGTTGGAAAATTCCTTGATTTCCAAATTTTCAGGCATTTGGGACACACTTTGACCTAATTTCCGTCACAATTTGGGGTGAGTCAACGGCCGTACACATGTACACCAGCGCAGCGCAGGGTGTCCCAACAGCCACGGTTAGGGGAATAACCACGTAGCCGAGCTCCGTTTTCCCTAAACTCTGAAATTTCTCCGTCATTTCCCAGCGAAAATCTGTCAATTTTGCATGACAAGTGCGGAATATATACAGTTTGGAGCATGCAAAATTTGAAGTTGGTTGGAAAATTTCTTGATTTCCAAATTTGCCGGCATTTGGGACACACTTTGACCTAATTCCCGTCACAATCTGGGGTGAGTCAACGGCCGTACAAATGTACACCAGCGCAGCGCAGGGTGTCCCAACAGCCACGGTTAGGGGAATAACCACGTAGCCGAGCTCCGTTTTCCCTAAACTCTGAAATTTCTCCGTCATATCCCAGCGAAAATCTGTAAATTTTGCATGACAAGTGCGGAATATATACAGTTTGGAGCATGCAAAATTTGAAGTTGGTTGGAAAATTCCTTGATTTTCAAATTTTCAGGCATTTGGGACACACTTTGACCTAATTCCCGTCACAATCTGGGGTTAGTCAACGGCCGTACAAATGTACACCAGCGCAGCGCAGGGTGTCCCAACAGCCACGGTTAGGGGAATAACCACGTAGCCGAGCTCCGTTTTCCCTAAACTCTGAAATTTCTCCGTCATTTCCCAGCGAAAATCTGAAAATTTTGCATGACAAGTGCGGAATATATACAGTTTGGAGCAAGCAAAATTTGAAGTTGGTTGGAAAATTCCTTGATTTCCAAATTTGCCGGCATTTGGGACACACTTTGACCTAATTCCCGTCACAATCTGGGGTGAGTCAACGGCCGTACAAATGTACACCAGCGCAGCGCAGGGTGTCCCAACAGCCACGGTTAGGGGAATAACCACGTAGCCGAGCTCCGTTTTCCCTAAACTCTGAAATTTCTCCGTCATTTCCCAGCGAAAATCTGAAAATTTTGCATGACAAGTGCGGAATATATACAGTTTGGAGCAAGCAAAATTTGAAGTTGGTTGGAAAATTCCTTGATTTCCAAATTTGCCGGCATTTGGGACACACTTTGACCTAATTCCCGTCACAATCTGGGGTGAGTCAACGGCCGTACAAATGTACACCAGCGCAGCGCAGGGTGTCCCAACAGCCACGGTTAGGGGAATAACCACGTAGCCGAGCTTCGTTTTCCCTAAACTCTGAAATTTCTCCGTCAATTCCCAGCGAAAATCTGTCAATTTTGCATGACAAGTGCGGAATATATACAGTTTGGAGCATGCAAAATTTGAAGTTGGTTGGAAAATTCCTTGATTTCCAAATTTGCCGGCATTTGGGACACACTTTGACCTAATTCCCGTCACAATCTGGGGTGAGTCAACGGCCGTACAAATGTACACCAGCGCAGCGCAGGGTGTCCCAACAGCCACGGTTAGGGGAGTAACCACGTAGCCGAGCTCCGTTTTCCCTAAACTCTGAAATTTCTCCGTCATTTCCCAGCGAAAATCTGTCAATTTTGCATGACAAGTGCGGAATATATACAGTTTGGAGCATGCAAAATTTGAAGTTGGTTGGAAAATTCCTTCATTTCCAAATTTTCAGGCATTTGGGACACACTTTGACCTAATTCCCGTCACAATCTGGGGTGAGTCAACGGCCGTACAAATGTACACCAGCGCAGCGCAGGGTGTCCCAAACAGCCACGGTTAGGGATATAACCACGTAGCCGAGCTCCGTTTTCCCTAAACTCTGAAATTTCTCCGTCATTTCCCAGCGAAAATCTGTCAATTTTGCATGACAAGTGCGGAATATATACAGTTTGGAGCATGCAAAATTTGAAGTTGGTTGGAAAATTTCTTGATTTCCAAATTTGCCGGCATTTGGGACACACTTTGACCTAATTCCCGTCACAATCTGGGGTGAGTCAACGGCCGTACAAATGTACACCAGCGCAGCGCAGGGTGTCCCAACAGCCACGGTTAGGGGAATAACCACGTAGCCGAGCTCCGTTTTCCCTAAACTCTGAAATTTCTCCGTCATTTCCCAGCGAAAATCTGAAAATTTTGCATGACAAGTGCGGAATATATACAGTTTGGAGCAAGCAAAATTTGAAGTTGGTTGGAAAATTCCTTGATTTCCAAATTTGCCGGCATTTGGGACACACTTTGACCTAATTCCCGTCACAATCTGGGGTGAGTCAACGGCCGTACAAATGTACACCAGCGCAGCGCAGGGTGTCCCAACAGCCACGGTTAGGGGAATAACCACGTAGCCGAGCTCCGTTTTCCCTAAACTCTGAAATTTCTCCGTCATTTCCCAGCGAAAATCTGTCAATTTTGCATGACAAGTGCGGAATATATACAGTTTGGAGCATGCAAAATTTGAAGTTGGTTGGAAAATTCCTTGATTTCCAAATTTTCAGGCATTTGGGACACACTTTGACCTAATTCCCGTCACAATCTGGGGTGAGTCAACGGCCGTACAAATGTACACCAGCGCAGCGCAGGGTGTCCCAAACAGCCACGGTTAGGGGAATAACCACGTAGCCGAGCTCCGTTTTCCCTAAACTCTGAAATTTCTCCGTCATTTCCCAGCGAAAATCTGTCAATTTTGCATGACAAGTGCGGAATATATACAGTTTGGAGCATGCAAAATTTGAAGTTGGTTGGAAAATTTCTTGATTTCCAAATTTGCCGGCATTTGGGACACACTTTGACCTAATTCCCGTCACAATCTGGGGTGAGTTAACGGCCGTACAAATGTACACCAGCGCAGCGCAGGGTGTCCCAACAGCCACGGTTAGGGGAATAACCACGTAGCCGAGCTCCGTTTTCCCTAAACTCTGAAATTTCTCCGTCATTTCCCAGCGAAAATCTGAAAATTTTGCATGACAAGTGCGGAATATATACAGTTTGGAGCAAGCAAAATTTGAAGTTGGTTGGAAAATTCCTTGATTTCCAAATTTGCCGGCATTTGGGACACACTTTGACCTAATTCCCGTCACAATCTGGGGTGAGTCAACGGCCGTACAAATGTACACCAGCGCAGCGCAGGGTGTCCCAACAGCCACGGTTAGGGGAATAACCACGTAGCCGAGCTCCGTTTTCCCTAAACTCTGAAATTTCTCCGTCAATTCCCAGCGAAAATCTGTCAATTTTGCATGACAAGTGCGGAATATATACAGTTTGGAGCATGCAAAATTTGAAGTTGGTTGGAAAATTCCTTGATTTCCAAATTTGCCGGCATTTGGGACACACTTTGACCTAATTCCCGTCACAATCTGGGGTGGGTCAACGGCCGTACAAATGTACACCAGTGCAGCGCAGGGTGTCCCAACAGCCACGGTTAGGGGAATAACCACGTAGCCGAGCTCCGTTTTCCCTAAACTCTGAAATTTCTCCGTCATTTCCGAGCGAAAATCTGTCAATTTTGCATGACAAGTGCGGAATATATACAGTTTGGAGCATGCAAAATTTGAAGTTGGTTGGAAAATTCCTTGATTTCCAAATTTGCCGGCATTTGGGACACACTTTGACCTAATTCCCGTCACAATCTGGGGTGAGTCAACGGCCGTACAAATGTACACCAGCGCAGCGCAGGGTGTCCCAACAGCCACGGTTAGGGGAATAACCACGTAGCCGAGCTCCGTTTTCCCTAAACTCTGAAATTTCTCAGTAATTTCAAGTGCGGAATATATACAGTTTGGAGCATGCAAAATTTGAAGTTGGTTGGAAAGTTCCTTGATTTCCAAATTTGCCGGCATTTGGGACACACTTTGACCTAATTCCCGTCACAATCTGGGGTGAGTCAACGGCCGTACAAATGTACACCAGCGCAGCGCAGGGTGTCCCAACAGCCACGGTTAGGGGAATAACCACGTAGCCGAGCTCCGTTTTCCCTAAACTCTGAAATTTCTCCGTCATTTCCCAGCGAAAATCTGTCAATTTTGCATGACAAGTGCGGAATATATACAGTTTGGAGCATGCAAAATTTGAAGTTGGTTGGAAAATTCCTTGATTTCCAAATTTTCAGGCATTTGGGACACACTTTGACCTAATTTCCGTCACAATTTGGGGTGAGTCAACGGCCGTACACATGTACACCAGCGCAGCGCAGGGTGTCCCAACAGCCACGGTTAGGGGAATAACCACGTAGCCGAGCTCCGTTTTCCCTAAACTCTGAAATTTCTCCGTCATTTCCCAGCGAAAATCTGTCAATTTTGCATGACAAGTGCGGAATATATACAGTTTGGAGCATGCAAAATTTGAAGTTGGTTGGAAAATTTCTTGATTTCCAAATTTGCCGGCATTTGGGACACACTTTGACCTAATTCCCGTCACAATCTGGGGTGAGTCAACGGCCGTACAAATGTACACCAGCGCAGCGCAGGGTGTCCCAACAGCCACGGTTAGGGGAATAACCACGTAGCCGAGCTCCGTTTTCCCTAAACTCTGAAATTTCTCCGTCATATCCCAGCGAAAATCTGTCAATTTTGCATGACAAGTGCGGAATATATACAGTTTGGAGCATGCAAAATTTGAAGTTGGTTGGAAAATTCCTTGATTTTCAAATTTTCAGGCATTTGGGACACACTTTGACCTAATTCCCGTCACAATTTGGGGTGAGTCAACGGCCGTACACATGTACACCAGCGCAGCGCAGGGTGTCCCAACAGCCACGGTTAGGGGAATAACCACGTAGCCGAGCTCCGTTTTCCCTAAACTCTGAAATTTCTCCGTCATTTCCCAGCGAAAATCTGTCAATTTTGCATGACAAGTGCGGAATATATACAGTTTGGAGCATGCAAAATTTGAAGTTGGTTGGAAAATTTCTTGATTTCCAAATTTGCCGGCATTTGGGACACACTTTGACCTAATTCCAGTCACAATCTGGGGTGAGTCAACGGCCGTACAAATGTACACCAGCGCAGCGCAGGGTGTCCCAACAGCCACGGTTAGGGGAATAACCACGTAGCCGAGCTCCGTTTTCCCTAAACTCTGAAATTTCTCCGTCATTTCCCAGCGAAAATCTGTCAATTGTGCATGACAAGTGCGGAATATATACAGTTTGGAGCATGCAAAATTTGAAGTTGGTTGGAAAATTCCTTGATTTCCAAATTTGCCGGCATTTGGGACACACTTTGACCTAATTCCCGTCACAATCTGGGGTGAGTCAACGGCCGTACAAATGTACACCAGCGCAGCGCAGGGTGTCCCAACAGCCACGGTTAGGGGAATAACCACGTAGCCGAGCTCCGTTTTCCCTAAACTCTGAAATTTCTCGGTCATTTCCCAGCGAAAATCTGTCAATTTTGCATGACAAGTGCGGAATATATACAGTTTGGAGCATGCAAAATTTGAAGTTGGTTGGAAAATTCCTTGATTTCCAAATTTGCCGGCATTTGGGACACACTTTGACCTAATTCCCGTCACAATCTGGGGTGAGTCAACGGCCGTACAAATGTACACCAGCGCAGCGCAGGGTGTCCCAACAGCCACGGTTAGGGGAATAACCACGTAGCCGAGCTCCGTTTTCCCTAAACTCTGAAATTTCTCCGTCATTTCCCAGCGAAAATCTGTCAATTTTGCATGACAAGTGCGGAATATATACAGTTTGGAGCATGCAAAATTTGAAGTTGGTTGGAAAATTCCTTGATTTCCAAATTTTCAGGCATTTGGGACACACTTTGACCTAATTCCCGTCACAATCTGGGGTGAGTCAACGGCCGTACAAATGTACACCAGCGCAGCGCAGGGTGTCCCAAACAGCCACGGTTAGGGATATAACCACGTAGCCGAGCTCCGTTTTCCCTAAACTCTGAAATTTCTCCGTCATTTCCCAGCGAAAATATGTCAATTTTGCATGACAAGTGCGGAATATATACAGTTTGGAGCATGCAAAATTTGAAGTTGGTTGGAAAATTTCTTGATTTCCAAATTTGCCGGCATTTGGGACACACTTTGACCTAATTCCCGTCACAATCTGGGGTGAGTCAACGGCCGTACAAATGTACACCAGCGCAGCGCAGGGTGTCCCAACAGCCACGGTTAGGGGAATAACCACGTAGCCGAGCTCCGTTTTCCCTAAACTCTGAAATTTCTCCGTCATTTCCCAGCGAAAATCTGAAAATTTTGCATGACAAGTGCGGAATATATACAGTTTGGAGCAAGCAAAATTTGAAGTTGGTTGGAAAATTCCTTGATTTCCAAATTTGCCGGCATTTGGGACACACTTTGACCTAATTCCCGTCACAATCTGGGGTGAGTCAACGGCCGTACAAATGTACACCAGCGCAGCGCAGGGTGTCCCAACAGCCACGGTTAGGGGAATAACCACGTAGCCGAGCTCCGTTTTCCCTAAACTCTGAAATTTCTCCGTCATTTCCCAGCGAAAATCTGTCAATTTTGCATGACAAGTGCGGAATATATACAGTTTGGAGCATGCAAAATTTGAAGTTGGTTGGAAAATTCCTTGATTTCCAAATTTTCAGGCATTTGGGACACACTTTGACCTAATTCCCGTCACAATCTGGGGTGAGTCAACGGCCGTACAAATGTACACCAGCGCAGCGCAGGGTGTCCCAAACAGCCACGGTTAGGGGAATAACCACGTAGCCGAGCTCCGTTTTCCCTAAACTCTGAAATTTCTCCGTCATTTCCCAGCGAAAATCTGTCAATTTTGCATGACAAGTGCGGAATATATACAGTTTGGAGCATGCAAAATTTGAAGTTGGTTGGAAAATTTCTTGATTTCCAAATTTGCCGGCATTTGGGACACACTTTGACCTAATTCCCGTCACAATCTGGGGTTAGTCAACGGCCGTACAAATGTACACCAGCGCAGCGCAGGGTGTCCCAACAGCCACGGTTAGGGGAATAACCACGTAGCCGAGCTCCGTTTTCCCTAAACTCTGAAATTTCTCCGTCATTTCCCAGCGAAAATCTGAAAATTTTGCATGACAAGTGCGGAATATATACAGTTTGGAGCAAGCAAAATTTGAAGTTGGTTGGAAAATTCCTTGATTTCCAAATTTGCCGGCATTTGGGACACACTTTGACCTAATTCCCGTCACAATCTGGGGTGAGTCAACGGCCGTACAAATGTACACCAGCGCAGCGCAGGGTGTCCCAACAGCCACGGTTAGGGGAATAACCACGTAGCCGAGCTCCGTTTTCCCTAAACTCTGAAATTTCTCCGTCAATTCCCAGCGAAAATCTGTCAATTTTGCATGACAAGTGCGGAATATATACAGTTTGGAGCATGCAAAATTTGAAGTTGGTTGGAAAATTCCTTGATTTCCAAATTTGCCGGCATTTGGGACACACTTTGACCTAATTCCCGTCACAATCTGGGGTGGGTCAACGGCCGTACAAATGTACACCAGTGCAGCGCAGGGTGTCCCAACAGCCACGGTTAGGGGAATAACCACGTAGCCGAGCTCCGTTTTCCCTAAACTCTGAAATTTCTCCGTCATTTCCGAGCGAAAATCTGTCAATTTTGCATGACAAGTGCGGAATATATACAGTTTGGAGCATGCAAAATTTGAAGTTGGTTGGAAAATTCCTTGATTTCCAAATTTGCCGGCATTTGGGACACACTTTGACCTAATTCCCGTCACAATCTGGGGTGAGTCAACGGCCGTACAAATGTACACCAGCGCAGCGCAGGGTGTCCCAACAGCCACGGTTAGGGGAATAACCACGTAGCCGAGCTCCGTTTTCCCTAAACTCTGAAATTTCTCCGTAATTTCAAGTGCGGAATATATACAGTTTGGAGCATGCAAAATTTGAAGTTGGTTGGAAAGTTCCTTGATTTCCAAATTTGCCGGCATTTGGGACACACTTTGACCTAATTCCCGTCACAATCTGGGGTGAGTCAACGGCCGTACAAATGTACACCAGCGCAGCGCAGGGTGTCCCAACAGCCACGGTTAGGGGAATAACCACGTAGCCGAGCTCCGTTTTCCCTAAACTCTGAAATTTCTCCGTCATTTCCCAGCGAAAATCTGTCAATTTTGCATGACAAGTGCGGAATATATACAGTTTGGAGCATGCAAAATTTGAAGTTGGTTGGAAAATTCCTTGATTTCCAAATTTTCAGGCATTTGGGACACACTTTGACCTAATTTCCGTCACAATTTGGGGTGAGTCAACGGCCGTACACATGTACACCAGCGCAGCGCAGGGTGTCCCAACAGCCACGGTTAGGGGAATAACCACGTAGCCGAGCTCCGTTTTCCCTAAACTCTGAAATTTCTCCGTCATTTCCCAGCGAAAATCTGTCAATTTTGCATGACAAGTGCGGAATATATACAGTTTGGAGCATGCACAATTTGAAGTTGGTTGGAAAATTTCTTGATTTCCAAATTTGCCGGCATTTGGGACACACTTTGACCTAATTCCCGTCACAATCTGGGGTGAGTCAACGGCCGTACAAATGTACACCAGCGCAGCGCAGGGTGTCCCAACAGCCACGGTTAGGGGAATAACCACGTAGCCGAGCTCCGTTTTCCCTAAGCTCTGAAATTTCTCCGTCATATCCCAGCGAAAATCTGTCAATTTTGCATGACAAGTGCGGAATATATACAGTTTGGAGCATGCAAAATTTGAAGTTGGTTGGAAAGTTCCTTGATTTCCAAATTTGCCGGCATTTGGGACACACTTTGACCTAATTCCCGTCACAATCTGGGGTGAGTCAACGGCCGTACAAATGTACACCAGCGCAGCGCAGGGTGTCCCAACAGCCACGGTTAGGGGAATAACCACGTAGCCGAGCTCCGTTTTCCCTAAACTCTGAAATTTCTCCGTCATTTCCCAGCGAAAATCTGTCAATTTTGCATGACAAGTGCGGAATATATACAGTTTGGAGCATGCAAAATTTGAAGTTGGTTGGAAAATTCCTTGATTTCCAAATTTTCAGGCATTTGGGACACACTTTGACCTAATTTCCGTCACAATTTGGGGTGAGTCAACGGCCGTACACATGTACACCAGCGCAGCGCAGGGTGTCCCAACAGCCACGGTTAGGGGAATAACCACGTAGCCGAGCTCCGTTTTCCCTAAACTCTGAAATTTCTCCGTCATTTCCCAGCGAAAATCTGTCAATTTTGCATGACAAGTGCGGAATATATACAGTTTGGAGCATGCAAAATTTGAAGTTGGTTGGAAAATTTCTTGATTTCCAAATTTGCCGGCATTTGGGACACACTTTGACCTAATTCCCGTCACAATCTGGGGTGAGTCAACGGCCGTACAAATGTACACCAGCGCAGCGCAGGGTGTCCCAACAGCCACGGTTAGGGGAATAACCACGTAGCCGAGCTCCGTTTTCCCTAAACTCTGAAATTTCTCCGTCATTTCCCAGCGAAAATCTGAAAATTTTGCATGACAAGTGCGGAATATATACAGTTTGGAGCAAGCAAAATTTGAAGTTGGTTGGAAAATTCCTTGATTTCCAAATTTGCCGGCATTTGGGACACACTTTGACCTAATTCCCGTCACAATCTGGGGTGAGTCAACGGCCGTACAAATGTACACCAGCGCAGCGCAGGGTGTCCCAACAGCCACGGTTAGGGGAATAACCACGTAGCCGAGCTCCGTTTTCCCTAAACTCTGAAATTTCTCCGTCAATTCCCAGCGAAAATCTGTCAATTTTGCATGACAAGTGCGGAATATATACAGTTTGGAGCATGCAAAATTTGAAGTTGGTTGGAAAATTCCTTGATTTCCAAATTTGCCGGCATTTGGGACACACTTTGACCTAATTCCCGTCACAATCTGGGGTGGGTCAACGGCCGTACAAATGTACACCAGTGCAGCGCAGGGTGTCCCAACAGCCACGGTTAGGGGAATAACCACGTAGCCGAGCTCCGTTTTCCCTAAACTCTGAAATTTCTCCGTCATTTCCGAGCGAAAATCTGTCAATTTTGCATGACAAGTGCGGAATATATACAGTTTGGAGCATGCAAAATTTGAAGTTGGTTGGAAAATTCCTTGATTTCCAAATTTGCCGGCATTTGGGACACACTTTGACCTAATTCCCGTCACAATCTGGGGTGAGTCAACGGCCGTACAAATGTACACCAGCGCAGCGCAGGGTGTCCCAACAGCCACGGTTAGGGGAATAACCACGTAGCCGAGCTCCGTTTTCCCTAAACTCTGAAATTTCTCCGTAATTTCAAGTGCGGAATATATACAGTTTGGAGCATGCAAAATTTGAAGTTGGTTGGAAAGTTCCTTGATTTCCAAATTTGCCGGCATTTGGGACACACTTTGACCTAATTCCCGTCACAATCTGGGTGAGTCAACGGCCGTACAAATGTACACCAGCGCAGCGCAGGGTGTCCCAACAGCCACGGTTAGGGGAATAACCACGTAGCCGAGCTCCGTTTTCCCTAAACTCTGAAATTTCTCCGTCATTTCCCAGCGAAAATCTGTCAATTTTGCATGACAAGTGCGGAATATATACAGTTTGGAGCATGCAAAATTTGAAGTTGGTTGGAAAATTCCTTGATTTCCAAATTTTCAGGCATTTGGGACACACTTTGACCTAATTTCCGTCACAATTTGGGGTGAGTCAACGGCCGTACACATGTACACCAGCGCAGCGCAGGGTGTCCCAACAGCCACGGTTAGGGGAATAACCACGTAGCCGAGCTCCGTTTTCCCTAAACTCTGAAATTTCTCCGTCATTTCCCAGCGAAAATCTGTCAATTTTGCATGACAAGTGCGGAATATATACAGTTTGGAGCATGCACAATTTGAAGTTGGTTGGAAAATTTCTTGATTTCCAAATTTGCCGGCATTTGGGACACACTTTGACCTAATTCCCGTCACAATCTGGGGTGAGTCAACGGCCGTACAAATGTACACCAGCGCAGCGCAGGGTGTCCCAACAGCCACGGTTAGGGGAATAACCACGTAGCCGAGCTCCGTTTTCCCTAAGCTCTGAAATTTCTCCGTCATATCCCAGCGAAAATCTGTCAATTTTGCATGACAAGTGCGGAATATATACAGTTTGGAGCATGCAAAATTTGAAGTTGGTTGGAAAGTTCCTTGATTTCCAAATTTGCCGGCATTTGGGACACACTTTGACCTAATTCCCGTCACAATCTGGGGTGAGTCAACGGCCGTACAAATGTACACCAGCGCAGCGCAGGGTGTCCCAACAGCCACGGTTAGGGGAATAACCACGTAGCCGAGCTCCGTTTTCCCTAAACTCTGAAATTTCTCCGTCATTTCCCAGCGAAAATCTGTCAATTTTGCATGACAAGTGCGGAATATATACAGTTTGGAGCATGCAAAATTTGAAGTTGGTTGGAAAATTCCTTGATTTCCAAATTTTCAGGCATTTGGGACACACTTTGACCTAATTTCCGTCACAATTTGGGGTGAGTCAACGGCCGTACACATGTACACCAGCGCAGCGCAGGGTGTCCCAACAGCCACGGTTAGGGGAATAACCACGTAGCCGAGCTCCGTTTTCCCTAAACTCTGAAATTTCTCCGTCATTTCCCAGCGAAAATCTGTCAATTTTGCATGACAAGTGCGGAATATATACAGTTTGGAGCATGCAAAATTTGAAGTTGGTTGGAAAATTTCTTGATTTCCAAATTTGCCGGCATTTGGGACACACTTTGACCTAATTCCCGTCACAATCTGGGGTGAGTCAACGGCCGTACAAATGTACACCAGCGCAGCGCAGGGTGTCCCAACAGCCACGGTTAGGGGAATAACCACGTAGCCGAGCTCCGTTTTCCCTAAACTCTGAAATTTCTCCGTCATATCCCAGCGAAAATCTGTCAATTTTGCATGACAAGTGCGGAATATATACAGTTTGGAGCATGCAAAATTTGAAGTTGGTTGGAAAATTCCTTGATTTTCAAATTTTCAGGCATTTGGGACACACTTTGACCTAATTCCCGTCACAATTTGGGGTGAGTCAACGGCCGTACACATGTACACCAGCGCAGCGCAGGGTGTCCCAACAGCCACGGTTAGGGGAATAACCACGTAGCCGAGCTCCGTTTTCCCTAAACTCTGAAATTTCTCCGTCATTTCCCAGCGAAAATCTGTCAATTTTGCATGACAAGTGCGGAATATATACAGTTTGGAGCATGCAAAATTTGAAGTTGGTTGGAAAATTTCTTGATTTCCAAATTTGCCGGCATTTGGGACACACTTTGACCTAATTCCCGTCACAATCTGGGGTGAGTCAACGGCCGTACAAATGTACACCAGCGCAGCGCAGGGTGTCCCAACAGCCACGGTTAGGGGAATAACCACGTAGCCGAGCTCCGTTTTCCCTAAACTCTGAAATTTCTCCGTCATTTCCCAGCGAAAATCTGTCAATTTTGCATGACAAGTGCGGAATATATACAGTTTGGAGCATGCAAAATTTGAAGTTGGTTGGAAAATTTCTTGATTTCCAAATTTGCCGGCATTTGGGACACACTTTGACCTAATTCCCGTCACAATCTGGGGTGAGTCAACGGCCGTACAAATGTACACCAGCGCAGCGCAGGGTGTCCCAACAGCCACGGTTAGGGGAATAACCACGTAGCCGAGCTCCGTTTTCCCTAAACTCTGAAATTTCTCCGTCATATCCCAGCGAAAATCTGTCAATTTTGCATGACAAGTGCGGAATATATACAGTTTGGAGCATGCAAAATTTGAAGTTGGTTGGAAAATTCCTTGATTTTCAAATTTTCAGGCATTTGGGACACACTTTGACCTAATTCCCGTCACAATTTGGGGTGAGTCAACGGCCGTACACATGTACACCAGCGCAGCGCAGGGTGTCCCAACAGCCACGGTTAGGGGAATAACCACGTAGCCGAGCTCCGTTTTCCCTAAACTCTGAAATTTCTCCGTCATTTCCCAGCGAAAATCTGTCAATTTTGCATGACAAGTGCGGAATATATACAGTTTGGAGCATGCAAAATTTGAAGTTGGTTGGAAAATTTCTTGATTTCCAAATTTGCCGGCATTTGGGACACACTTTGACCTAATTCCCGTCACAATCTGGGGTGAGTCAACGGCCGTACAAATGTACACCAGCGCAGCGCAGGGTGTCCCAACAGCCACGGTTAGGGGAATAACCACGTAGCCGAGCTCCGTTTTCCCTAAACTCTGAAATTTCTCCTTCATTTCCCAGCGAAAGTCTGTCAATTGTGCATGACAAGTGCGGAATATATACAGTTTGGAGCATGCAAAATTTGAAGTTGGTTGGAAAATTCCTTGATTTCCAAATTTTCCGGCATTTGTGACGCACTTTGACCTAATTTCCGTCACAATCTGGGGTGAGTCAACGGCCGTACAAATGTACACCAGCGCAGCGCAGGGTGTCCCAACAGCCACGGTTAGGGGAATAACCACGTAGCCGAGCTCCGTTTTCCCTAAACTCTGAAATTTCTCCGTCATTTCCCAGCGAAAATCTGTCAATTTTGCATGACAAGTGCGGAATATATACAGTTTGGAGCATGCAAAATTTGAAGTTGGTTGGAAAGTTCCTTGATTTCCAAATTTGCCGGCATTTGGGACACACTTTGACCTAATTCCCGTCACAATCTGGGGTGAGTCAACGGCCGTACAAATGTACACCACCGCAGCGCAGGGTGTCCCAAACAGACACGGTTAGAGGAATAACCACGTAGCCGAGCTCCGTTTTCCTAAACTCTGAAATTTCTCCCTGCATTTCCCAGCGAAAATCTGTAAATTTTGCATGACAAGTGCGGAATATATACAGTTTGGAGCATGCACAATTTGAAGTTGGTTGGAAAATTCCTTGATTTCCAAATTTGCCGGCATTTGGGACACACTTTGACCTAATTCCCGTCACAATATGGGGTGAGTCAGCGGCCGTACAAATGTACGCCAGCGCAGCGCAGGGTGTCCCAAACAGCCACGGTTAGGGGAATAACCACGTAGCCGAGCTCCGTTTTCCCTAAACTCTGAAATTTCTCCGTCATTTCCCAGCGAAAATATGTCAATTTTGCATGACAAGTGCGGAATATATACAGTTTGGAGCATGCAAAATTTGAAGTTGGTTGGAAAATTCCTTGATTTCCAAATTTTCAGGCATTTGGGACACACTTTGACCTAAATCCCGTCACAATTTGGGTTGAGTCAACGGTCGTACACATGTACACCAGCGCAGCGCAGGGTGTTCCAACAGCCACGGTTAGGGGAATAACCACGTAGCCGAGCTCCGTTTTCCCTAAACTCTGAATTTCTCCGTCATTTCCCAGCGAAAATCTGTCAATTTTGCATGACAAGTGCGGAATATATACAGTTTGGAGCATGCAACATTTTAAGTTGGTTGGAAAATTTCTTGATTTCCAAATTTGCCGGCATTTGGGACACACTTTGACCTAATTCCCGTCACAATCTGGGGTGAGTCAACGGCCGTACAAATGTACACCAGCGCAGCGCAGGGTGTCCCAACAGCCACGGTTAGGGGAATAACCACGTAGCCGAGCTCCGTTTTCCTAAACTTTGAAATTTCTCCGTCATTTCCCAGCGAAAATCTGTCAATTTTGCATGACAAGTACGGAATATATACAGTTTGGAGCATGCAAAATTTGAAGTTGGTTGGAAAATTCCTTGATTTCCAAATTTTCCGGCATTTGGGACACACTTTGACCTAATTCCCGTCACAATCTGGGGTGAGTCAACGGCCGTACAATGTACACCAGCGCAGCGCAGGGTGTCCCAACAGCCACGGTTAGCGGAATAACCACGTAGCCGAGCTCCGTTTTCCCTAAACTCTGAAATTTCTCCGTCATTTCCCAGCGAAAATCTGTCAATTTTGCATGACAAGTACGGAATATATACAGTTTGGAGCATGCAAAATTTGAAGTTGGTTGGAAAATTCCTTGATTTCCAAATTTTCCGGCATTTGGGACACACTTTGACCTAATTCCCGTCACAATCTGGGGTGAGTCAACGGCCGTACAAATGTACACCAGCGCAGCGCAGGGTGTCCCAACAGCCACGGTTAGGGAATAACCACGTAGCCGAGCTCCGTTTTCCCTAAACTCTGAAATTTCTCCGTCATTTCCCAGCGAAAATCTGTCAATTTTGCATGACAAGTGTGGAATATATACAGTTTGGAGCATGCAAAATTTGAAGTTGGTTGGAAAATTCCTTGATTTCCAAATTTTCCGGCATTTGGGACGCACTTTGACCTAATTCCCGTCACAATCTGGGGTGAGTCAACGGCCGTACAAATGTACACCAGCGCAGCGCAGGGTGTCCCAACAGCCACGGTTAGGGGAATAACCACGTAGCCGAGCTCCGTTTTCCCTAAACTCTGAAATTTCTCCGCCATTTCCCAGCGAAAATCTGTCAATTTTGCAAGACAAGGGCGGAATATATACAGTTTGGAGCATGCAAAATTTGAAGTTGGTTGGAAAATTCCTTGATTTCCAAATTTGCCGGCATTTGGGACATACTTTGACCTAATTCCCGTCACAATCTGGGGTGAGTCAACGGCCGTACAAATGTACACCAGCGCAGCGCAGGGTGTCCCAACAGCCACGGTTAGGGGAATAACCACGTAGCCGAGGTCCGTTTTCCCTAAACTCTGAAATTTCTCCGTCATTTCCCAGCGAAAATCTGTCAATTTGGCATGACAAGTGCGGAATATATACAGTTTGGAGCATGCAAAATTTGAAGTTGGTTGGAAAATTTCTTGATTTCCAAATTTGCCGGCATTTGGGACACACTTTGACCTAATTCCCATCACAATCTGGGGTGAGTCAACGGCCGTACAAATGTACACCAGCGCAGCGCAGGGTGTCCCAACAGCCACGGTTAGGGGAATAACCACGTAGCCGAGCTCCGTTTTCCCTAAACTCTGAAATTTGTCCGTCATTTCCCAGCGAAAATCTGTAAATTTTGCATGACAAGTGCGGAATATATATAGTTTGGAGCATGCAAAATTTGAAGTTGGTTGGAAATTTTCTTGATTTCCAAATTTGCCGGCATTTGGGACACACTTTGACCTAATTCCCGTCACAATCTGGGGTGAGTCAACGGCCGTACAAATGTACGCCAGCGCAACGCAGGGTGTCCCAACAGCCACGGTTAGGGGAATAACCACGTAGCCGAGCTCCGTTTTCCCTAAACTCTGAAATTTCTCCGTCATTTCCCAGCGAAAATCTGTCAATTTTGCATGACAAGTGCGGAATATATACAGTTTGGAGCATGCAAAATTTGAAGTTGGTTGGAAAATTCCTTGATTTCCAAATTTGCCGGCATTTGGGACACACTTTGACCTAATTCCCGTCACAATCTGGGGTGAGTCAACGGCCGTACAAATGTACACCAGCGCAGCGCAGGGTGTCCCAACAGCCACGGTTAGGGGAATAACCACGTAGCCGAGCTCCGTTTTCCCTAAACTCTGAAATTTGTCCGTCATTTCCCAGCGAAAATCTGTAAATTTTGCATGACAAGTGCGGAATATATATAGTTTGGAGCATGCAAAATTTGAAGTTGGTTGGAAATTTTCTTGATTTCCAAATTTGCCGGCATTTGGGACACACTTTGACCTAATTCCCGTCACAATCTGGGGTGAGTCAACGGCCGTACAAATGTACGCCAGCGCAACGCAGGGTGTCCCAACAGCCACGGTTAGGGGAATAACCACGTAGCCGAGCTCCGTTTTCCCTAAACTCTGAAATTTCTCCGTCATTTCCCAGCGAAAATCTGTCAATTTTGCATGACAAGTGCGGAATATATACAGTTTGGAGCATGCAAAATTTGAAGTTGGTTGGAAAATTCCTTGATTTCCAAATTTGCCGGCATTTGGGACACACTTTGACCTAATTCCCGTCACAATCTGGGGTGAGTCAACGGCCGTACAAATGTACACCAGCGCAGCGCAGGGTGTCCCAACAGCCACGGTTAGGGGAATAACCACGTAGCCGAGCTCCGTTTTCCCTAAACTCTGAAATTTCTCCGTCATTTCCCAGCGAAAATCTGTCAATTTTGCATGACAAGTGCGGAATATATACAGTTTGGAGCATGCAAAATTTGAAGTTGGTTGGAAAATTCCTTGATTTCCAAATTTGCCGGCATTTGGGACACACTTTGACCTAATTCCCGTCACAATCTGGGGTGAGTCAACGGCCGTACAAATGTACACCAGCGCAGCGCAGGGTGTCCCAACAGCCACGGTTAGGGGAATAACCACGTAGCCGAGCTCCGTTTTCCCTAAACTCTGAAATTTATCCGTCATTTCCCAGCGAAAATCTGTCAATTTTGCATGACAAGTGCGGAATATATACAGTTTGGAGCATGCAAAATTTGAAGTTGGTTGGAAAGTTCCTTGATTTCCAAATTTGCCGGCATTTGGGACACACTTTGACCTAATTCCCGTCACAATCTGGGGTGAGTCAACGGCCGTACAAATGTACACCAGCGCAGCGCAGGGTGTCCCAACAGCCACGGTTAGGGGAATAACCACGTAGCCGAGCTCCGTTTTCCCTAAACTCTGAAATTTCTCCGTCATTTCCCAGCGAAAATCTGTCAATTTTGCATGACAAGTGCGGAATATATACAGTTTGGAGCATGCAAAATTTGAAGTTGGTTGGAAAATTCCTTGATTTCCAAATTTTCAGGCATTTGGGACACACTTTGACCTAATTTCCGTCACAATTTGGGGTGAGTCAACGGCCGTACACATGTACACCAGCGCAGCGCAGGGTGTCCCAACAGCCACAGTTAGGGGAATAACCACGTAGCCGAGCTCCGTTTTCCCTAAACTCTGAAATTTCTCCGTCATTTCCCAGCGAAAATCTGTCAATTTTGCATGACAAGTGCGGAATATATACAGTTTGGAGCATGCAAAATTTGAAGTTGGTTGGAAAATTTCTTGATTTCCAAATTTGCCGGCATTTGGGACACACTTTGACCTAATTCCCGTCACAATCTGGGGTGAGTCAACGGCCGTACAAATGTACACCAGCGCAGCGCAGGGTGTCCCAACAGCCACGGTTAGGGGAATAACCACGTAGCCGAGCTCCGTTTTCCCTAAACTCTGAAATTTCTCCGTCATATCCCAGCGAAAATCTGTCAATTTTGCATGACAAGTGCGGAATATATACAGTTTGGAGCATGCAAAATTTGAAGTTGGTTGGAAAATTCCTTGATTTTCAAATTTTCAGGCATTTGGGACACACTTTGACCTAATTCCCGTCACAATTTGGGGTGAGTCAACGGCCGTACACATGTACACCAGCGCAGCGCAGGGTGTCCCAACAGCCACGGTTAGGGGAATAACCACGTAGCCGAGCTCCGTTTTCCCTAAACTCTGAAATTTCTCCGTCATTTCCCAGCGAAAATCTGTCAATTTTGCATGACAAGTGCGGAATATATACAGTTTGGAGCATGCAAAATTTGAAGTTGGTTGGAAAATTTCTTGATTTCCAAATTTGCCGGCATTTGGGACACACTTTGACCTAATTCCCGTCACAATCTGGGGTGAGTCAACGGCCGTACAAATGTACACCAGCGCAGCGCAGGGTGTCCCAACAGCCACGGTTAGGGGAATAACCACGTAGCCGAGCTCCGTTTTCCCTAAACTCTGAAATTTCTCCTTCATTTCCCAGCGAAAATCTGTTAATTGTGCATGACAAGTGCGGAATATATACAGTTTGGAGCATGCAAAATTTGAAGTTGGTTGGAAAATTCCTTGATTTCCAAATTTTCCGGCATTTGTGACGCACTTTGACCTAATTCCCGTCACAATCTGGGGTGAGTCAACGGCCGTACAAATGTACACCAGCGCAGCGCAGGGTGTCCCAACAGCCACGGTTAGGGGAATAACCACGTAGCCGAGCTCCGTTTTCCCTAAACTCTGAAATTTCTCCGTCATTTCCCAGCGAAAATCTGTCAATTTTGCATGACAAGTGCGGAATATATACAGTTTGGAGCATGCAAAATTTGAAGTTGGTTGGAAAGTTCCTTGATTTCCAAATTTGCCGGCATTTGGGACACACTTTGACCTAATTCCCGTCACAATCTGGGGTGAGTCAACGGCCGTACAAATGTACACCACCGCAGCGCAGGGTGTCCCAAACAGACACGGTTAGAGGAATAACCACGTAGCCGAGCTCCGTTTTCCCTAAACTCTGAAATTTCTCCCTGCATTTCCCAGCGAAAATCTGTAAATTTTGCATGACAAGTGCGGAATATATACAGTTTGGAGCATGCACAATTTGAAGTTGGTTGGAAAATTCCTTGATTTCCAAATTTGCCGGCATTTGGGACACACTTTGACCTAATTCCCGTCACAATATGGGGTGAGTCAGCGGCCGTACAAATGTACGCCAGCGCATCGCAGGGTGTCCCAAACAGCCACGGTTAGGGGAATAACCACGTAGCCGAGCTCCGTTTTCCCTAAACTCTGAAATTTCTCCGTCATTTCCCAGCGAAAATATGTCAATTTTGCATGACAAGTGCGGAATATATACAGTTTGGAGCATGCAAAATTTGAAGTTGGTTGGAAAATTCCTTGATTTCCAAATTTTCAGGCATTTGGGACACACTTTGACCTAAATCCCGTCACAATTTGGGTTGAGTCAACGGCCGTACACATGTACACCAGCGCAGCGCAGGGTGTTCCAACAGCCACGGTTAGGGGAATAACCACGTAGCCGAGCTCCGTTTTCCCTAAACTCTGAAATTTCTCCGTCATTTCCCAGCGAAAATCTGTCAATTTTGCATGACAAGTGCGGAATATATACAGTTTGGAGCATGCAACATTTTAAGTTGGTTGGAAAATTTCTTGATTTCCAAATTTGCCGGCATTTGGGACACACTTTGACCTAATTCCCGTCACAATCTGGGGTGAGTCAACGGCCGTACAAATGTACACCAGCGCAGCGCAGGGTGTCCCAACAGCCACGGTTAGGGGAATAACCACGTAGCCGAGCTCCGTTTTCCCTAAACTTTGAAATTTCTCCGTCATTTCCCAGCGAAAATCTGTCAATTTTGCATGACAAGTACGGAATATATACAGTTTGGAGCATGCAAAATTTGAAGTTGGTTGGAAAATTCCTTGATTTCCAAATTTTCCGGCATTTGGGACACACTTTGACCTAATTCCCGTCACAATCTGGGGTGAGTCAACGGCCGTACAAATGTACACCAGCGCAGCGCAGGGTGTCCCAACAGCCACGGTTAGCGGAATAACCACGTAGCCGAGCTCCGTTTTCCCTAAACTCTGAAATTTCTCCGTCATTTCCCAGCGAAAATCTGTCAATTTTGCATGACAAGTACGGAATATATACAGTTTGGAGCATGCAAAATTTGAAGTTGGTTGGAAAATTCCTTGATTTCCAAATTTTCCGGCATTTGGGACACACTTTGACCTAATTCCCGTCACAATCTGGGGTGAGTCAACGGCCGTACAAATGTACACCAGCGCAGCGCAGGGTGTCCCAACAGCCACGGTTAGGGGAATAACCACGTAGCCGAGCTCCGTTTTCCCTAAACTCTGAAATTTCTCCGTCATTTCCCAGCGAAAATCTGTCAATTTTGCATGACAAGTGTGGAATATATACAGTTTGGAGCATGCACAATTTGAAGTTGGTTGGAAAATTCCTTGATTTCCAAATTTTCCGGCATTTGGGACGCACTTTGACCTAATTCCCGTCACAATCTGGGGTGAGTCAACGGCCGTACAAATGTACACCAGCGCAGCGCAGGGTGTCCCAACAGCCACGGTTAGGGGAATAACCACGTAGCCGAGCTCCGTTTTCCCTAAACTCTGAAATTTCTCCGCCATTTCCCAGCGAAAATCTGTCAATTTTGCAAGACAAGGGCGGAATATATACAGTTTGGAGCATGCAAAATTTGAAGTTGGTTGGAAAATTCCTTGATTTCCAAATTTGCCGGCATTTGGGACATACTTTGACCTAATTCCCGTCACAATCTGGGGTGAGTCAACGGCCGTACAAATGTACACCAGCGCAGCGCAGGGTGTCCCAACAGCCACGGTTAGGGGAATAACCACGTAGCCGAGGTCCGTTTTCCCTAAACTCTGAAATTTCTCCGTCATTTCCCAGCGAAAATCTGTCAATTTGGCATGACAAGTGCGGAATATATACAGTTTGGAGCATGCAAAATTTGAAGTTGGTTGGAAAATTTCTTGATTTCCAAATTTGCCGGCATTTGGGACACACTTTGACCTAATTCCCATCACAATCTGGGGTGAGTCAACGGCCGTACAAATGTACACCAGCGCAGCGCAGGGTGTCCCAACAGCCACGGTTAGGGGAATAACCACGTAGCCGAGCTCCGTTTTCCCTAAACTCTGAAATTTGTCCGTCATTTCCCAGCGAAAATCTGTAAATTTTGCATGACAAGTGCGGAATATATATAGTTTGGAGCATGCAAAATTTGAAGTTGGTTGGAAATTTTCTTGATTTCAAAATTTGCCGGCATTTGGGACACACTTTGACCTAATTCCCGTCACAATCTGGGGTGAGTCAACGGCCGTACAAATGTACGCCAGCGCAACGCAGGGTGTCCCAACAGCCACGGTTAGGGGAATAACCACGTAGCCGAGCTCCGTTTTCCCTAAACTCTGAAATTTCTCCGTCATTTCCCAGCGAAAATCTGTCAATTTTGCATGACAAGTGCGGAATATATACAGTTTGGAGCATGCAAAATTTGAAGTTGGTTGGAAAATTCCTTGATTTCCAAATTTGCCGGCATTTGGGACACACTTTGACCTAATTCCCGTCACAATCTGGGGTGAGTCAACGGCCGTACAAATGTACACCAGCGCAGCGCAGGGTGTCCCAACAGCCACGGTTAGGGGAATAACCACGTAGCCGAGCTCCGTTTTCCCTAAACTCTGAAATTTATCCGTCATTTCCCAGCGAAAATCTGTCAATTTTGCATGACAAGTGCGGGATATATACAGTTTGGAGCATGCAAAATTTGAAGTTGGTTGGAAAATTCCTTGATTTCCAATTTTCCGGCATTTGGGACACACTTTGACCTAATTCCCGTCACAATCTGGGGTGAGTCAACGGCCTTACAAATGTACACCAGCGCAGCGCAGGGTGTCCCAACAGCCACGGTTAGGGGAATAACCACGTAGCCGAGCTCCGTTTACCCTAAACTCTGAAATTTCTCCGTCATTTCCCAGCGAAAATCTGTCAATTTGGCATGACAAGTGCGGAATATATACAGTTTGGAGCATGCAAAATTTGAAGTTGGTTGAAAAATTTCTTGATTTCCAAATTTGCCGGCATTTGGGACACACTTTGACCTAATTCCCGTCACAATCTGGGGTGAGTCAACGGCCGTACAAATGTACACCAGCGCAGCGCAGGGTGTCCCAACAGCCACGGTTAGGGGAATAACCACGTAGCCGAGCTCCGTTTTCCCTAAACTTAGCCGGCATTTGGGACACACTTTGACCTAATTCCCGTCACAATCTGGGGTGAGTCAACGGCCGTACAAATGTACACCAGCGCAGCGCAGGGTGTCCCAACAGCCACGGTTAGGGGAATAACCACGTAGCCGAGCTCCGTTTTCCCTAAACTCTGAAATTTCTCCGTCATTTCCCAGCGAAAATCTGTCAATTTTGCATGACAAGTACGGAATATATACAGTTTGGAGCATGCAAAATTTGAAGTTGGTTGGAAAATTCCTTGATTTCCAAATTTCTCCGTCATTTCCCAGCGAAAATCTGTCAATTTTGCATGACAAGTGCGGAATATATACAGTTTGGAGCATGCAAAATTTGAAGTTGGTTGGAAAATTCCTTGATTTCCAAATTTTCAGGCATTTGGGACACACTTTGACCTAATTCCCGTCACAATCTGGGGTGAGTCAACGGCCGTACACATGTACACCAGCGCAGCGCAGGGTGTCCCAACAGCCACGGTTAGGGGAATAACCACGTCGCCGAGCTCCGTTTTCACTAAACTCTAAAATTTCTCCGTCATTTCCCAGCGAAAATCTGTCAATTTTGCATGACAAGTGCGGAATATATACAGTTTGGAGCATGCAAAATTTGAAGTTGGTTGGAAACTTCCTTGATTTCCAAATTTGCCGGCATTTGGGACACACTTTGACCTAATTCCCGTCACAATCTGGGGTGAGTCAACGGCCGTACAAATGTACACCAGCGCAGCGCAGGGTGTCCCAACAGCCACGGTTAGGGGAATAACCACGTAGCCGAGCTCCGTTTTCCCTAAACTCTGAAATTTATCCGTCATTTCCCAGCGAAAATCTGTCAATTTTGCATGACAAGTGCGGGATATATACAGTTTGGAGCATGCAAAATTTGAAGTTGGTTGGAAAATTCCTTGATTTCCAAATTTTCCGGCATTTGGGACACACTTTGACCTAATTCCCGTCACAATCTGGGGTGAGTCAACGGCCGTACAAATGTACACCAGCGCAGCGCAGGGTGTCCCAACAGCCACGGTTAGGGGAATAACCACGTAGCCGAGCTCCGTGTTCCCTAAACTCTGAAATTTGTCCGTCATTTCCCAGCGAAAATCTGTAAATTTTGCATGACAAGTGCGGAATATATATAGTTTGGAGCATGCAAAATTTGAAGTTGGTTGGAAATTTTCTTGATTTCCAAATTTGCCGGCATTTGGGACACACTTTGACCTAATTCCCGTAACAATCTGGGGTGAGTCAACGGCCGTACAAATGTACACCAGCGCAGCGCAGGGTGTCCCAACAGCCACGGTTAGGGGAATAACCACGTAGCCGAGCTCCGTTTTCCCTAAACTCTGCCGGCATTTGGGACACACTTTGACCTAATTCCCGTCACAATCTGGGGTGAGTCAACGGCCGTACAAATGTACACCAGCGCAGCGCAGGGTGTCCCAACAGCCACGGTTAGGGGAATAACCACGTAGCCGAGCTCCGTTTTCCCTAAACTCTGAAATTTCTCCGTCATTTCCCAGCGAAAATCTGTCAATTTTGTATGACAAGTACGGAATATATACAGTTTGGAGCATGCAAAATTTGAAGTTGGTTGGAAAATTCCTTGATTTCCAAATTTCTCCGTCATTTCCCAGCGAAAATCTGTCAATTTTGCATGACAAGTGCGGAATATATACAGTTTGGAGCATGCAAAATTTGAAGTTGGTTGGAAAATTTCTTGATTTCCAAATTTGCCGGCATTTGGGACACACTTTGACCTAATTCCCGTCACAATCTGGGGTGAGTCAACGGCCGTACAAATGTACACCAGCGCAGCGCAGGGTGTCCCAACAGCCACGGTTAGGGGAATAACCACGTAGCCGAGCTCCGTTTTCCCTAAACTCTGAAATTTGTCCGTCATTTCCCAGCGAAAATCTGTAAATTTTGCATGACAAGTGCGGAATATATATAGTTTGGAGTATGCAAAATTTGAAGTTGGTTGGAAATTTTCTTGATTTCCAAATTTGCCGGCATTTGGGACACACTTTGACCTAATTCCCGTCACAATCTGGGGTGAGTCAACGGCCGTACAAATGTACGCCAGCGCAGCGCAGGGTGTCCCAACAGCCACGGTTAGGGGAATAACCACGTAGCCGAGCTCCGTTTTCCCTAAACTCTGAAATTTCTCCGTCATTTCCCAGCGAAAATCTGTCAATTTTGCATGACAAGTGCGGAATATATACAGTTTGGAGCATGCAAAATTTGAAGTTGGTTGGAAAATTCCTTGATTTCCAAATTTGCCGGCATTTGGGACACACTTTGACCTAATTCCCGTCACAATCTGGGGTGAGTCAACGGCCGTACAAATGTACACCAGCGCAGCGCAGGGTGTCCCAACAGCCACGGTTAGGGGAATAACCACGTAGCCGAGCTCCGTTTTCCCTAAACTCTGAAATTTCTCCGTCATTTCCCAGCGAAAATCTGTCAATTTTGCATGACAAGTGCGGAATATATACAGTTTGGAGCATGCAAAATTTGAAGTTGGTTGGAAAATTCCTTGATTTCCAAATTTGCCGGCATTTGGGACACACTTTGACCTAATTCCCGTTACAATCTGGGGTGAGTCAACGGCCGTACAAATGTACACCAGCGCAGCGCAGGGTGTCCCAACAGCCACGGTTAGGGGAATAACCACGTAGCCGAGCTCCGTTTTCCCTAAACTCTGAAATTTATCCGTCATTTCCCAGCGAAAATCTGTCAATTTTGCATGACAAGTGCGGAATATATACAGTTTGGAGCATGCAAAATTTGAAGTTGGTTGGAAAATTCCTTGATTTCCAAATTTTCCGGCATTTGGGACACACTTTGACCTAATTCCCGTCACAATCTGGGGTGAGTCAACGGCCGTACAAATGTACACCAGCGCAGCGCAGGGTGTCCCAACAGCCACGGTTAGGGGAATAACCACGTAGCCGAGCTCCGTGTTCCCTAAACTCTGAAATTTGTCCGTCATTTCCCAGCGAAAATCTGTAAATTTTGCATGACAAGTGCGGAATATATATAGTTTGGAGCATGCAAAATTTGAAGTTGGTTGCAAATTTTCTTGATTTCCAAATTTGCCGGCATTTGGGACACACTTTGACCTAATTCCCGTAACAATCTGGGGTGAGTCAACGGCCGTACAAATGTACACCAGCGCAGCGCAGGGTGTCCCAACAGCCACGGTTAGGGGAATAACCACGTAGCCGAGCTCCGTTTTCCCTAAACTCTGCCGGCATTTGGGACACACTTTGACCTAATTCCCGTCACAATCTGGGGTGAGTCAACGGCCGTACAAATGTACACCAGCGCAGCGCAGGGTGTCCCAACAGCCACGGTTAGGGGAATAACCACGTAGCCGAGCTCCGTTTTCCCTAAACTCTGAAATTTCTCCGTCATTTCCCAGCGAAAATCTGTCAATTTTGCATGACAAGTACGGAATATATACAGTTTGGAGCATGCAAAATTTGAAGTTGGTTGGAAAATTCCTTGATTTCCAAATTTCTCCGTCATTTCCCAGCGAAAATCTGTCAATTTTGCATGACAAGTGCGGAATATATACAGTTTGGAGCATGCAAAATTTGAAGTTGGTTGGAAAATTCCTTGATTTCCAAATTTTCAGGCATTTGGGACACACTTTGACCTAATTCCCGTCACAATCTGGGGTGAGTCAACGGCCGTACACATGTACACCAGCGCAGCGCAGGGTGTCCCAACAGCCACGGTTAGGGGAATAACCACGTAGCCGAGCTCCGTTTTCCCTAAACTCTGAAATTTCTCCGTCATTTCCCAGCGAAAATCTGTCAATTTTGCATGACAAGTACGGAATATATACAGTTTGGAGCATGCAAAATTTGAAGTTGGTTGGAAAATTCCTTGATTTCCAAATTTCTCCGTCATTTCCCAGCGAAAATCTGTCAATTTTGCATGACAAGTGCGGAATATATACAGTTTGGAGCATGCAAAATTTGAAGTTGGTTGGAAAATTTCTTGATTTCCAAATTTGCCGGCATTTGGGACACACTTTGACCTAATTCCCGTCACAATCTGGGGTGAGTCAACGGCCGTACAAATGTACACCAGCGCAGCGCAGGGTGTCCCAACAGCCACGGTTAGGGGAATAACCACGTAGCCGAGCTCCGTTTTCCCTAAACTCTGAAATTTGTCCGTCATTTCCCAGCGAAAATCTGTAAATTTTGCATGACAAGTGCGGAATATATATAGTTTGGAGCATGCAAAATTTGAAGTTGGTTGGAAATTTTCTTGATTTCCAAATTTGCCGGCATTTGGGACACACTTTGACCTAATTCCCGTCACAATCTGGGGTGAGTCAACGGCCGTACAAATGTACACCAGCGCAGCGCAGGGTGTCCCAACAGCCACGGTTAGGGGAATAACCACGTAGCCGAGCTCCGTTTTCCCTAAACTCTGAAATTTCTCCGTCATTTCCCAGCGAAAATCTGTCAATTTTGCATGACAAGTACGGAATATATACAGTTTGGAGCATGCAAAATTTGAAGTTGGTTGGAAAATTCCTTGATTTCCAAATTTCTCCGTCATTTCCCAGCGAAAATCTGTCAATTTTGCATGACAAGTGCGGAATATATACAGTTTGGAGCATGCAAAATTTGAAGTTGGTTGGAAAATTCCTTGATTTCCAAATTTTCAGGCATTTGGGACACACTTTGACCTAATTCCCGTCACAATCTGGGGTGAGTCAACGGCCGTACACATGTACACCAGCGCAGCGCAGGGTGTCCCAACAGCCACGGTTAGGGGAATAACCACGTAGCCGAGCTCCGTTTTCCCTAAACTCTGAAATTTCTCCGTCATTTCCCAGCGAAAATCTGTCAATTTTGCATGACAAGTACGGAATATATACAGTTTGGAGCATGCAAAATTTGAAGTTGGTTGGAAAATTCCTTGATTTCCAAATTTCTCCGTCATTTCCCAGCGAAAATCTGTCAATTTTGCATGACAAGTGCGGAATATATACAGTTTGGAGCATGCAAAATTTGAAGTTGGTTGGAAAATTTCTTGATTTCCAAATTTGCCGGCATTTGGGACACACTTTGACCTAATTCCCGTCACAATCTGGGGTGAGTCAACGGCCGTACAAATGTACACCAGCGCAGCGCAGGGTGTCCCAACAGCCACGGTTAGGGGAATAACCACGTAGCCGAGCTCCGTTTTCCCTAAACTCTGAAATTTGTCCGTCATTTCCCAGCGAAAATCTGTAAATTTTGCATGACAAGTGCGGAATATATATAGTTTGGAGCATGCAAAATTTGAAGTTGGTTGGAAATTTTCTTGATTTCCAAATTTGCCGGCATTTGGGACACACTTTGACCTAATTCCCGTCACAATCTGGGGTGAGTCAACGGCCGTACAAATGTACGCCAGCGCAGCGCAGGGTGTCCCAACAGCCACGGTTAGGGGAATAACCACGTAGCCGAGCTCCGTTTTCCCTAAACTCTGAAATTTCTCCGTCATTTCCCAGCGAAAATCTGTCAATTTTGCATGACAAGTGCGGAATATATACAGTTTGGAGCATGCAAAATTTGAAGTTGGTTGGAAAATTCCTTGATTTCCAAATTTGCCGGCATTTGGGACACACTTTGACCTAATTCCCGTCACAATCTGGGGTGAGTCAACGGCCGTACAAATGTACACCAGCGCAGCGCAGGGTGTCCCAACAGCCACGGTTAGGGGAATAACCACGTAGCCGAGCTCCGTTTTCCCTAAACTCTGAAATTTCTCCGACATTTCCCAGCGAAAATCTGTCAATTTTGCATGACAAGTGCGGAATATATACAGTTTGGAGCATGCAAAATTTGAAGTTGGTTGGAAAATTCCTTGATTTCCAAATTTTCCGGCATTTGGGACACACTTTGACCTAATTCCCGTCACAATCTGGGGTGAGTCAACGGCCGTACAAATGTACACCAGCGCAGCGCAGGGTGTCCCAACAGCCACGGTTAGGGGAATAACCACGTAGCCGAGCTCCGTGTTCCCTAAACTCTGAAATTTGTCCGTCATTTCCCAGCGAAAATCTGTAAATTTTGCATGACAAGTGCGGAATATATATAGTTTGGAGCATGCAAAATTTGAAGTTGGTTGGAAATTTTCTTGATTTCCAAATTTGCCGGCATTTGGGACACACTTTGACCTAATTCCCGTAACAATCTGGGGTGAGTCAACGGCCGTACAAATGTACACCAGCGCAGCGCAGGGTGTCCCAACAGCCACGGTTAGGGGAATAACCACGTAGCCGAGCTCCGTTTTCCCTAAACTCTGCCGGCATTTGGGACACACTTTGACCTAATTCCCGTCACAATCTGGGGTGAGTCAACGGCCGTACAAATGTACACCAGCGCAGCGCAGGGTGTCCCAACAGCCACGGTTAGGGGAATAACCACGTAGCCGAGCTCCGTTTTCCCTAAACTCTGAAATTTCTCCGTCATTTCCCAGCGAAAATCTGTCAATTTTGTATGACAAGTACGGAATATATACAGTTTGGAGCATGCAAAATTTGAAGTTGGTTGGAAAATTCCTTGATTTCCAAATTTCTCCGTCATTTCCCAGCGAAAATCTGTCAATTTTGCATGACAAGTGCGGAATATATACAGTTTGGAGCATGCAAAATTTGAAGTTGGTTGGAAAATTTCTTGATTTCCAAATTTGCCGGCATTTGGGACACACTTTGACCTAATTCCCGTCACAATCTGGGGTGAGTCAACGGCCGTACAAATGTACACCAGCGCAGCGCAGGGTGTCCCAACAGCCACGGTTAGGGGAATAACCACGTAGCCGAGCTCCGTTTTCCCTAAACTCTGAAATTTGTCCGTCATTTCCCAGCGAAAATCTGTAAATTTTGCATGACAAGTGCGGAATATATATAGTTTGGAGTATGCAAAATTTGAAGTTGGTTGGAAATTTTCTTGATTTCCAAATTTGCCGGCATTTGGGACACACTTTGACCTAATTCCCGTCACAATCTGGGGTGAGTCAACGGCCGTACAAATGTACGCCAGCGCAGCGCAGGGTGTCCCAACAGCCACGGTTAGGGGAATAACCACGTAGCCGAGCTCCGTTTTCCCTAAACTCTGAAATTTCTCCGTCATTTCCCAGCGAAAATCTGTCAATTTTGCATGACAAGTGCGGAATATATACAGTTTGGAGCATGCAAAATTTGAAGTTGGTTGGAAAATTCCTTGATTTCCAAATTTGCCGGCATTTGGGACACACTTTGACCTAATTCCCGTCACAATCTGGGGTGAGTCAACGGCCGTACAAATGTACACCAGCGCAGCGCAGGGTGTCCCAACAGCCACGGTTAGGGGAATAACCACGTAGCCGAGCTCCGTTTTCCCTAAACTCTGAAATTTCTCCGTCATTTCCCAGCGAAAATCTGTCAATTTTGCATGACAAGTGCGGAATATATACAGTTTGGAGCATGCAAAATTTGAAGTTGGTTGGAAAATTCCTTGATTTCCAAATTTGCCGGCATTTGGGACACACTTTGACCTAATTCCCGTTACAATCTGGGGTGAGTCAACGGCCGTACAAATGTACACCAGCGCAGCGCAGGGTGTCCCAACAGCCACGGTTAGGGGAATAACCACGTAGCCGAGCTCCGTTTTCCCTAAACTCTGAAATTTATCCGTCATTTCCCAGCGAAAATCTGTCAATTTTGCATGACAAGTGCGGAATATATACAGTTTGGAGCATGCAAAATTTGAAGTTGGTTGGAAAATTCCTTGATTTCCAAATTTTCCGGCATTTGGGACACACTTTGACCTAATTCCCGTCACAATCTGGGGTGAGTCAACGGCCGTACAAATGTACACCAGCGCAGCGCAGGGTGTCCCAACAGCCACGGTTAGGGGAATAACCACGTAGCCGAGCTCCGTGTTCCCTAAACTCTGAAATTTGTCCGTCATTTCCCAGCGAAAATCTGTAAATTTTGCATGACAAGTGCGGAATATATATAGTTTGGAGCATGCAAAATTTGAAGTTGGTTGCAAATTTTCTTGATTTCCAAATTTGCCGGCATTTGGGACACACTTTGACCTAATTCCCGTAACAATCTGGGGTGAGTCAACGGCCGTACAAATGTACACCAGCGCAGCGCAGGGTGTCCCAACAGCCACGGTTAGGGGAATAACCACGTAGCCGAGCTCCGTTTTCCCTAAACTCTGCCGGCATTTGGGACACACTTTGACCTAATTCCCGTCACAATCTGGGGTGAGTCAACGGCCGTACAAATGTACACCAGCGCAGCGCAGGGTGTCCCAACAGCCACGGTTAGGGGAATAACCACGTAGCCGAGCTCCGTTTTCCCTAAACTCTGAAATTTCTCCGTCATTTCCCAGCGAAAATCTGTCAATTTTGCATGACAAGTACGGAATATATACAGTTTGGAGCATGCAAAATTTGAAGTTGGTTGGAAAATTCCTTGATTTCCAAATTTCTCCGTCATTTCCCAGCGAAAATCTGTCAATTTTGCATGACAAGTGCGGAATATATACAGTTTGGAGCATGCAAAATTTGAAGTTGGTTGGAAAATTCCTTGATTTCCAAATTTTCAGGCATTTGGGACACACTTTGACCTAATTCCCGTCACAATCTGGGGTGAGTCAACGGCCGTACACATGTACACCAGCGCAGCGCAGGGTGTCCCAACAGCCACGGTTAGGGGAATAACCACGTAGCCGAGCTCCGTTTTCCCTAAACTCTGAAATTTCTCCGTCATTTCCCAGCGAAAATCTGTCAATTTTGCATGACAAGTACGGAATATATACAGTTTGGAGCATGCAAAATTTGAAGTTGGTTGGAAAATTCCTTGATTTCCAAATTTCTCCGTCATTTCCCAGCGAAAATCTGTCAATTTTGCATGACAAGTGCGGAATATATACAGTTTGGAGCATGCAAAATTTGAAGTTGGTTGGAAAATTTCTTGATTTCCAAATTTGCCGGCATTTGGGACACACTTTGACCTAATTCCCGTCACAATCTGGGGTGAGTCAACGGCCGTACAAATGTACACCAGCGCAGCGCAGGGTGTCCCAACAGCCACGGTTAGGGGAATAACCACGTAGCCGAGCTCCGTTTTCCCTAAACTCTGAAATTTGTCCGTCATTTCCCAGCGAAAATCTGTAAATTTTGCATGACAAGTGCGGAATATATATAGTTTGGAGCATGCAAAATTTGAAGTTGGTTGGAAATTTTCTTGATTTCCAAATTTGCCGGCATTTGGGACACACTTTGACCTAATTCCCGTCACAATCTGGGGTGAGTCAACGGCCGTACAAATGTACACCAGCGCAGCGCAGGGTGTCCCAACAGCCACGGTTAGGGGAATAACCACGTAGCCGAGCTCCGTTTTCCCTAAACTCTGAAATTTCTCCGTCATTTCCCAGCGAAAATCTGTCAATTTTGCATGACAAGTACGGAATATATACAGTTTGGAGCATGCAAAATTTGAAGTTGGTTGGAAAATTCCTTGATTTCCAAATTTCTCCGTCATTTCCCAGCGAAAATCTGTCAATTTTGCATGACAAGTGCGGAATATATACAGTTTGGAGCATGCAAAATTTGAAGTTGGTTGGAAAATTCCTTGATTTCCAAATTTTCAGGCATTTGGGACACACTTTGACCTAATTCCCGTCACAATCTGGGGTGAGTCAACGGCCGTACACATGTACACCAGCGCAGCGCAGGGTGTCCCAACAGCCACGGTTAGGGGAATAACCACGTAGCCGAGCTCCGTTTTCCCTAAACTCTGAAATTTCTCCGTCATTTCCCAGCGAAAATCTGTCAATTTTGCATGACAAGTACGGAATATATACAGTTTGGAGCATGCAAAATTTGAAGTTGGTTGGAAAATTCCTTGATTTCCAAATTTCTCCGTCATTTCCCAGCGAAAATCTGTCAATTTTGCATGACAAGTGCGGAATATATACAGTTTGGAGCATGCAAAATTTGAAGTTGGTTGGAAAATTTCTTGATTTCCAAATTTGCCGGCATTTGGGACACACTTTGACCTAATTCCCGTCACAATCTGGGGTGAGTCAACGGCCGTACAAATGTACACCAGCGCAGCGCAGGGTGTCCCAACAGCCACGGTTAGGGGAATAACCACGTAGCCGAGCTCCGTTTTCCCTAAACTCTGAAATTTGTCCGTCATTTCCCAGCGAAAATCTGTAAATTTTGCATGACAAGTGCGGAATATATATAGTTTGGAGCATGCAAAATTTGAAGTTGGTTGGAAATTTTCTTGATTTCCAAATTTGCCGGCATTTGGGACACACTTTGACCTAATTCCCGTCACAATCTGGGGTGAGTCAACGGCCGTACAAATGTACGCCAGCGCAGCGCAGGGTGTCCCAACAGCCACGGTTAGGGGAATAACCACGTAGCCGAGCTCCGTTTTCCCTAAACTCTGAAATTTCTCCGTCATTTCCCAGCGAAAATCTGTCAATTTTGCATGACAAGTGCGGAATATATACAGTTTGGAGCATGCAAAATTTGAAGTTGGTTGGAAAATTCCTTGATTTCCAAATTTGCCGGCATTTGGGACACACTTTGACCTAATTCCCGTCACAATCTGGGGTGAGTCAACGGCCGTACAAATGTACACCAGCGCAGCGCAGGGTGTCCCAACAGCCACGGTTAGGGGAATAACCACGTAGCCGAGCTCCGTTTTCCCTAAACTCTGAAATTTCTCCGACATTTCCCAGCGAAAATCTGTCAATTTTGCATGACAAGTGCGGAATATATACAGTTTGGAGCATGCAAAATTTGAAGTTGGTTGGAAAATTCCTTGATTTCCAAATTTGCCGGCATTTGGGACACACTTTGACCTAATTCCCGTCACAATCTGGGGTGAGTCAACGGCCGTACAAATGTACACCAGCGCAGCGCAGGGTGTCCCAACAGCCACGGTTAGGGGAATAACCACGTAGCCGAGCTCCGTTTTCCCTAAACTCTGAAATTTATCCGTCATTTCCCAGCGAAAATCTGTCAATTTTGCATGACAAGTGCGGGATATATACAGTTTGGAGCATGCAAAATTTGAAGTTGGTTGGAAAATTCCTTGATTTCCAATTTTCCGGCATTTGGGACACACTTTGACCTAATTCCCGTCACAATCTGGGGTGAGTCAACGGCCTTACAAATGTACACCAGCGCAGCGCAGGGTGTCCCAACAGCCACGGTTAGGGGAATAACCACATAGCCGAGCTCCGTTTACCCTAAACTCTGAAATTTCTCCGTCATTTCCCAGCGAAAATCTGTCAATTTGGCATGACAAGTGCGGAATATATACAGTTTGGAGCATGCAAAATTTGAAGTTGGTTGGAAAATTCCTTGATTTCCAAATTTGCCGGCATTTGGGACACACTTTGACCTAATTCCCGTCACAATCTGGGGTGAGTCAACGGCCGTACAAATGTACACCAGCGCAGCGCAGGGTGTCCCAACAGCCACGGTTAGGGGAATAACCACGTAGCCGAGCTCCGTTTTCCCTAAACTCTGAAATTTATCCGTCATTTCCCAGCGAAAATCTGTCAATTTTGCATGACAAGTGCGGGATATATACAGTTTGGAGCATGCAAAATTTGAAGTTGGTTGGAAAATTCCTTGATTTCCAATTTTCCGGCATTTGGGACATACTTTGACCTAATTCCCGTCACAATCTGGGGTGAGTCAACGGCCTTACAAATGTACACCAGCGCAGCGCAGGGTGTCCCAACAGCCACGGTTAGGGGAATAACCACATAGCCGAGCTCCGTTTACCCTAAACTCTGAAATTTCTCCGTCATTTCCCAGCGAAAATCTGTCAATTTGGCATGACAAGTGCGGAATATATACAGTTTGGAGCATGCAAAATTTGAAGTTGGTTGAAAAATTTCTTGATTTCCAAATTTGCCGGCATTTGGGACACACTTTGACCTAATTCCCGTCACAATCTGGGGTGAGTCAACGGCCGTACAAATGTACACCAGCGCAGCGCAGGGTGTCCCAACAGCCACGGTTAGGGGAATAACCACGTAGCCGAGCTCCGTTTTCCCTAAACTCTGCCGGCATTTGGGACACACTTTGACCTAATTCCCGTCACAATCTGGGGTGAGTCAACAGCCGTACAAATGTACACCAGCGCAGCGCAGTGTGTCCCAACAGCCACGGTTAGGGGAATAACCACGTAGCCGAGCTCCGTTTTCCCTAAACTCTGAAATTTCTCCGTCATTTCCCAGCGAAAATCTGTCAATTTTGCATGACAAGTACGGAATATATACAGTTTGGAGCATGCAAAATTTGAAGTTGGTTGGAAAATTCCTTGATTTCCAAATTTCTCCGTCATTTCCCAGCGAAAATCTGTCAATTTTGCATGACAAGTGCGGAATATATACAGTTTGGAGCATGCAAAATTTGAAGTTGGTTGGAAAATTTCTTGATTTCCAAATTTGCCGGCATTTGGGACACACTTTGACCTAATTCCCGTCACAATCTGGGGTGAGTCAACGGCCGTACAAATGTACACCAGCGCAGCGCAGGGTGTCCCAACAGCCACGGTTAGGGGAATAACCACGTAGCCGAGCTCCGTTTTCCCTAAACTCTGAAATTTGTCCGTCATTTCCCAGCGAAAATCTGTAAATTTTGCATGACAAGTGCGGAATATATATAGTTTGGAGCATGCAAAATTTGAAGTTGGTTGGAAATTTTCTTGATTTCCAAATTTGCCGGCATTTGGGACACACTTTGACCTAATTCCCGTCACAATCTGGGGTGAGTCAACGGCCGTACAAATGTACGCCAGCGCAGCGCAGGGTGTCCCAACAGCCACGGTTAGGGGAATAACCACGTAGCCGAGCTCCGTTTTCCCTAAACTCTGAAATTTCTCCGTCATTTCCCAGCGAAAATCTGTCAATTTTGCATGACAAGTGCGGAATATATACAGTTTGGAGCATGCAAAATTTGAAGTTGGTTGGAAAATTCCTTGATTTCCAAATTTGCCGGCATTTGGGACACACTTTGACCTAATTCCCGTCACAATCTGGGGTGAGTCAACGGCCGTACAAATGTACACCAGCGCAGCGCAGGGTGTCCCAACAGCCACGGTTAGGGGAATAACCACGTAGCCGAGCTCCGTTTTCCCTAAACTCTGAAATTTCTCCGACATTTCCCAGCGAAAATCTGTCAATTTTGCATGACAAGTGCGGAATATATACAGTTTGGAGCATGCAAAATTTGAAGTTGGTTGGAAAATTCCTTGATTTCCAAATTTGCCGGCATTTGGGACACACTTTGACCTAATTCCCGTCACAATCTGGGGTGAGTCAACGGCCGTACAAATGTACACCAGCGCAGCGCAGGGTGTCCCAACAGCCACGGTTAGGGGAATAACCACGTAGCCGAGCTCCGTTTTCCCTAAACTCTGAAATTTATCCGTCATTTCCCAGCGAAAATCTGTCAATTTTGCATGACAAGTGCGGGATATATACAGTTTGGAGCATGCAAAATTTGAAGTTGGTTGGAAAATTCCTTGATTTCCAATTTTCCGGCATTTGGGACACACTTTGACCTAATTCCCGTCACAATCTGGGGTGAGTCAACGGCCTTACAAATGTACACCAGCGCAGCGCAGGGTGTCCCAACAGCCACGGTTAGGGGAATAACCACATAGCCGAGCTCCGTTTACCCTAAACTCTGAAATTTCTCCGTCATTTCCCAGCGAAAATCTGTCAATTTGGCATGACAAGTGCGGAATATATACAGTTTGGAGCATGCAAAATTTGAAGTTGGTTGAAAAATTTCTTGATTTCCAAATTTGCCGGCATTTGGGACACACTTTGACCTAATTCCCGTCACAATCTGGGGTGAGTCAACGGCCGTACAAATGTACACCAGCGCAGCGCAGGGTGTCCCAACAGCCACGGTTAGGGGAATAACCACGTAGCCGAGCTCCGTTTTCCCTAAACTCTGCCGGCATTTGGGACACACTTTGACCTAATTCCCGTCACAATCTGGGGTGAGTCAACAGCCGTACAAATGTACACCAGCGCAGCGCAGTGTGTCCCAACAGCCACGGTTAGGGGAATAACCACGTAGCCGAGCTCCGTTTTCCCTAAACTCTGAAATTTCTCCGTCATTTCCCAGCGAAAATCTGTCAATTTTGCATGACAAGTACGGAATATATACAGTTTGGAGCATGCAAAATTTGAAGTTGGTTGGAAAATTCCTTGATTTCCAAATTTCTCCGTCATTTCCCAGCGAAAATCTGTCAATTTTGCATGACAAGTGCGGAATATATACAGTTTGGAGCATGCAAAATTTGAAGTTGGTTGGAAACTTCCTTGATTTCCAAATTTGCCGGCATTTGGGACACACTTTGACCTAATTCCCGTCACAATCTGGGGTGAGTCAACGGCCGTACAAATGTACACCAGCGCAGCGCAGGGTGTCCCAACAGCCACGGTTAGGGGAATAACCACGTAGCCGAGCTCCGTTTTCCCTAAACTCTGAAATTTCTCCGTCATTTCCCAGCGAAAATCTGTCAATTTTGTATGACAAGTACGGAATATATACAGTTTGGAGCATGCAAAATTTGAAGTTGGTTGGAAAATTCCTTGATTTCCAAATTTCTCCGTCATTTCCCAGCGAAAATCTGTCAATTTTGCATGACAAGTGCGGAATATATACAGTTTGGAGCATGCAAAATTTGAAGTTGGTTGGAAAATTTCTTGATTTCCAAATTTGCCGGCATTTGGGACACACTTTGACCTAATTCCCGTCACAATCTGGGGTGAGTCAACGGCCGTACAAATGTACACCAGCGCAGCGCAGGGTGTCCCAACAGCCACGGTTAGGGGAATAATCACGTAGCCGAGCTCCGTTTTTCCTAAACTCTGAAATTTCTCCGTCATTTCCCAGCGAAAATCTGTCAATTTTGCATGACAAGTGCGGAATATATACAGTTTGGAGCATGCAAAATTTGAAGTTGGTTGGAAAATTTCTTGATTTCCAAATTTGCCGGCATTTGGGACACACTTTGACCTAATTCCCGTCACAATCTGGGGTGAGTCAACGGCCGTACAAATGTACACCAGCGCAGCGCAGGGTGTCCCAACAGCCACGGTTAGGGAAATAACCACGTCGCCGAGCTCCGTTTTCACTAAACTCTGAAATTTCTCCGTCATTTCCCATCGAAAATCTGTCAATTTTGCATGACAAGTGCGGAATATATACAGTTTGGAGCATGCAAAATTTGAAGTTGGTTGGAAACTTCCTTGATTTCCAAATTTGCCGGCATTTGGGACACACTTTGACCTAATTCCCGTCACAATCTGGGTTGAGTCAACGGCCGTACAAATGTACACCAGCGCAGCGCAGGGTGTCCCAACAGCCACGGTTAGGGGAATAACCACGTAGCCGAGCTCCGTTTTCCCTAAACTCTGAAATTTCTCCGTCATTTCCCAGCGAAAATCTGTCAATTTTGTATGACAAGTACGGAATATATACAGTTTGGAGCATGCAAAATTTGAAGTTGGTTGGAAAATTCCTTGATTTCCAAATTTCCCCCAGTCATTTCCCAGCGAAAATCTGTCAATTTTGCATGACAAGTGCGGAATATATACAGTTTGGAGCATGCAAAATTTGAAGTTGGTTGGAAAATTTCTTGATTTCCAAATTTGCCGGCATTTGGGACACACTTTGACCTAATTCCCGTCACAATCTGGGGTGAGTCAACGGCCGTACAAATGTACACCAGCGCAGCGCAGGGTGTCCCAACAGCCACGGTTAGGGGAATAACCACGTAGCCGAGCTCCGTTTTCCCTAAACTCTAAAATTTGTCCGTCATTTCCCAGCGAAAATCTGTAAATTTTGCATGACAAGTGCGGAATATATATAGTTTGGAGTATGCAAAATTTGAAGTTGGTTGGAAATTTTCTTGATTTCCAAATTTGCCGGCATTTGGGACACACTTTGACCTAATTCCCGTCACAATCTGGGGTGAGTCAACGGCCGTACAAATGTACGCCAGCGCAGCGCAGGGTGTCCCAACAGCCACGGTTAGGGGAATAACCACGTAGCCGAGCTCCGTTTTCCCTAAACTCTGAAATTTCTCCGTCATTTCCCAGCGAAAATCTGTCAATTTTGCATGACAAGTGCGGAATATATACAGTTTGGAGCATGCAAAATTTGAAGTTGGTTGGAAAATTCCTTGATTTCCAAATTTGCCGGCATTTGGGACACACTTTGACCTAATTCCCGTCACAATCTGGGGTGAGTCAACGGCCGTACAAATGTACACCAGCGCAGCGCAGGGTGTCCCAACAGCCACGGTTAGGGGAATAACCACGTAGCCGAGCTCCGTTTTCCCTAAACTCTGAAATTTCTCCGACATTTCCCAGCGAAAATCTGTCAATTTTGCATGACAAGTGCGGAATATATACACTTTGGAGCATGCAAAATTTGAAGTTGGTTGGAAAATTCCTTGATTTCCAAATTTGCCGGCATTTGGGACACACTTTGACCTAATTCCCGTCACAATCTGGGGTGAGTCAACGGCCGTACAAATGTACACCAGCGCAGCGCAGGGTGTCCCAACAGCCACGGTTAGGGGAATAACCACGTAGCCGAGCTCCGTTTTCCCTAAACTCTGAAATTTATCCGTCATTTCCCAGCGAAAATCTGTCAATTTTGCATGACAAGTGCGGGATATATACAGTTTGGAGCATGCAAAATTTGAAGTTGGTTGGAAAATTCCTTGATTTCCAATTTTCCGGCATTTGGGACACACTTTGACCTAATTCCCGTCACAATCTGGGGTGAGTCAACGGCCTTACAAATGTACACCAGCGCAGCGCAGGGTGTCCCAACAGCCACGGTTAGGGGAATAACCACATAGCCGAGCTCCGTTTACCCTAAACTCTGAAATTTCTCCGTCATTTCCCAGCGAAAATCTGTCAATTTGGCATGACAAGTGCGGAATATATACAGTTTGGAGCATGCAAAATTTGAAGTTGGTTGAAAAATTTCTTGATTTCCAAATTTGCCGGCATTTGGGACACACTTTGACCTAATTCCCGTCACAATCTGGGGTGAGTCAACGGCCGTACAAATGTACACCAGCGCAGCGCAGGGTGTCCCAACAGCCACGGTTAGGGAAATAACCACGTAGCCGAGCTCCGTTTTCCCTAAACTCTGCCGGCATTTGGGACACACTTTGACCTAATTCCCGTCACAATCTGGGGTGAGTCAACAGCCGTACAAATGTACACCAGCGCAGCGCAGTGTGTCCCAACAGCCACGGTTAGGGGAATAACCACGTAGCCGAGCTCCGTTTTCCCTAAACTCTGAAATTTCTCCGTCATTTCCCAGCGAAAATCTGTCAATTTTGCATGACAAGTACGGAATATATACAGTTTGGAGCATGCAAAATTTGAAGTTGGTTGGAAAATTCCTTGATTTCCAAATTTCTCCGTCATTTCCCAGCGAAAATCTGTCAATTTTGCATGACAAGTGCGGAATATATACAGTTTGGAGCATGCAAAATTTGAAGTTGGTTGGAAACTTCCTTGATTTCCAAATTTGCCGGCATTTGGGACACACTTTGACCTAATTCCCGTCACAATCTGGGGTGAGTCAACGGCCGTACAAATGTACACCAGCGCAGCGCAGGGTGTCCCAACAGCCACGGTTAGGGGAATAACCACGTAGCCGAGCTCCGTTTTCCCTAAACTCTGAAATTTCTCCGTCATTTCCCAGCGAAAATCTGTCAATTTTGTATGACAAGTACGGAATATATACAGTTTGGAGCATGCACAATTTGAAGTTGGTTGGAAAATTCCTTGATTTCCAAATTTCTCCGTCATTTCCCAGCGAAAATCTGTCAATTTTGCATGACAAGTGCGGAATATATACAGTTTGGAGCATGCAAAATTTGAAGTTGGTTGGAAAATTTCTTGATTTCCAAATTTGCCGGCATTTGGGACACACTTTGACCTAATTCCCGTCACAATCTGGGGTGAGTCAACGGCCGTACAAATGTACACCAGCGCAGCGCAGGGTGTCCCAACAGCCACGGTTAGGGGAATAACCACGTAGCCGAGCTCCGTTTTCCCTAAACTCTGAAATTTGTCCGTCATTTCCCAGCGAAAATCTGTAAATTTTGCATGACAAGTGCGGAATATATATAGTTTGGAGTATGCAAAATTTGAAGTTGGTTGGAAATTTTCTTGATTTCCAAATTTGCCGGCATTTGGGACACACTTTGACCTAATTCCCGTCACAATCTGGGGTGAGTCAACGGCCGTACAAATGTACACCAGCGCAGCGCAGGGTGTCCCAACAGCCACGGTTAGGGGAATAACCACGTAGCCGAGCTCCGTTTTTCCTAAACTCTGAAATTTCTCCGTCATTTCCCAGCGAAAATCTGTCAATTTTGCATGACAAGTGCGGAATATATACAGTTTGGAGCATGCAAAATTTGAAGTTGGTTGGAAAATTTCTTGATTTCCAAATTTGCCGGCATTTGGGACACACTTTGACCTAATTCCCGTCACAATCTGGGGTGAGTCAACGGCCGTACAAATGTACACCAGCGCAGCGCAGGGTGTCCCAACAGCCACGGTTAGGGGAATAACCACGTCGCCGAGCTCCGTTTTCACTAAACTCTGAAATTTCTCCGTCATTTCCCAGCGAAAATCTGTCAATTTTGCATGACAAGTGCGGAATATATACAGTTTGGAGCATGCAAAATTTGAAGTTGGTTGGAAACTTCCTTGATTTCCAAATTTGCCGGCATTTGGGACACACTTTGACCTAATTCCCGTCACAATCTGGGTTGAGTCAACGGCCGTACAAATGTACACCAGCGCAGCGCAGGGTGTCCCAACAGCCACGGTTAGGGGAATAACCACGTAGCCGAGCTCCGTTTTCCCTAAACTCTGAAATTTCTCCGTCATTTCCCAGCGAAAATCTGTCAATTTTGTATGACAAGTACGGAATATATACAGTTTGGAGCATGCAAAATTTGAAGTTGGTTGGAAAATTCCTTGATTTCCAAATTTCTCCGTCATTTCCCAGCGAAAATCTGTCAATTTTGCATGACAAGTGCGGAATATATACAGTTTGGAGCATGCAAAATTTGAAGTTGGTTGGAAAATTTCTTGATTTCCAAATTTGCCGGCATTTGGGACACACTTTGACCTAATTCCCGTCACAATCTGGGGTGAGTCAACGGCCGTACAAATGTACACCAGCGCAGCGCAGGGTGTCCCAACAGCCACGGTTAGGGGAATAACCACGTAGCCGAGCTCCGTTTTCCCTAAACTCTAAAATTTGTCCGTCATTTCCCAGCGAAAATCTGTAAATTTTGCATGACAAGTGCGGAATATATATAGTTTGGAGTATGTAAAATTTGAAGTTGGTTGGAAATTTTCTTGATTTCCAAATTTGCCGGCATTTGGGACACACTTTGACCTAATTCCCGTCACAATCTGGGGTGAGTCAACGGCCGTACAAATGTACGCCAGCGCAGCGCAGGGTGTCCCAACAGCCACGGTTAGGGGAATAACCACGTAGCCGAGCTCCGTTTTCCCTAAACTCTGAAATTTCTCCGTCATTTCCCAGCGAAAATCTGTCAATTTTGCATGACAAGTGCGGAATATATACAGTTTGGAGCATGCAAAATTTGAAGTTGGTTGGAAAATTCCTTGATTTCCAAATTTGCCGGCATTTGGGACACACTTTGACCTAATTCCCGTCACAATCTGAGGTGAGTCAACGGCCGTACAAATGTACACCAGCGCAGCGCAGGGTGTCCCAACAGCCACGGTTAGGGGAATAACCACGTAGCCGAGCTCCGTTTTCCCTAAACTCTGAAATTTCTCCGACATTTCCCAGCGAAAATCTGTCAATTTTGCATGACAAGTGCGGAATATATACAGTTTGGAGCATGCAAAATTTGAAGTTGGTTGGAAAATTCCTTGATTTCCAAATTTGCCGGCATTTGGGACACACTTTGACCTAATTCCCGTCACAATCTGGGGTGAGTCAACGGCCGTACAAATGTACACCAGCGCAGCGCAGGGTGTCCCAACAGCCACGGTTAGGGGAATAACCACGTAGCCGAGCTCCGTTTTCCCTAAACTCTGAAATTTATCCGTCATTTCCCAGCGAAAATCTGTCAATTTTGCATGACAAGTGCGGGATATATACAGTTTGGAGCATGCAAAATTTGAAGTTGGTTGGAAAATTCCTTGATTTCCAATTTTCCGGCATTTGGGACACACTTTGACCTAATTCCCGTCACAATCTGGGGTGAGTCAACGGCCTTACAAATGTACACCAGCGCAGCGCAGGGTGTCCCAACAGCCACGGTTAGGGGAATAACCACATAGCCGAGCTCCGTTTACCCTAAACTCTGAAATTTCTCCGTCATTTCCCAGCGAAAATCTGTCAATTTGGCATGACAAGTGCGGAATATATACAGTTTGGAGCATGCAAAATTTGAAGTTGGTTGAAAAATTTCTTGATTTCCAAATTTGCCGGCATTTGGGACACACTTTGACCTAATTCCCGTCACAATCTGGGGTGAGTCAACGGCCGTACAAATGTACACCAGCGCAGCGCAGGGTGTCCCAACAGCCACGGTTAGGGGAATAACCACGTAGCCGAGCTCCGTTTTCCCTAAACTCTGCCGGCATTTGGGACACACTTTGACCTAATTCCCGTCACAATCTGGGGTTAGTCAACAGCCGTACAAATGTACACCAGCGCAGCGCAGTGTGTCCCAACAGCCACGGTTAGGGGAATAACCACGTAGCCGAGCTCCGTTTTCCCTAAACTCTGAAATTTCTCCGTCATTTCCCATCGAAAATCTGTCAATTTTGCATGACAAGTACGGAATATATACAGTTTGGAGCATGCAAAATTTGAAGTTGGTTGGAAAATTCCTTGATTTCCAAATTTCTCCGTCATTTCCCAGCGAAAATCTGTCAATTTTGCATGACAAGTGCGGAATATATACAGTTTGGAGCATGCAAAATTTGAAGTTGGTTGGAAACTTCCTTGATTTCCAAATTTGCCGGCATTTGGGACACACTTTGACCTAATTCCCGTCACAATCTGGGGTGAGTCAACGGCCGTACAAATGTACACCAGCGCAGCGCAGGGTGTCCCAACAGCCACGGTTAGGGGAATAACCACGTAGCCGAGCTCCGTTTTCCCTAAACTCTGAAATTTCTCCGTCATTTCCCAGCGAAAATCTGTCAATTTTGTATGACAAGTACGGAATATATACAGTTTGGAGCATGCACAATTTGAAGTTGGTTGGAAAATTCCTTGATTTCCAAATTTCTCCGTCATTTCCCAGCGAAAATCTGTCAATTTTGCATGACAAGTGCGGAATATATACAGTTTGGAGCATGCAAAATTTGAAGTTGGTTGGAAAATTTCTTGATTTCCAAATTTGCCGGCATTTGGGACACACTTTGACCTAATTCCCGTCACAATCTGGGGTGAGTCAACGGCCGTACAAATGTACACCAGCGCAGCGCAGGGTGTCCCAACAGCCACGGTTAGGGGAATAACCACGTAGCCGAGCTCCGTTTTCCCTAAACTCTGAAATTTGTCCGTCATTTCCCAGCGAAAATCTGTAAATTTTGCATGACAAGTGCGGAATATATATAGTTTGGAGTATGCAAAATTTGAAGTTGGTTGGAAATTTTCTTGATTTCCAAATTTGCCGGCATTTGGGACACACTTTGACCTAATTCCCGTCACAATCTGGGGTGAGTCAACGGCCGTACAAATGTACACCAGCGCAGCGCAGGGTGTCCCAACAGCCACGGTTAGGGGAATAACCACGTAGCCGAGCTCCGTTTTCCCTAAACTCTGAAATTTCTCCGTCATTTCCCAGCGAAAATCTGTCAATTTTGCATGACAAGTGCGGAATATATACAGTTTGGAGCATGCAAAATTTGAAGTTGGTTGGAAAATTTCTTGATTTCCAAATTTGCCGGCATTTGGGACACACTTTGACCTAATTCCCGTCACAATCTGGGGTGAGTCAACGGCCGTACAAATGTACACCAGCGCAGCGCAGGGTGTCCCAACAGCCACGGTTAGGGGAATAACCACGTCGCCGAGCTCCGTTTTCACTAAACTCTGAAATTTCTCCGTCATTTCCCAGCGAAAATCTGTCAATTTTGCATGACAAGTGCGGAATATATACAGTTTGGAGCATGCAAAATTTGAAGTTGGTTGGAAACTTCCTTGATTTCCAAATTTGCCGGCATTTGGGACACACTTTGACCTAATTCCCGTCACAATCTGGGGTGAGTCAACGGCCGTACAAATGTACACCAGCGCAGCGCAGGGTGTCCCAACAGCCACGGTTAGGGGAATAACCACGTAGCCGAGCTCCGTTTTCCCTAAACTCTGAAATTTCTCCGTCATTTCCCAGCGAAAATCTGTCAATTTTGTATGACAAGTACGGAATATATACAGTTTGGAGCATGCAAAATTTGAAGTTGGTTGGAAAATTCCTTGATTTCCAAATTTCTCCGTCATTTCCCAGCGAAAATCTGTCAATTTTGCATGACAAGTGCGGAATATATACAGTTTGGAGCATGCAAAATTTGAAGTTGGTTGGAAAATTTCTTGATTTCCAAATTTGCCGGCATTTGGGACACACTTTGACCTAATTCCCGTCACAATCTGGGGTGAGTCAACGGCCGTACAAATGTACACCAGCGCAGCGCAGGGTGTCCCAACAGCCACGGTTAGGGGAATAACCACGTAGCCGAGCTCCGTTTTCCCTAAACTCTAAAATTTGTCCGTCATTTCCCAGCGAAAATCTGTAAATTTTGCATGACAAGTGCGGAATATATATAGTTTGGAGTATGTAAAATTTGAAGTTGGTTGGAAATTTTCTTGATTTCCAAATTTGCCGGCATTTGGGACACACTTTGACCTAATTCCCGTCACAATCTGGGGTGAGTCAACGGCCGTACAAATGTACGCCAGCGCAGCGCAGGGTGTCCCAACAGCCACGGTTAGGGGAATAACCACGTAGCCGAGCTCCGTTTTCCCTAAACTCTGAAATTTCTCCGTCATTTCCCAGCGAAAATCTGTCAATTTTGCATGACAAGTGCGGAATATATACAGTTTGGAGCATGCAAAATTTGAAGTTGGTTGGAAAATTCCTTGATTTCCAAATTTGCCGGCATTTGGGACACACTTTGACCTAATTCCCGTCACAATCTGGGGTGAGTCAACGGCCGTACAAATGTACACCAGCGCAGCGCAGGGTGTCCCAACAGCCACGGTTAGGGGAATAACCACGTAGCCGAGCTCCGTTTTCCCTAAACTCTGAAATTTCTCCGACATTTCCCAGCGAAAATCTGTCAATTTTGCATGACAAGTGCGGAATATATACAGTTTGGAGCATGCAAAATTTGAAGTTGGTTGGAAAATTCCTTGATTTCCAAATTTGCCGGCATTTGGGACACACTTTGACCTAATTCCCGTCACAATCTGGGGTGAGTCAACGGCCGTACAAATGTACACCAGCGCAGCGCAGGGTGTCCCAACAGCCACGGTTAGGGGAATAACCACGTAGCCGAGCTCCGTTTTCCCTAAACTCTGAAATTTATTCGTCATTTCCCAGCGAAAATCTGTCAATTTTGCATGACAAGTGCGGGATATATACAGTTTGGAGCATGCAAAATTTGAAGTTGGTTGGAAAATTCCTTGATTTCCAATTTTCCGGCATTTGGGACACACTTTGACCTAATTCCCGTCACAATCTGGGGTGAGTCAACGGCCTTACAAATGTACACCAGCGCAGCGCAGGGTGTCCCAACAGCCACGGTTAGGGGAATAACCACATAGCCGAGCTCCGTTTACCCTAAACTCTGAAATTTCTCCGTCATTTCCCAGCGAAAATCTGTCAATTTGGCATGACAAGTGCGGAATATATACAGTTTGGAGCATGCAAAATTTGAAGTTGGTTGAAAAATTTCTTGATTTCCAAATTTGCCGGCATTTGGGACACACTTTGACCTAATTCCCGTCACAATCTGGGGTGAGTCAACGGCCGTACAAATGTACACCAGCGCAGCGCAGGGTGTCCCAACAGCCACGGTTAGGGGAATAACCACGTAGCCGAGCTCCGTTTTCCCTAAACTCTGCCGGCATTTGGGACACACTTTGACCTAATTCCCGTCACAATCTGGGGTTAGTCAACAGCCGTACAAATGTACACCAGCGCAGCGCAGTGTGTCCCAACAGCCACGGTTAGGGGAATAACCACGTAGCCGAGCTCCGTTTTCCCTAAACTCTGAAATTTCTCCGTCATTTCCCATCGAAAATCTGTCAATTTTGCATGACAAGTACGGAATATATACAGTTTGGAGCATGCAAAATTTGAAGTTGGTTGGAAAATTCCTTGATTTCCAAATTTCTCCGTCATTTCCCAGCGAAAATCTGTCAATTTTGCATGACAAGTGCGGAATATATACAGTTTGGAGCATGCAAAATTTGAAGTTGGTTGGAAACTTCCTTGATTTCCAAATTTGCCGGCATTTGGGACACACTTTGACCTAATTCCCGTCACAATCTGGGGTGAGTCAACGGCCGTACAAATGTACACCAGCGCAGCGCAGGGTGTCCCAACAGCCACGGTTAGGGGAATAACCACGTAGCCGAGCTCCGTTTTCCCTAAACTCTGAAATTTCTCCGTCATTTCCCAGCGAAAATCTGTCAATTTTGTATGACAAGTACAGAATATATACAGTTTGGAGCATGCACAATTTGAAGTTGGTTGGAAAATTCCTTGATTTCCAAATTTCTCCGTCATTTCCCAGCGAAAATCTGTCAATTTTGCATGACAAGTGCGGAATATATACAGTTTGGAGCATGCAAAATTTGAAGTTGGTTGGAAAATTTCTTGATTTCCAAATTTGCCGGCATTTGGGACACACTTTGACCTAATTCCCGTCACAATCTGGGGTGAGTCAACGGCCGTACAAATGTACACCAGCGCAGCGCAGGGTGTCCCAACAGCCACGGTTAGGGGAATAACCACGTAGCCGAGCTCCGTTTTCCCTAAACTCTGAAATTTGTCCGTCATTTCCCAGCGAAAATCTGTAAATTTTGCATGACAAGTGCGGAATATATATAGTTTGGAGTATGCAAAATTTGAAGTTGGTTGGAAATTTTCTTGATTTCCAAATTTGCCGGCATTTGGGACACACTTTGACCTAATTCCCGTCACAATCTGGGGTGAGTCAACGGCCGTACAAATGTACACCAGCGCAGCGCAGGGTGTCCCAACAGCCACGGTTAGGGGAATAACCACGTAGCCGAGCTCCGTTTTCCCTAAACTCTGAAATTTCTCCGTCATTTCCCAGCGAAAATCTGTCAATTTTGCATGACAAGTGCGGAATATATACAGTTTGGAGCATGCAAAATTTGAAGTTGGTTGGAAAATTTCTTGATTTCCAAATTTGCCGGCATTTGGGACACACTTTGACCTAATTCCCGTCACAATCTGGGGTGAGTCAACGGCCGTACAAATGTACACCAGCGCAGCGCAGGGTGTCCCAACAGCCACGGTTAGGGGAATAACCACGTCGCCGAGCTCCGTTTTCACTAAACTCTGAAATTTCTCCGTCATTTCCCAGCGAAAATCTGTCAATTTTGCATGACAAGTGCGGAATATATACAGTTTGGAGCATGCAAAATTTGAAGTTGGTTGGAAACTTCCTTGATTTCCAAATTTGCCGGCATTTGGGACACACTTTGACCTAATTCCCGTCACAATCTGGGGTGAGTCAACGGCCGTACAAATGTACACCAGCGCAGCGCAGGGTGTCCCAACAGCCACGGTTAGGGGAATAACCACGTAGCCGAGCTCCGTTTTCCCTAAACTCTGAAATTTCTCCGTCATTTCCCAGCGAAAATCTGTCAATTTTGTATGACAAGTACGGAATATATACAGTTTGGAGCATGCAAAATTTGAAGTTGGTTGGAAAATTCCTTGATTTCCAAATTTCTCCGTCATTTCCCAGCGAAAATCTGTCAATTTTGCATGACAAGTGCGGAATATATACAGTTTGGAGCATGCAAAATTTGAAGTTGGTTGGAAAATTTCTTGATTTCCAAATTTGCCGGCATTTGGGACACACTTTGACCTAATTCCCGTCACAATCTGGGGTGAGTCAACGGCCGTACAAATGTACACCAGCGCAGCGCAGGGTGTCCCAACAGCCACGGTTAGGGGAATAACCACGTAGCCGAGCTCCGTTTTCCCTAAACTCTAAAATTTGTCCGTCATTTCCCAGCGAAAATCTGTAAATTTTGCATGACAAGTGCGGAATATATATAGTTTGGAGTATGCAAAATTTGAAGTTGGTTGGAAATTTTCTTGATTTCCAAATTTGCCGGCATTTGGGACACACTTTGACCTAATTCCCGTCACAATCTGGGGTGAGTCAACGGCCGTACAAATGTACGCCAGCGCAGCGCAGGGTGTCCCAACAGCCACGGTTAGGGGAATAACCACGTAGCCGAGCTCCGTTTTCCCTAAACTCTGAAATTTCTCCGTCATTTCCCAGCGAAAATCTGTCAATTTTGCATGACAAGTGCGGAATATATACAGTTTGGAGCATGCAAAATTTGAAGTTGGTTGGAAAATTCCTTGATTTCCAAATTTGCCGGCATTTGGGACACACTTTGACCTAATTCCCGTCACAATCTGGGGTGAGTCAACGGCCGTACAAATGTACACCAGCGCAGCGCAGGGTGTCCCAACAGCCACGGTTAGGGGAATAACCACGTAGCCGAGCTCCGTTTTCCCTAAACTCTGAAATTTCTCCGTCATTTCCCAGCGAAAATCTGTCAATTTTGCATGACAAGTGCGGAATATATACAGTTTGGAGCATGCAAAATTTGAAGTTGGTTGGAAAATTTCTTGATTTCCAAATTTGCCGGCATTTGGGACACACTTTGACCTAATTCCCGTCACAATCTGGGGTGAGTCAACGGCCGTACAAATGTACACCAGCGCAGCGCAGGGTGTCCCAACAGCCACGGTTAGGGGAATAACCACGTAGCCGAGCTCCGTTTTCCCTAAACTCTGAAATTTCTCCGTCATTTCCCAGCGAAAATCTGTCAATTTTGCATGACAAGTGCGGAATATATACAGTTTGGAGCATGCAAAATTTGAAGTTGGTTGGAAAATTTCTTGATTTCCAAATTTGCCGGCATTTGGGACACACTTTGACCTAATTCCCGTCACAATCTGGGGTGAGTCAACGGCCGTACAAATGTACACCAGCGCAGCGCAGGGTGTCCCAACAGCCACGGTTAGGGGAATAACCACGTCGCCGAGCTCCGTTTTCACTAAACTCTGAAATTTCTCCGTCATTTCCCAGCGAAAATCTGTCAATTTTGCATGACAAGTGCGGAATATATACAGTTTGGAGCATGCAAAATTTGAAGTTGGTTGGAAACTTCCTTGATTTCCAAATTTGCCGGCATTTGGGACACACTTTGACCTAATTCCCGTCACAATCTGGGGTGAGTCAACGGCCGTACAAATGTACACCAGCGCAGCGCAGGGTGTCCCAACAGCCACGGTTAGGGGAATAACCACGTAGCCGAGCTCCGTTTTCCCTAAACTCTGAAATTTCTCCGTCATTTCCCAGCGAAAATCTGTCAATTTTGTATGACAAGTACGGAATATATACAGTTTGGAGCATGCAAAATTTGAAGTTGGTTGGAAAATTCCTTGATTTCCAAATTTCTCCGTCATTTCCCAGCGAAAATCTGTCAATTTTGCATGACAAGTGCGGAATATATACAGTTTGGAGCATGCAAAATTTGAAGTTGGTTGGAAAATTTCTTGATTTCCAAATTTGCCGGCATTTGGGACACACTTTGACCTAATTCCCGTCACAATCTGGGGTGAGTCAACGGCCGTACAAATGTACACCAGCGCAGCGCAGGGTGTCCCAATAGCCACGGTTAGGGGAATAACCACGTAGCCGAGCTCCGTTTTCCCTAAACTCTAAAATTTGTCCGTCATTTCCCAGCGAAAATCTGTAAATTTTGCATGACAAGTGCGGAATATATATAGTTTGGAGTATGCAAAATTTGAAGTTGGTTGGAAATTTTCTTGATTTCCAAATTTGCCGGCATTTGGGACACACTTTGACCTAATTCCCGTCACAATCTGGGGTGAGTCAACGGCCGTACAAATGTACGCCAGCGCAGCGCAGGGTGTCCCAACAGCCACGGTTAGGGGAATAACCACGTAGCCGAGCTCCGTTTTCCCTAAACTCTGAAATTTCTCCGTCATTTCCCAGCGAAAATCTGTCAATTTTGCATGACAAGTGCGGAATATATACAGTTTGGAGCATGCAAAATTTGAAGTTGGTTGGAAAATTCCTTGATTTCCAAATTTGCCGGCATTTGGGACACACTTTGACCTAATTCCCGTCACAATCTGTGGTGAGTCAACGGCCGTACAAATGTACACCAGCGCAGCGCAGGGTGTCCCAACAGCCACGGTTAGGGGAATAACCACGTAGCCGAGCTCCGTTTTCCCTAAACTCTGAAATTTGTCCGTCATTTCCCAGCGAAAATCTGTAAATTTTGCATGACAAGTGCGGAATATATATAGTTTGGAGTATGCAAAATTTGAAGTTGGTTGGAAATTTTCTTGATTTCCAAATTTGCCGGCATTTGGGACACACTTTGACCTAATTCCCGTCACAATCTGGGGTGAGTCAACGGCCGTACAAATGTACGCCAGCGCAGCGCAGGGTGTCCCAACAGCCACGGTTAGGGGAATAACCACGTAGCCGAGCTCCGTTTTCCCTAAACTCTGCCGGCATTTGGGACACACTTTGACCTAATTCCCGTCACAATCTGGGGTGAGTCAACGGCCGTACAAATGTACACCAGCGCAGCGCAGGGTGTCCCAACAGCCACGGTTAGGGGAATAACCACGTAGCCGAGCTCCGTTTTCCCTAAACTCTGAAATTTCTCCGTCATTTCCCAGCGAAAATCTGTCAATTTTGCATGACAAGTACGGAATATATACAGTTTGGAGCATGCAAAATTTGAAGTTGGTTGGAAAATTCCTTGATTTCCAAATTTCTCCGTCATTTCCCAGCGAAAATCTGTCAATTTTGCATGACAAGTGCGGGATATATACAGTTTGGAGCATGCAAAATTTGAAGTTGGTTGGAAAATTCCTTGATTTCCAAATTTTCAGGCATTTGGGACACACTTTGACCTAATTCCCGTCACAATCTGGGGTGAGTCAACGGCCGTACACATGTACACCAGCGCAGCGCAGGGTGTCCCAACAGCCACGGTTAGGGGAATAACCACGTAGCCGAGCTCCGTTTTCCCTAAACTCTGAAATTTCTCCGTCATTTCCCAGCGAAAATCTGTCAATTTTGCATGACAAGTACGGAATATATACAGTTTGGAGCATGCAAAATTTGAAGTTGGTTGAAAAATTCCTTGATTTCCAAATTTCTCCGTCATTTCCCAGCGAAAATCTGTCAATTTTGCATGACAAGTGCGGAATATATACAGTTTGGAGCATGCACAATTTGAAGTTGGTTGGAAAATTTCTTGATTTCCAAATTTGCCGGCATTTGGGACACACTTTGACCTAATTCCCGTCACAATCTGGGGTGAGTCAACGGCCGTACAAATGTACACCAGCGCAGCGCAGGGTGTCCCAACAGCCACGGTTAGGGGAATAACCACGTAGCCGAGCTCCGTTTTCCCTAAACTCTGAAATTTGTCCGTCATTTCCCAGCGAAAATCTGTAAATTTTGCATGACAAGTGCGGAATATATATAGTTTGGAGCATGCAAAATTTGAAGTTGGTTGGAAATTTTCTTGATTTCCAAATTTGCCGGCATTTGGGACACACTTTGACCTAATTCCCGTCACAATCTGGGGTGAGTCAACGGCCGTACAAATGTACGCCAGCGCAGCGCAGGGTGTCCCAACAGCCACGGTTAGGGGAATAACCACGTAGCCGAGCTCCGTTTTCCCTAAACTCTGAAATTTGTCCGTCATTTCCCAGCGAAAATTTGTCAATTTTGCATGACAAGTGCGGAATATATACAGTTTGGAGCATGCAAAATTTGAAGTTGGTTGGAAAATTCCTTGATTTCCAAATTTGCCGGCATTTGGGACACACTTTGACCTAATTCCCGTCACAATCTGGGGTGAGTCAACGGCCGTACAAATGTACGCCAGCGCAGCGCAGGGTGTCCCAACAGCCACGGTTAGGGGAATAACCACGTAGCCGAGCTCCGTTTTCCCTAAACTCTGAAATTTCTCCGTCATTTCCCAGCGAAAATCTGTCAATTTTGCATGACAAGTGCGGAATATATACAGTTTGGAGCATGCAAAATTTGAAGTTGGTTGGAAAATTCCTTGATTTCCAAATTTGCCGGCATTTGGGACACACTTTGACCTAATTCCCGTCACAATCTGGGGTGAGTCAACGGCCGTACAAATGTACACCAGCGCAGCGCAGGGTGTCCCAACAGCCACGGTTAGGGGAATAACCACGTAGCCGAGCTCCGTTTTCCCTAAACTCTGAAATTTCTCCGTCATTTCCAAGCGAAAATCTGTCAATTTTGCATGACAAGTGCGGAATATATACAGTTTGGAGCATGCAAAATTTAAAGTTGGTTGGAAAATTCCTTGATTTCCAAATTTGACGGCATTTGGGACACACTTTGACCTAATTCCCGTCACAATCTGGGGTGAGTCAACGGCCGTACAAATGTACACCAGCGCAGCGCAGGGTGTCCCAACAGCCACGGTTAGGGGAATAACCACGTAGCCGAGCTCCGTTTTCCCTAAACTCTGAAATTTCTCCGTCATTTCCCAGCGAAAATCTGTAAATTTTGCATGACAAGTGCGGAATATATATAGTTTGGAGCATGCAAAATTTGAAGTTGGTTGGAAATTTTCTTGATTTCCAAATTTGCCGGCATTTGGGACACACTTTGACCTAATTCCCGTCACAATCTGGGGTGAGTCAACGGCCGTACAAATGTACACCAGCGCAGCGCAGGGTGTCCCAACAGCCACGGTTAGGGGAATAACCACGTAGCCGAGCTCCGTTTTCCCTAAACTCTGAAATTTCTCCGTCATTTCCCAGCGAAAATCTGTCAATTTTGCATGACAAGTGCGGAATATATACAGTTTGGAGCATGCAAAATTTGAAGTTGGTTGGAAAATTCCTTGATTTCCAAATTTGCCGGCATTTGGGACACACTTTGACCTAATTCCCGTCACAATCTGGGGTGAGTCAACGGCCGTACAAATGTACACCAGCGCAGCGCAGGGTGTCCCAACAGCCACGGTTAGGGGAATAACCACGTAGCCGAGCTCCGTTTTCCCTAAACTCTGAAATTTATCCGTCATTTCCCAGCGAAAATCTGTCAATTTTGCATGACAAGTGCGGGATATATACAGTTTGGAGCATGCAAAATTTGAAGTTGGTTGGAAAATTCCTTGATTTCCAAATTTTCCGGCATTTGGGACACACTTTGACCTAATTCCCGTCACAATCTGGGGTGAGTCAACGGCCGTACAAATGTACACCAGCGCAGCGCAGGGTGTCCCAACAGCCACGGTTAGGTGAATAACCACGTAGCCGAGCTCCGTGTTCCCTAAACTCTGAAATTTGTCCGTCATTTCCTAGCGAAAATCTGTAAATTTTGCATGACAAGTGCGGAATATATATAGTTTGGAGCATGCAAAATTTGAAGTTGGTTGGAAATTTTCTTGATTTCCAAATTTGCCGGCATTTGGGACACACTTTGACCTAATTCCCGTAACAATCTGGGGTGAGTCAACGGCCGTACAAATGTACACCAGCGCAGCGCAGGGTGTCCCAACAGCCACGGTTAGGGGAATAACCACGTAGCCGAGCTCCGTTTTCCCTAAACTCTGCCGGCATTTGGGACACACTTTGACCTAATTCCCGTCACAATCTGGGGTGAGTCAACGGCCGTACAAATGTACACCAGCGCAGCGCAGGGTGTCCCAACAGCCACGGTTAGGGGAATAACCACGTAGCCGAGCTCCGTTTTCCCTAAACTCTGAAATTTCTCCGTCATTTCCCAGCGAAAATCTGTCAATTTTGCATGACAAGTACGGAATATATACAGTTTGGAGCATGCAAAATTTGAAGTTGGTTAGAAAATTCCTTGATTTCCAAATTTCTCCGTCATTTCCCAGCGAAAATCTGTCAATTTTGCATGACAAGTGTGGAATATATACAGTTTGGAGCATGCAAAATTTGAAGTTGGTTGGAAAATTCCTTGATTTCCAAATTTTCAGGCATTTGGGACACACTTTGACCTAATTCCCGTCACAATCTGGGGTGAGTCAACGGCCGTACACATGTACACCAGCGCAGCGCAGGGTGTCCCAACAGCCACGGTTAGGGGAATAACCACGTAGCCGAGCTCCGTTTTCCCTAAACTCTGAAATTTCTCCGTCATTTCCCAGCGAAAATCTGCCAATTTTGCATGACAAGTACGGAATATATACAGTTTGGAGCATGCAAAATTTGAAGTTGGTTGGAAAATTCCTTGATTTCCAAATTTCTCCGTCATTTCCCAGCGAAAATCTGTCAATTTTGCATGACAAGTGCGGAATATATACAGTTTGGAGCATGCAAAATTTGAAGTTGGTTGGAAAATTTCTTGATTTCCAAATTTGCCGGCATTTGGGACACACTTTGACCTAATTCCCGTCACAATCTGGGGTGAGTCAACGGCCGTACAAATGTACACCAGCGCAGCGCAGGGTGTCCCAACAGCCACGGTTAGGGGAATAACCACGTAGCCGAGCTCCGTTTTCCCTAAACTCTGAAATTTATCCGTCATTTCCCAGCGAAAATCTGTCAATTTTGCATGACAAGTGCGGGATATATACAGTTTGGAGCATGCAAAATTTGAAGTTGGTTGGAAAATTCCTTGATTTCCAAATTTTCCGGCATTTGGGACACACTTTGACCTTATTCCCGTCACAATCTGGGGTGAGTCAACGGCCGTACAAATGTACACCAGCGCAGCGCAGGGTGTCCCAACAGCCACGGTTAGGGGAATAACCACGTAGCCGAGCTCCGTGTTCCCTAAACTCTGAAATTTGTCCGTCATTTCCCAGCGAAAATCTGTAAATTTTGCATGACAAGTGCGGAATATATATAGTTTGGAGCATGCAAAATTTGAAGTTGGTTGGAAATTTTCTTGATTTCCAAATTTGCCGGCATTTGGGACACACTTTGACCTAATTCCCGTAACAATCTGGGGTGAGTCAACGGCCATACAAATGTACACCAGCGCAGCGCAGGGTGTCCCAACAGCCACGGTTAGGGGAATAACCACGTAGCCGAGCTCCGTTTTCCCTAAACTCTGCCGGCATTTGGGACACACTTTGACCTAATTCCCGTCACAATCTGGGGTGAGTCAACGGCCGTACACATGTACACCAGCGCAGCGCAGGGTGTCCCAACAGCCACGGTTAGGGGAATAACCACGTAGCCGAGCTCCGTTTTCCCTAAACTCTGAAATTTCTCCGTCATTTCCCAGCGAAAATCTGTCAATTTTGCATGACAAGTACGGAATATATACAGTTTGGAGCATGCAAAATTTGAAGTTGGTTGGAAAATTCCTTGATTTCCAAATTTCTCCGTCATTTCCCAGCGAAAATCTGTCAATTTTGCATGACAAGTGCGGAATATATACAGTTTGGAGCATGCAAAATTTGAAGTTGGTTGGAAAATTTCTTGATTTCCAAATTTGCCGGCATTTGGGACACACTTTGACCTAATTCCCGTCACAATCTGGGGTGAGTCAACGGCCGTACAAATGTACACCAGCGCAGCGCAGGGTGTCCCAACAGCCACGGTTAGGGGAATAACCACGTAGCCGAGCTCCGTTTTCCCTAAACTCTGAAATTTGTCCGTCATTTCCCAGCGAAAATCTGTAAATTTTGCATGACAAGTGCGGAATATATATAGTTTGGAGCATGCAAAATTTGAAGTTGGTTGGAAATTTTCTTGATTTCCAAATTTGCCGGCATTTGGGACACACTTTGACCTAATTCCCGTCACAATCTGGGGTGAGTCAACGGCCGTACAAATGTACGCCAGCGCAGCGCAGGGTGTCCCAACAGCCACGGTTAGGGGAATAACCACGTAGCCGAGCTCCGTTTTCCCTAAACTCTGAAATTTGTCCGTCATTTCCCAGCGAAAATCTGTCAATTTTGCATGACAAGTGCGGAATATATACAGTTTGGAGCATGCAAAATTTGAAGTTGGTTGGAAAATTCCTTGATTTCCAAATTTGCCGGCATTTGGGACACACTTTGACCTAATTCCCGTCACAATCTGGGGTGAGTCAACGGCCGTACAAATGTACACCAGCGCAGCGCAGGGTGTCCCAACAGCCACGGTTAGGGGAATAACCACGTAGCCGAGCTCCGTTTTCCCTAAACTCTGAAATTTGTCCGTCATTTCCCAGCGAAAATCTGTAAATTTTGCATGACAAGTGCGGAATATATATAGTTTGGAGCATGCAAAATTTGAAGTTGGTTGGAAATTTTCTTGATTTCCAAATTTGCCGGCATTTGGGACATACTTTGACCTAATTCCCGTCACAATCTGGGGTGAGTCAACGGCCGTACAAATGTACACCAGCGCAGCGCAGGGTGTCCCAACAGCCACGGTTAGGGGAATAACCACGTAGCCGAGCTCCGTTTCCCCTTAACTCTGAAATTTATCCGTCATTTCCCAGCGAAAATCTGTCAATTTTGCATGACAAGTGCGGGATATATACAGTTTGGAGCATGCAAAATTTGAAGTTGGTTGGAAAATTCCTTGATTTCCAAATTTTCCGGCATTTGGGACACACTTTGACCTAATTCCCGTCACAATCTGGGGTGAGTCAACGGCCTTACAAATGTACACCAGCGCAGCGCAGGGTGTCCCAACAGCCACGGTTAGGGGAATAACCACGTAGCCGAGCTCCGTTTTCCCTAAACTCTGAAATTTCTCCGTCATTTCCCAGCGAAAATCTGTAAATTTTGCATGACAAGTGCGGAATATATACAGTTTGGAGCATGCAAAATTTGAAGTTGGTTGGAAAATTTCTTGATTTCCAAATTTGCCGGCATTTGGGACACACTTTGACCTAATTCCCGTCACAATCTGGGGTGAGTCAACGGCCGTACAAATGTACACCAGCGCAGCGCACGGTGTCCCAACAGCCACGGTTAGGGGAATAACCACGTAGCCGAGCTCCGTTTTGCCCTAAACTCTGAAATTTCTCCGTCATTTCCCAGCGAAAATCTGTCAATTTTGCATGACAAGTGCGGATATATACAGTTTGGAGCATGCAAAATTTGAAGTTGGTTGGAAAATTCCTTGATTTCCAAATTTGCCGGCATTTGGGACACACTTTGACCTAATTCCCGTCACAATCTGGGTGGTGAGTCAACGGCCGTACAAATGTACACCAGTGCAGCGCAGGGTGTCCCCAACAGCCACGGTTAGGGGAATAACCACGTAGCCGAGCTCCGTTTTCCTAAACTCTAAAATTCTCCGTCATTTCCGAGCGAAAATCTGTCAATTTTTGGCATGACAAGTGCGGATATATACAGTTTGGAGCATGCCAAATTTTGAAGTTGGTTGGGAAATTCCTTGATTTCCAAATTTTCCGGCATTTGGGACGCACTTTGACCTAATTCCCGTCACAATCTGGGGGTGAGTCAACGGCCGTACAAAATCGGTTAGGGGAATAACCACGTAGCCGAGCTCCGTTTTTCCCTAAACTCTGAAATTTCTCCGTCATTTCCCAGCGAAAATCTGTCAATTTTGCATGACAAGTGCGGAATATATACAGTTTGGAGCAGGGAAAATTTGAAGTTGGTTGGAAAATTCCTTGATTTCCAAATTTGCCGGCATTTTGGGACACACTTTGACCTAACTCCCGTCACAATCCGGGGGTGAGTCAACGGCCGTACAAATGTACACCAGCGCGGCGCAGGGTGTCCCAACAGCCACGGGTTAGGGGAATAACCACGTAGCCGAGCTCCGTTTTCCCCTAGAACTCTGAATTTCTCCGTCATTTCCCAGCGAAAATCTGTCAATTTTGCATGACAAGTGGCGGAATAGATACAGTTTGGAGCATGCAAAATTTGAAGTTGGTTGAAAAATTCCTTGATTTCCAAATTTGCCGGCATTTGGGACACACTTTGACCTAATTCCCGTCACAATCTGGGGTGAGTCAACGGCCGTACAAATGTACACCAGCGCGGCGCAGGATTGTCCCAGCAGCCACGGTTAGGGAATAACCACGTAGCCGGCCTCCGTTTTCCCTAAACTCTGAAATTTCTCCGTCATTTCCCAGCGAAAATCTGTCAATTTTGCATGACAAAGTGCGGAATATATACAGTTTGGAGCAGCAACATTTGAAGTTGGTTGGAAAATTCCTTGATTTCCAAATTTGCAGGCATTTGGGACACACTTTGACCTAATTCCCGTCACAATCTGGTGTGAGTCAACGGCCGTACAAATGTACACCAGCACGGCGCAGGGTGTCCCAACAGCCACGGTTAGGGTGAATAACCACGGTAGCCGAGCTCCGTTTTCCCTAAACTCTGAAATTTCTCCGTCATTTCCCAGCGAAAATCTGTCAATTTTGCTGACAAGTGCGGAATATATACAGTTTGGAGCATGCAAAATTTGAAGTTGGTTGAAAAAATTCCTTGATTTCCAAATTTGCCGGCATTTGGGACAGCACTTTGACCTAATTCCCGTTCACAATCTGGGGTGAGTCAACGGCCGTACAAAATGTACACCAGCGCGGCGCAGGGTGTCCCCAGCAGCCACGGTTAGGGGAATAACCACGTAGCCGAGCTCGTTTTTCCTAAACTCTGAAATTTCTCCGTCATTTCCCAGCGAAAATCTGTCAATTTTGCATGACAAGTGCGGAATATATACAGTTTGGAGCATGCAAAATATGAAGTTGGTTGAAAAATTCCTTGATTTCCAAATTTGCCGGCATTTGGGACACCTTTGACCTAATTCCCGTCACAATCTGGGGTGAGTCATCGGCCGTAACAATGTACAACCAGCGCGGCGCATGGTGTCCCAACAGCCACGGTTAGGGGAATTAACCGCGTAGCCGAGCTCCGTTTTCCCTAAACTCTGAAATTTCTCCGTCATTTCCCAGCGAAAATCTGTCAATTTTGCATGAACAAGTGCGGAATATATACAGTTTGGAGCATGCAAAATTTTGAAGTTGGTTGGAAAAATTCCTTGATTTCCAAATTTGCAGGCATTTGGCACACACTTTGACCTAATTCCCGTCACAATCCGGGGTGAGTCAACGGCCGTACAAATGTACACCAGCGCGGCGCAGGGTGTCCCAACAGCCTACGGTTAGGGGGAATAACCACGTAGCCGAGCTCCGTTTTCCCTAAACTCTGAAATTTCTCCGTCATTTCCCAGCGAAAATCTGTCAAATTTTGCATGAAAAGTGCGGAATATATACATGTTTGGAGCATGCACAATTTGAAGTTGGTTGAAAAATTCCGTTGATTTCCAAATTTGCCGGCATTTGGGACACACTTTGACCTAATTCCCGTCACAATCTGGGGTGAGTCAACGGCCGTACAAATGTACACCAGCGCGGCGCATGGTGTCCCAACAGCCACGGTTAGGGAATAACCGCGTAGCCGTGCTCCGTTTTTCCCTAAACTCTGAAATTTCTCCGTCATTTCCCAGCGGAAAAATCTGTCAATTTGCATGACAAGTGCGGAATATATACAAGTTTGGAGCAGGGGAAAATTTGAAGTTGGTTGAAAAATTCCTTGATTTCCAAATTTGCCGGCATTTGGGACTCACTTTGACCTAATTCCCGTCACAATCCGGGTGAGTCAACGACCGTACAAATGTACACCAGCGCGGCGCATGGTGTCCCAACAGCCACAGTTAGTGGAATAACCAAGTAGCCGAGGTCCGTTTTTCCCTAAACTCTGAAATTTCTCCGTCATTTCCCCAGCGAAAATCGTCAATTTTGCATGACAAGTGCGGAATATATACAGTTTGGAGCATGCAAAATTTGAAGTTGGGTTGAAAAATTCCTTGATTTCCAAATTTGCCGGCATTTGGGACACACTTTGACCTAATTCCCGTCACAATCCGGGGGTGAGTCAACGGCCGTACAAATGTACACCAGCGCGGCGCAGGGTGTCCCAACAGCCACGGTTAGGGGAATAACCACGTAGCCGAGCTCCGTTTTCCCTAAACTCTGAAATTTCCTCCGTTAATTTCCCAGCGAAAATCTGTCAATTTTGCATGACAAGTGCGGGAATATATACAGTTTGGAGCATGCAAAATTTGAAGTTGGTTGAAAAATTCCTTGATTTCCAAATTTGCCGGCATTTGGGACACACTTTGACCTAATTCCCGTCACAATCTGGGGGTGAGTCAACGGCCGTACAAATGTACACCAGCGCGGCGCATGGTGTCCCAACAGCCACGGTTAGGGGAATAACCGCGTAGCCGAGCTCCGTTTTCCCTAAACTCTGAAATTCTCTGTCATTTCCCAGCGAAAATCTGTCAATTTTGCATGACAAGTGCGGAATATATACAGTTTGAAGCAGGGAAAATTTGAAGTTGGTTGGAAAATTCCTTGATTTCCAAATTTGCCGGCATTTGGGACACACTTTGACCTAATTCCCGTCACAATCTGGGGGTGAGTCAACGGCCGTACAAATGTACACCAGCGCGGCGCAGGGTGTCCCAACAGCCACGGTTAGGGGAATAACCACGTAGCCGAGCTCCGTTTTCCCTAAACTCTGAAATTTCTCCGTCATTTCCCAGGCGAAAATCTGTCCAATTTTGCATGACAATTGCGGAATATATACAGTTTGGAGCATGCAAAATTTGAAGTTGGTTGAAAAATTCCTCGATTTCCAAATTTGCCGGCATTTGGGACACACTTTAACCTAATTCCCGTCACAATTTGGGTGAGTCAACGGCCGTGAACAAATGTACACCAGCGCGGCGCATGGTGTTCCCAACAGCCACGGGTTAGGGGAATAACCGCGTAGCCGAGCTCCGTTTTCCCTAAACTCTGAAATTTCTCCCGTCATTTCCCAGCGAAAATCTGTCAATTTTGCATGACAAGTGCGGAATATATACAGTTTGGAGCATGCAAAATTTGAAGTTGGTTGGAAAATCCTTGATTTCCAAATTTGCAGGCATTTGGGACACACTTTGACCTAATTCCCGTCACAGATCCGGGGGTGAGTCAACGGCCGTACAAATGTACACCAGCGCGGCGCAGGGTGTCCCAACAGCCGCGGTTGGTAGGGGAATAACCACGTAGCCGAGCTCCCGTTTTCCCTAAACTCTGAAATTTCTCCGTCATTTCCCAGCGAAAATCTGTCAATTTTGCATGACAAGTGCGGAATATATACAGTTTGGAGCATGCAAAATTTGAAGTTGGTTGAAAAATTCCTTGATTTCCAAATTTGCCGGCATTTGGGACACACTTTGACCTAATTCCCGTCACAATCTGGGGGTGAGTCAACGGCCGTACAAATTACACCGCGCGGCGCATGGTGTCCCAACAGCCACCGGTTAGGGGAATAACCGCGTAGCCGAGCTCCGTTTTCCCTAAACTCTGAAATTTCTCCGTCATTTCCCAGCGAAAATCTGTCAATTTTGCATGACAAGGTACGGGATATATACAGTTTGGAGCATGCAAAATTTGAAGTTGGTTGGAAAATTCCTTGATTTCCAAATTTGCAGGCATTTGGGACACCACTTTGACCTAATTCCCGTCACAATCCGGGGTGAGTCAACGGCCGTACAAATGTACACCAGCGCGGCGCAGGGTGTCCCAACAGCCACGGTTAGGGGAATAACCACGTAGCCGAGCTCCGTTTCCTAAACTCTGAAATTTCTCCGTCATTTCCCAGCGAAAATCTGTCAATTTTGCATGACAAGTGCGGAATATATACAGTTTGGAGCATGCAAAATTTGAAGTTGGTTGAAAAATTCCTTGATTTCCAAATTTGCCGGCATTTGGGACCACATTTGAACCTAATTTCCCGTCCAAGCTGGGGGGTGAGGTCAACGGCCGTACAAATGTACACCAGCGCGGCGCATGGTGTCCCCAACAGCCACGGTAGGGGGAATAACCGCGTAGCCGAGCTCCGTTTTCCCTAAACTCTGAAATTTCTCCGTCATTTCCCAGCGAAAATCTGTCAATTTTGCATTGACAAGTGCGGAATATATACAGTTTGGAGCAAGGGAAAATTTGAAAGTTGGTTGAAAAATTCCTTGATTTCCAAATTTGCCGGCATTTGGGACACACTTTGGACCTAATTCCTCGTCACAATCCGGGGTGAGTCCAACGACCGTACAAATGTACACCAGCGCGGCGCATGGTGTCCCAACAGCCACGGTTAGGGGAATATCCACGTAGCCGAGCTCCGTTTTCCCCTAAACTCTGAATTTCTCCGTCATTTCCCATCGAAAATCTGTCAATTTTTGCATGACAACGTGCGGAATATATAAAGTTTGGAGCATGGCAAAATTTGAAGTTGGTTTGAAAAATCCTTGATTTCCAAATTTGGCCGGCATTTGGGT
>JBBELK010001043.1:0-87313 GCA_037783545.1 Henricia sp. BOLD:AAB3569
ATTATTATATCGAGAAGGTGCACATCGAAAGTGTCGTTACTGTGAAAATTGTATTACATTTTTGTTAATAAAGAGCGGGAAAACCATACTTGTTTGTTGGCTTAGTTGGTTGGAATAAACACAAATGAAACTAGGTATGTATAAATTTGTAGTACGTTCGCCGTAACGAGTTCTTGGCCGCTTTAAACTCGTAAAACGCGGTGAATTTGTGAACATGATGAACTGAACATGCTACACTGATACGGCGAACGTTGAACGTTCACACCGACTATGATGGAACACTCACATCGAACATGGTGCACTGTTGATATCGAGAAGGTGGAACGTGCACACCGAGGACTGTGCTATATGGAAACCGAGCATCATGCTACATTCACATGTCCATAACGAGCAACAACATACATGCACAACGACAAGATTTTACATTCATATCAAGAAGGTGCACACCGAAAGTGTAGTTTCTGTGGAAATTGAAGTTAGCCGCGGTAATTAATTTGAATGAACAATTTTAAACGATGCGGGAAAGCCTATTAGTTTTGGTTGTCATGTGGATATTTTGTGTACATGTTTGCAGTTTCTAAATCTGTGTGACATTTACATTTTCTTGCGTCAATTTGTTTGTAGTTTACTTTATATGCATAAATTTTGTCGGGCGTTTTTGCTAATGGCCGCCTATAGGCACAGCCAAAAAGACTTTGACACTTAATGAGGCGATCTGTCAGTAGAAAAACCGCAATCACCATTCTTCAATATAAACGCACTGAATTACATTCACACCTGTACGAACATCCGCAAGACTGGAAAACATGAAAACCTGAACTCGATACAAACAGTGGCATGTAGTGTATTCACTGGCTGACCAAAACCAACGAGATATTACTAAATCCTCTGCACTACACGCCCACCCAATTCACCAGACGACGTCTGTGTGCTATTCGTAGCATTCATTCATTACCCGTACAAAAATAACCGCTGACACCAATCATCCAAACGCACGCCTTGCATAGCACTTACTATGAACTAATTCACTACCCAGCAAAACCATAATCCCTGACCTCGAGAACCCGCCCGATTCCAGACCCTGTGCCACGTGTATACTCCACCCGCTGTACTATCATTCATCATTACAACACACTGTTTTAGTTCATAAACACAAAACGTGAAGGTCGCACAATCCACGATTTACTATCCTTCCGTGCGTACCAACATATAACTGTTGCAACACATGTACATGTAAGCTAACTTTGAGTCTGAAACAGCCGTTGTGACAAAACGATAAAAAAATGAATATGGCATTTCGGGAACTACGTAATTTTTCAAAAAAGTCACGACAGAAGATGCACATCGACAACATCTTACTAGCACCATTCATTCAGACATGATGAAACATGCTACACTGATACGGCGAACGTTGAACATTCACACCGACTATGGTGCAACACTCACATCGACAAGGTGCAACACACAACACTCACATCGAACATGGTGCACTGTTGATATCGAGAAGGTGGAACGTGCACACCGAGCACTGTGCTATATGGAAACCGAGCATCATGCTACATTCACATGTCCATACCGAGCACCATCCTACATGCACATCGACAAGATTGTACATTCATATCGAGAAGGTGCACATCGAAAGTGTCGTTCCAGGGTAACCGTACACTTCAGTGCTAAACCAAGCTTTGACCTCCATTCCGCATGTCATCACCTTACAATGGTTACAGTCTCAGTATACATGTGACAGAAGGCTATGTTCAAGAACAAAACCATGCACAAAACGAACACTAGTCGTCTGTTAAAAAACAGAAGAATCTTCTGTATATTTACAATTCCAAATAACAGTAGAGTCTACTCTCTGAAAACGGAGAAAACAAAACAGTAGAATGTACTGCGCTATGTAATGCCAATTGACATATGAATGTACTGTAAATGAACAGAGATTTTTTAAACAGTGTACGACTTTACATGCACTGACAAATGTTGACATATCACGGTACTGACAAAATATTGATGAGTAGTATTTCAGGGAGAGGGAGGGTGTCTTAAAAAATACTACGCTCTGTAGAACCGTGAAAATGTTTGGACGGCCACTAAAATACGTAAGGCAGTCTGCTTAAAGGTACAGTATATAGCCATGGAAGATTCGATGATGACAATGCCACGAAATACGCAGCTCCATAGCAAAAACATGTAGCTGCGTATTTCGTGGCACGAATTTGGCGCGCGCGCATTGCTGACGAGCAGGCTCGTCAATGCGCGCGTGAGGCCAAATTCGTGCCACGAAATACGCAGCTCTATAAGAACAAAATAGTATGCATGCAATCTAACAATCCAAGTGAAGCATGCAAGTCTCCCACTGCACGTTTGGTACATTTTTAAACAATTAGGAACGATTTATTTAATCTAGACCTATGTTCATTAGCCTTTTAGACGTTTAGCGGAACAAAAGGAGAGGGCGCATTTTTATTTTGGGCAGATTTTTTTTAACAATTGTATTTCTTTCCAAAAACGTGATTTACACGTTTTAATTATAATACTGAGACAGAATTACAAAAAAAAGTGCAAAGTTAAAAATGCAGTTATTGTGCATTTAATTACACCTAAATCAAATTGTGTCTGCCATACTTCAAAAAAGGTTTAGAAGCTAGCCGCATAGTGTTATTGATTAGTAGCCAAGAATGAAGAGGAATACGAGCCAATTCAATCACTTGTCGTCGTTTGCCATAACGATGTACACCTTGTAACCGCCATCCGTGTGCTTCCAAATGATCAGATTCCTGTAAAGTTCAATCACAAAGGGGAACAAGTTTATACATGTACAAGGCGGCTGTAAATAAAGGACACGTTACTGGGTGTCTCAAAAAAAAAAGGAAACCGAGATCAGTAAACGACTGTCCGTTTTATGATCGAGTCATCTTTCTTATTACACCAAGAAATCCAGAATACCTTAATGGGTGACTGAGCACCGATGCATCGGTGCTCAGTCACCAATTAAGTCACCTATCACTCAGTCACCCATCGCGATGGTTTAAAGCGAGCCTGTCATAAATAGCTTTGTACTAGATTCTGAATATTAAAGTTGATCGGTACAAAAAAGAAGACCAATAATCGATTTAAAAATATTTTACGTAGTGCTCTCATTAAAACATGAAGTTCATGTTTGACTTGTCCAACAAGTTTCAGGACTTGTCCAACGAGTTTCAGGACTGGTTGTCATACAGTCTTCGCTTTATTCCTTTTCAACAATGCGCTTTTGTTAGCCAACAAGGACCAACATGAAGTTGGAACTTCAGGCGCTCGTCCACACGACCCAACATGATCCAACATCTTGACTGGGGTTGGCTGATGCATTCACGCGACAGGCGTTCTATACTCTGCTATTGGTCTGTTCCGTCCAACAAGCTCCAACGGAGTTGGATGACGTTGGACGTTGTCTTGAGTACAGAGCTGCCAATCCTGCCCGAGTTTGGAGAAGACACCAGGAAAATAGACCGTATAAGTCTCGCGGGCAATCGCGGCCGGCGGGTCAGACTTCTAGGGTCGGGTCAGGAAATCACAATCCGGTTTTAACGTTGGGACGATATTCTATATGATTTGTGGCTTTACCGTACGGCGTACCGCGTTTGCAAAGCGCCCAAACGACAGTAAATGGGAAAGGCACCTCAAATTCTACGAATTCATTAAATAAAATGAAGAAATTGTTGTCTGAGCTTGTCACAAACAAATGTTTGACCTTTTGTTTCTGGTTTGCAAGTTAGTACCTTTACGAAATGCAGGCCCAGTGCGTCTCAGAAATATAAACGTGGCTAAACAAATACCTCGATAAAACCACCACCAAAAAACCCAAACAAATAAAATACACATGGTCAGGACGGAAATTGCTTAATTTGACCGTCTGAAGCCGAATCAAGAACTTTTGAAAACTACCATAATGCACCGTATTCCTGCCAAAATACTGGCGCCAAAAATATTCGCGCCACTTGCGCACTACCAGCGATGCGCTGCGTGGTTTTTATATACTACGTCCAGAGTTACAGTTTATTTCGGAGACGGAAATAAAGGTCAGATTTATAATTTTTTGTTCAATTAACCTTTCCCACAATTAATAAATACATGTACTATTTTGACGTCACTGCTTATTTTGACGTCACGTGGAGCCAAAATAGTACCAAAAAAAAAACGGTAGCGGCACGCGCTTCCTATTCGAAGTTTCCGGAGGCCAATGAAATTTTGCAACGTACCGCAAGTTCTCGAGGTCAACTACACGGTCTATCGTCATTGCACAGGGAAACCATCGGTATGTACACTACTCAAAAGAATTAAAGGAACAAGACAACATAATGTTTTTGTCACGGTCTATATGGGCTACCGTTAGAACAAGAGGAATTAAAGTTATGTGAAAATCATTCAGGTGTTGTCAATTGATTCTCAAACAATACTCAACAATGTATGGCGAAATTTTCATTTGAGAACAGTACTGGTGCCCACTGGTCCATCTGCCAAAATTGATGGTTTCTAGCAAAGTCCAGCCGGGCTCTGCGGTGTACTACGGACAAAATGGGGCATGTGGCTGGTCGTCTGGCTCTCATACCATCTTCATGCAGATGATTCCTGACTGTTTGATTGGAAACACGGACATCAGTTGCCCTGTGGAAGCTTGTGGCTAAGGATCTTGCAGTACATGTAGATCGTCGATTTCGACGTACCAGGATCCTCAGGTATCGGTCCTGGGAAGGGGTAGTCACACGTCTGCGACCTTGTCCTGGCCTCCTGGTGTACAGACCATCTTCCTGAAAACGTCTCCACAACCGGTTGATGACACTTACGGACACATCAAAATGTACAGCCACCGCACGCTGTGTATTGCCAAATTCAAGGAGCTGGACAGCTCTAGCAACCTCAGCTTCAGTTAACTGACGGTGAACACCAGTACTCAGTCCCAGCAGACAGACAACAAACAACAGATTTGGAGGAACCTTCATTTTGTTGCAAGAAGTGATAACAACTAGTGATGACAAGTGTACCAATACCAACACCTTATACGGGAGAGGCTATAAGCCAGGCACTCCATGCATGACCCGAATGCGGATCGCACAGTTCACAGCTGCAAGGGCCCGAATGTGGATGTGTATGCACACACACGTACACGATGTACATCAATTGGGTACATTCCTTCCATAACCATGACGGGTTCGTACACGGGCTGTGATGGGAAAGCACGGAGTGCCTGGCTTATAGCCTCAGCCCACCTTATACAGGGTAAAAGAACACGCCTGTGGACACCCCCGTGTCCACGTGTTAGAAGACACGCATGATTTCACCAACATTGTTGAGTATTGTTTGAGAATCAATTGACAACACCTCAATGATTTTCACATAACTTTAATGCCTCTTGTTCTAACGGTAGCCCATATAGACCATGACAAAAGCATTATGTTCTCTTGTTCCTTTAATTCTTTTGAGTAGTGTATTTACTGGACGAGTATGCAATAGCAGTTGGCTATACATGTACATGTACGTGAATTGAAGCCATGCGCGCGCCGGCCGCCATTGTACTCCCTAAACAATGTTTTGCCTAGACTGCTCCCCGGTCCATGCGATCGCTTTCATTCACTTAACACAAGTAAACAGTGAGGACAGTATGACCAGTCTAGACAAGGCGTTGTATTTGTGGAGTACAATGGCGGACGGTGGCTTTACTTTTAGACGTCGTTGCTGCATCTAATGATTATACATGTATGTATATCGATGAGGGGAAACTCACTGCTTATCGAGTATGATGTTATTCTGGTTGTCGTAAAACATGACCCGGGCAAGCTCATAATAGAACTCGGCGTCTGCTTTCTGTGGCCCCAGCTCTTCTTGTATGACCACCACGCTTTCAAGGTTCTGCTCCCAACCCTTTATAGCAGATGCCAACTCTATGAAAATTCAATTTTTAAAGATTTGAAATTGTTCCTTTCAGAATATCGAAACAAATAATCGCTGTGTTGTAAGATATGAGATGGGAATTTGGGCCATATGGGCAAGGATTACATACATGTATGCGTGTTTTTGCTATCTCCACTTTACGGAGTCAAACCTGGGTTAAACCACAAATCTTAAAGTGCCATGACAATCTATACAATGCAACTACTCCATTCATTTACAGTCATAAAAACCATATTGGGAAGCTGTTTTAGGGGTTAAAAGCAAGGTTTTTGTTTGTTATGTTAATACAAATTGACATATTCATGAGCAATGTTGTGATGTCACATTAGGGAAACACAGGAAAATCTCATTTGGTGCAATGCACACTTCCGGGTCATGCAATCAAGCCAAACCCGCGTGACCATGACCAATCACAACACAGATATGCACACAGGGCAATAGCATATCGCTCATAAACGGTACGCATGTGGTTCTCGGCCGAATTATGTGTATTACTTTTTCAATGTCGGGTTATTCGCTGTTCAAAGGTAAGAAAGCGCATATTTTATACTATTCTACTATTATAGTCCTTTACTCTAAAACAAATACTTTTGAGTTTTCTCCAATGAATCTGTGCTTTTCATGTTTAATAGTCCTATCGATTCGTGCTTTGTTGTCCGCCATTTTTGAGATGGCTTATGAGCAATACCAACAGTATCGAAGCTAGAGGCCGGGGTTCATTGGGCAGTCTCGGAACTGTGCATTTTTTTCGGTCACATATTTGAATCGAGGCATCGTGTTTGAGCGAATAGTATGGGAACTATATAAATATTTTTCGTTGAGTGAAAAAGGAGTTAAAGTTACCTGATTTCCCAGTGACCGTTGGGAAATTATTGACGAGCACTTTCGCATCAGGAAGATAAATGTTAAGGGCGCCCTCTACGTCATGTTGTTCCAACGCGTCTGTGTATTCTCTGGTTGCCGTCGCAATTGCTTTGCTCACTGGTACCAGAATATAAAAACGTAATCAACAGCGTTTTTTCCGCATATCAATTTTTAGCTAAAATGAGTTAAGCGTATGTATATCGATTTCCTACGAAAGCCCATTAGCGCCAACAAAAACAATATTTCAAACTCGTTATTTCGACTTTCAAACTCGTTATTTCGACTTTCGAACTCGTTATTTCGACTTTCGAACTCGTTATTTCGACTTTCAAACTCGTTATTTCGACTTTCAAACTCGTTATTTCGACTTTCAAACTCGTTATTTCGACTTTCAATCTCGTTATTTCGACTTTCAATCTCGTTATTTCGACTTTCAATCTCGTTATTTCGACTTTCAAACTCGTTATTTCGACTTGTAAACTCGTTATTTCGACTTTTAAACTCGTTATTTCGACTTTCAAACTCGTTATTTCGACTTTCAAACTCGTTATTTCGACTTTCAAACTCGTTATTTCGACTTGCGTGTAGAACCTCGTTCCCCGTAGAATGCATTATCCGGTACCGCCCGCTTAGTGTGCACAGCCTGGGACGCGTACGAGGCTGCAGACATTTTTCCGCCTTGTCGATGTGACGTGCATGGTCAAGTGTGTTACGTCGTTGCACATGCCCGCACCGTCCATGCCCGGGCGAAATACTAATCCGCCCAGGCAAAATAGTAATCCGCCCGGGCGAAATATTAATCCGCCCGGGCGAAATACCAATCCGCCCGGGCGAAATAGTAATCCGTTCGGGCGAAATAGTAATCCGTCCGGGCGAAATACTAATCCGCCCGGGCGAAATACTAATCCGCCCGGGCGAAATACTAATCCGCCCGGGCGAAATACTAATTCGCTTCGGCTAGTCAGTTGCGGTGGGTTGTGGGCGCTTGTCAGTACATATCTTTGGCATTCTTAGGTAAATACGAACATTTTATCATATCAATACGAACTTTTAATCATATTTTTTGTTTAAAGAGAACCATCTAGTTCAAGAAAACCACCAGGACCAGGCTGGGGAAATCATGATACTGTGGTTTATAGGAACATTCTCACTCGGGACCAGGTTGAGTGAATTCCGTTGTACTCTAGCTGTGGTTCTCGATCATGATGACGTTAATTGAATCCCGTTAATTATGGTTCAAGGGAATAATCTCTCTCGGGACCAGGTTGATTGAATTCAGTTATACTTCGCTCATCCGGACCAGGTTTAGTGAATCTCGATATTTTGTGGTTCAAGAGAACCATCTCCCACAGGAGCAGGTTGAGTGAATCATGCTACTTTGTGGTCTAAGAAAACCTTCGCGCTCAAGACCAGTTTGAGTGAATCCCGATAATTTGTTGCTCATGAGAACTACCTCACTCAGGACCAGGCTGAGGAAAATCATGATACTTTGAACCATCTCACTTATGATTAAGTTGAGTGAATCCAGATAATTGGTTCCGGAGAACCATTTCGCTTAGGACCAAAGGATAGGGTTGAGAGAATACTGATAATTTGTTTTCCAAGAGAACCAATCCGGGGACCAGGTTGAGTGAATCCTGACACTTTGTGGTTCAAGAGAACCACCCCGCTAATTAAGGAGCAGGTTACATAGGCGCAAGCGATTGAAGGGGGGGGGGGGGGGGGGGGGGGGGGGGGGACAAGTTAGGCTGATGCCTCCCCCCCGGTTCCAAGAGAACCAATCCGGGGACCAGGTTGAGTGAATCCTGACACTTTGTGGTTCAAGAGAAACACCCCGCTAAGGAGCAGGTTTAGAGAATCCTGACACTTTGTAGTCCAAGAGAACCCTTTCACGTATGACCAGATTGTGCCTTACTGTAGTTACAATTAGCAATAATTTCTCGGTTTCGTTTATTATTAAATATTTTTGGAGCCGCCCGGTATAAGGAGGGGGGGGGGGGGGGGGGGGGGGGGGACAAGTTAGGCTGATGCCTCCCCCCCGGTTCCAAGAGAACCAATCCGGGGACCAGGTTGAGTGAATCCTGACACTTTGTGGTTCAAGAGAAACACCCCGCTAAGGAGCAGGTTTAGAGAATCCTGACACTTTGTAGTCCAAGAGAACCCTTTCACGTATGACCAGATTGAGTGAGTACTGATATACATGTACATTTGTCCAAGAGAATCATCTCGCTCAGGACCAGGTTGAGTAAATCCTTATACCGGGCGGCTCCAAAAATATTTAATAATAAACGAAACCGAGAAATTATTGCTAATTGTAACTACAGTAAGGCACAAATGAGTTAAAGAGGAAGAATCCCCCTTGACGAAAATCCAGCATTTAGGCTTTTTTCGATAGTCCAAACATCCCTCTTGCCGACGTGGATTTTTATTATTTTTTTAATTGTCGGTTTTAAGTGGATAAATTGCAAGCAAAAGTGCGCTTTTCGAAAATGAGATTTTCGCGATTTCTGAAACGCTCATTAGGTATTCATGATATGCGCGTGACCCCGTGACGCAATCCTGAGAAAGAGAAGTCAACACGATAGTTAGCTCCATACGTTTACACGCAAAAAACTTGGAAAACCGTCTCTTTTAGATGGTGTTTTTTGAAGAATTTTGTTGTTCCAAAAAGCCAGAGATATGCCTAGTAGCTGCGTGGTTGCATGTTTTACCAGACACTATGAAAAAAAAGAGCAGAAAGATTTTCTTTTCTATTACCAAGAGAGAGAAAAATGAGTCGCTCATTCTATAACTTGTACGGCCGATGTCCAAACACGTGGAAACTACGCCCGCAGTGGACCGTACACAGACCGCTGTGAATGCCGTTCGTTCCGTGACAAAACCACCCGTCGCAATGCACCAGTATTTACTTCAAAAGAGCTTCACTGTGAGCCACAATTTCATCGTTTTTTCACAAAACAGGTAATAGTAGATTGCTGTCATATTACATGAAGTGTTTTTCACGTTAGTATTTTGAATTACAAGGACAAAATAGGCATGATAAACATTCACTTCGTGTATTTTCCATTCAATACTGCACAGACCGTTTTGTATGTTTCTCAGGATGACGTCAAAACCCTGTTGATAAACAAGCCGAGTGACCTCGAGCGTTTCAGAATTTGGGTGAAGAGGGTCGGAACTGCCTTACGTTTTAAGCAAAAGTCTGTCGATTGTTTGTGAAAAACAAGTTGTGATGGTGTTGTAGACACATACACCTCCATGATAAACAAAAAAACTAAAAAAATGTGGAAGGGGGGATTCTAGCTGTTTAAAGGGAGATATTCTCTGTCAGGTTAAATCTCCTTTAAAAGGACGCCCTGATCATGTCATTATGTTTTTGGTTGACTGTGCAGTGGCAAATGTTCTGCAAGGGCCTAGCCTAGTTAGGGATTTGCGCCACGTTTTTTAACATGCGTCCAGTGCACAGCCTAAACCATGACATAACCAGTTTGGACAAGTATCCAGATCGAGTATCCATGGCAAAACCTAAGACGCCTTAGAAGTTGATGTCCTCTCACTGATCATTTTGTTGAACATGGTTGGGGCCAGTCCTAAACCATTTCGTCTGTGGCTGATGCTTTGTCCACTGCTTGCTGATGAATTCCATTGGTGTTCTCGAATGATCGACCAATTCCCCTTCGCCCAACAACAACAAAATCGCTGCATTCTCAAGTTGGCTTGAATGTGTTCGGTTTTTTTAAAAATGCAGTTTTTCCCCAACAGCATTTCATCAGCATGTTTATTTTTGAAGCGTCTTCGGTTTTGCCAATGGATACTTTGATCGTCCAAACAGGCTATTCCATGCCTCAGGAAGATCTGTGGTGTCACCTGGAGGGACATGATCATCAACTTCGAGATTCTACGACGATGCCTCTTTGTGCTTGTACAGATGGACTATCGTCGCATCTCGGAAGTCCTGAGGGACTGCCTCACTGTCCCAGATGGCAACAAACAGCTGGTAAGATCGACGTGCAGCGATGATATTTCGACCGCACTTGACCACCTCAAGAGGTACATGTAAGCCGTCTGCACCGGGTGCTTTCCCACTGGACATCTGCCGGATGGCTCTTGTAACTTCAATGACAGTTGGGGGTTGTTCAGCTCCTCTACGATGGGACTCCGTGGGAGCTGGGAATTCGCGTCTTCTCAGATTGTGGATTCACGGTTCAGGATGCTTTCGATGTGATCAACCCATCGTGCCTGGATGCGTACGTTCTTGGTCCCTAATCAGTGTCTGGCCATCAGCGGGATATAATAGGTGTGCTCACCCGGGATGCTGGACCGTAGACCACATTAAAGCCGTCGTAAAACGCCCTCACGTCATTCCTGTCCGCCCCAGCCTGAAGGTCTGCCGCTTTGTCGATCCACCATTCATCCTTCATTTTGCGTATAGGGTGGCCTGCGCGGTCTGCCTGACATGGTGGTCTATGCCCTTCGTCGATACCGAAGTCTTGTCGTTCACATAATTCAGGTGGACATGGTGTAGTTGATCTAGGAGTTTTAGTGCAGCTGTATCGTTCTCGTTGAACCAATCCCGATGCTTGCGCTTGGTAAATCCCAGGACGTCCTCAGGCTCTGCAACATGGTAGATACCGTGACGTCTCTTAATGAACTCCAGTGACTCTCAACGGTCGCGTGTTGATCGGGGTCAAACTCGAGCAGGGCAGTTGCTGTCGGAAGTAGGCACTAGCCTACGTATTTTAAAATGATTTTTGAACATTGGGCATTTAGCATTGTTTCCTGTATGGGTGCCCGATTTATGGGGTGCCCTCCTAAAATCAGTGCGTATGCTGTAGCTCTGAAAAATATCACTGGTATACCCATAATGTAGCTGATGATCCTTGCAGGCGCGTGGGATGCCTTTTCCTCGAACAGGCATGCATTTATACTATATCCGTGCTTGGCCTTTCCCGACGTCGACATCAAGACTAACGCCACATAACCACAAGCTCCTCCAAAAGAAGAACAAGGCTCAAACCGCTGCCCCAAGATAATCCCATATCTTCTAGTCTTCGTGCCAAATATGCTCGACTTCGTTTTGAGGTCCAGGCATCTCTGCGTAGGACTCTAGGGTTTTGCCGACATTAACGACTTCCATAACAAATGTCGCTGTTTGCAGCACCTGCACCCTCTTACGTTCTAGTGATTGTGCCATCCCTCATCAAAGATCGCAATGGTGCGTGGCGCTGGTCGAGCACCTCAGCGAGCTTCTGAATCGCGTCAACCATGTAGCATCCTGGATAGTCCTCCACATTACCGCCAGTTCAAGGTCTTGATCGGACGCCGACGACCCCAAAAGTACGTAAGGCGTGTCTCGGCCTGAACACAAGTAAGGCTGTTGGGCCTGACAGACTACCAAGAAAGCCTATTAAAGGAGGCCGCGTTGAAGGTGTCTTCGTGAGTGCATCATCAAAGTATGAGATACTGAGGTCCTCCCCAACAATGGAAAGATGCAAACATCGTCACTGTGCAGATGAAGAAAGGCGACAAGATGGATTGCAGCAACTGTCGTGGCGCCCCACTGCTTCCTTCTCCGACTTCTTGAGTTCGTCGCAAATGTCGTCATTCCAGAGTCCCAGTGTGGTTTTCTTAAAGACCGCATCAACGCCATCAACTCGATCTTCGTAGCTTGGCTTTTGCAATTAAGATAAGTGCATGAAGTGGCACAGAAATATGTACTTTGCTTTTGTTGACCGTGTCATCTTGTGGATATCCTGACCAAATGCGGTTGCCCTCCTAAATTTACTGCAGCTGTCCTGCACTGGAATGTTCCACACTGGAATCCTCCCGCGTCGCTGCTGGTGATCTTGTTGCGTGTATTTTTTCAGAGGAATTTTGCGTCACGCACCTGAAATGCATGATTTGATGGCTCTCACGAATCTGAGAAAACAATATGACCGAAGACTGTATTTGAATCAATGACCGCCAAAGTGAACGATAATGCCTTGATTATTTGTTAGTAATGGTTTGAGAATCACAATGATAAACGCAAAAAATATGTATGTATGTAGCATGCGTTCAGAACTTTTGCAGTTGCGTACAAATAACGTTACATGTGTCCATGTAGACGCAAATAAAGAGGTACAGCGACGCGTGAAAGGACTTTATTACTTGATGGCATCATCATTGTTAAATGCCCACTGTATCATTTGCAATGACCCCAATTAACGAGTTGACAAGAACAACCTTACTCAAAGTGATTATTGAACTGGTAGCAACTATCTAATGAAATGTTTCCACCCGAGATGATATAATTTTACCAGAAAATAGTCCATGAAGATGAAATTATTTAGACCGTTTGCAAACGATTTACTTATCATCTGGGCGGTCCGAAAAGGGCGCTATGTACTACGTGTATGTTGTTTCAACGCAGTCAGTTTTAATGCATCGCGTGGGTCGCGCACACACGCAGTATGACGCGCGCTACAGAGTGCATGACGCGAGCCACAGAGTGCGCGACCGACTGAGAACGAATATTTGAAACACCCAGCCAAGACCGGTAAAGCGCATGTGGATTTTCATGTTTTTAGAAGACGTGGTACATAACAGAGCTGATAAAATTTCTTCGGATGAGTTTCTTTTAATATAAATGGTTTTATTCCCAGTATCGCTCAAAAACAGATCATCTATAGGGCCTTTAAGGCGCGTTCACATTGTCGCGGAAAAATGGCTTTGCGCGCGCCAGTGCCATAGATTTGTACAGCAGCCAGTTTTTCTGCCTGTGCGCGGCCTATCGCAACGCGCAAAACGTTTTGAGCTGGTTGAAGTTCAAATTTGTTGAACTTTGACCTCAGTGCGCTGACCTTCCCATCCAACGCGCAGCCAATGAGGTATCAGAGACGCGCCAAATTACCGGAGTGGAATTTTCTATTTTGCTAAGCGCACAAGCGTGTTATTTCGCGATAATCTGAACGCCCGGCCCCTTTAAGCGTCCAAGTTTAAACCCAGTAGCTGTCATGACTTGTATCCTCCTGAAATATTCATTTGAGGTCGTCATCATTTAAAGTACATGTACCAGGAACTTAAGATAAAAAAGTGGCAAAAGCTGTTCAAATTGCTCGCGGCTGGTTTTTCTGCCCATCTGCATGATGTCGCTACAATGTCCATTGAGGCGGACATGGAGTCAGTTCTGCATCTCTTCACATATTGTTTGTGGCACTTTTTGCATTCAATCACTTATATCTAGCTGTTGGTCTTTGAGATGAACGTAGCTCGTACTTTGAAGGTTTGGTTGGTAGATGTGCTCTGGTGATGGTTCCTGTTCGAATGTGGTTGCAGGTGCGCAACGCCTGCTACCGCAGCATGGTTCCACAATATGACACGATTGTCGCGGGCGTGACCTCAACATGGACCAAAAGGTCGCGAAGACTCTTTTGAATGCGGTATCATAGCCCACTCGGAGATAGCTTTCTTCAGGAGCAGTGGCGAAAAAATGAGGCTGGATCCGCAACTGAGGAGGTTTGAGGCGTTTTTAGTTAAGGCAGAGAAGGTTGGGAAGGTTCGGATAGTATGTGACCACCAAAGAGATTATCTTTTTGCGGCTTCTTAATTGTGGAGTGAAGGCGTCTTCTCTTCTGAAGGCCAGAGATATTATTCTGTTCCTGAATGAAAAAGGTTCATAGCTACGAGACGGGACTTCAGCTCAAGGCACTTTTTAAAAAGTCATCATCTCTTGAGCAAATGCATTCGCATGGCCTGGTTCAAGGGGATGGCTTCCTTACAGTGTCGTGGGTGGAAGCTGTTGACAGCAAAGTATGGGTGCGTGTCTGTTGGCTTAACAAGGTCTGTGTTAAGATACCACTCCAGAATCTCTGTTAGTCCACTCTACTCCGAATCTGATGATGTGATGGTTGGCCAGATTCTGTCACCTGACACAGTAAACATGAAATCCGAAATTTCGAGCATGGCGACGCTGGTGCACTGGTGAGGTACGCATACGGCATGGACGGTGCGGGCATGTGCAACGACGTAACACACTTGACCACGTCACATTAGTGACAGGGCGGGAGGCGTGTTTTTTTTTACACCGCAGCGAGGGGTACAACCCAATTTGTCAACCCGAATAGAGCCTAAGTTTCCAATGACTGACACTTCTCGAGTGACAATCTTGGAAATAGTGACAACTCTTACTCTCACTATTAGAGAAAAAGAAGAAACTGAGAAATTTCGGGAAATCCCAAACATGCATAGATTCGAACCAGGGACCTTATGATTACAAGTCGAGCTCTCTTCTAACCAGACCACGAAGCTGGTTGCAAACCGACCGCATTCAAAACCCTAAATTCCTTTAAAATAACCAACCCTAAACCCTAACCCTGAACCCTAACCTATTATATAGTCTCCTCTCAAGACGCTAAACAGGTACAAACCCCATTGTTCTCCCCTCGCAGTGGTGTAAAAAACATTACGCAGGCGGGAACATGTCTGCAGCCTCGTACGCGTCCCAGGCTGTGCACACTAAGCGGGCGGTACCGGATAATGCATTCTACGGGGAACGAGGTTCTACACGCAAGTCGAAATAACGAGTTTAAAAGTCGAAATAACGAGATTGAAAGTCGAAATAACGAGTTTAAAAGTCGAAATAACGAGTTTGAAAGTCGAAATAACGAGATTGAAAGTCGAAATAACGAGTTTGAAAGTCGAAATAACGAGTTTGAAAGTCGAAATAACGAGTTTTAAAGTCGAAATAACGAGTTTGAAAGTCGAAATAACGAGTTTGAAAGTCGAAATAACGAGTTTGAAAGTCGAAATAACGAGTTTGAAATATTGTTTTTGTTGGCGCTAATGGGCTTTCGTAATTTCCTTCTATACCAGAAGTGACTACATATATGTCCAATATTGAAAACAGAGGGCGAACAAGGAAAGTCAATAATAGTTATCATGTCCCCTATAGTCCATGGGCCAAGACACTTGTCGGTACCATATTAGGGGACCAAGGCTCATCATATTTTTAAAAAAGATGACCACCTTGGGCAAATTTTTTGGTATGATGGACATTCTCAAGTGGTAGTTTTATACCATTTTGGTTTTAAAAAAACATCATGGTTTTGGGGACAAAATCACGTTTTAAAAAATTTAGCTTATAAAAAGAGTTTGCAGGCTTAAATGAAAAATCTAACAAGTGGATATTGTGAGCAGTGGAATCGTTTATTTTTTTTAAATGGTTTATTTCATCATTTATATACCATTAAAATACCATTTTTGGTAATATAACTTTAAGAATTTATATCACAGGATTCATATGGAATATTTGGGTACTTCCAACGGCAAACCCATTCTGGGATACCCAGGCAGTTTTTAGGTACAGTACATGTAAGCGGAATTGTACATTTGAGACAAAAATATCATGTTAGAATGGCCGTGGAGGACTATGCCAATCCAGGAACGTTTAAGCCCCGCCCCAAACATTTCCACCAATCAATCATTCTGAAGGACAATGGTGATCTACGTGGTTAATCTAATGATTATCCGCACTTCGATGTTGCTAGACGCGTTTCTACGTGGGCGGGGCTTACTGGATCGGTCTATGGCCGAGGAAAACGGTTGCTTAATACCTAAGTCACAATTCAAGCGGAGGCCGGGCGGCGTGTGCGATTTATAGGCATCGACCGGCGTGTAGAGGTCGGCGAAAGATCGCGCGATAGAGCGGTCACAGTCACAATTAAAAGTGCCCCGCACGCTGCCATGACGGGGCCCGGGGTGTCGCCGGCCGGCGATCGGCCGACTTTCCTGGAAATGGGGTCGAATTCTTGGCCCGTTTATCGGCCGGTGTCCGGCAGGCACTCGTCCGATGTCCTGCCTATGTCCCTGCGATACCCCTGCGGTATCCGGCAGGGTGCCGGCCAATTATTACAGGCCGTACGGCGGCCGGACGGGCATCTGTAGTGTGCCTGTCGAGTGGCCAGCGATCAATGGCCGCGATCTGGCGGCCGTTTGTCAATTTGGGGGTGAGGTATATATAGCGGCGCTCCTCTGACCTTCTTTATTCACTTCGACCTTTCTCTAGGAGCACTCTACGAGACGAAGAAACAAGAAGACAAAGAAGAAAATGCCGTTAATATACCTCCACAGCGCTTAATTGCGGCCACATCCACAGCGCTTTTGGGCACCTGCGAGCCCCAGTGGCTGGTCGGCCAGACGCCGGCCGGGCGCCGCCAAGTCGGCCGGAAGCCGGGAGGGGCCCGGCCGGCGTCTGAGCGGCGTCTGGGCGGCGCCTGGCCGATATATGGATTGTCTGGGTTGTCCAAATATTGGCCCGGCGCCCGCCCGATGTGTGCGATGCCCTGCCGGACATCGGTCAGGCATCGACCGATTTAGTGGCGATCAGTTTGCGATGCGAAACGCCGCACCAGGTTTACAATCCGATTTAAAAGTAACTCGATGCCCGCCCGATGCCCAAAAATGACCCGGCAGCCGCAAGGAGTCCCGTGGGGCGCCGGCCGAAAATGCCTAAAAATCCGTCGCAAACTACTCGCAAACCCACCGCAAGCTAATTGTGACTGGGGTATTAACTGCCGACCGCAAAGGATTTCAAAGGATTCTGGGTAAGTGAACTGCCCGCATATGATTATGTTGTGCGCTTAACAGGCTGCCACGCTCGACAACTGCTTTCACTCAAACATCGCTTTTACCAAGAATTACAAATTTATATTGGTTCAACCCAATAACACACTTCACAGTATCTACTATAGTGTGGTTTTTGGATTTAATTTCGTCGGGTATGAGCTCAGATTTAATGTACACGAATCGCTGATATGGTGCAACTAGTGTTGGAAGCGGCCATTTTGCGTCTGGTCACCCGTGCGGAAACAATACCTAACCACTTTCTAATCATCGAAGGAAGTGTAAGATAGAAAAACAATGGATCTGAAGGCTGAAAATAATAAAAAACGTGATTTTGTCCCAAGAACCATGTTTTTTTCCACCAAAATGGTATAAAACTACCACTTTGAGAATGTCCATCATACCCAAAATATGTGCCCAAGGTGGTCATCTTTTAAAAAAATAGGATGAACCTTTGTCCCCCAAAATAGTATATACCGACATCCATTTTTAGGGTTATTGGCCCATGGACTACTAGTATTATGCGCTTATCAATTGTTTCCCCCAACCGTCCCCTCCCCCACCCCCTCCTGCGCAACCCCACCCCTTAGGTGGGGTTTGGTCACATTTTTCGTGCCCCAGGGTGGGAATTTTGACCCTTTTAAATACAATGTTTTGTGCATAAATGCACGTTTTGCGCCCGAGGGCGGGGATATCTGTCACCTAAATTGTGCCCCAGGGGTTGGGATTTTGTCACGCAAACAGTAACAATCCCCATTTCTTAGGTGGGGCAGCCCGGGGAAAGCCCGGGGGGTGGGGGGTTGGGGGGGGGGGGGGGGGGAGAAACAATTGATAGGTGCATTATTTTTTATCTTTAAGGCCAAAACTGGCTATGTCCGTACATTTACACACAATTTTTGCAAGCACGCTGGACATGGACGGTTTTGGTATCAAAGTAATTGTTGAAGTGGCCAATTTGTTTATCGTCACATTCAACCAGTATTGGTTATGTCCATTTTTTGGCCCACCCAGGGGATTAAGGAGCATGAGGCCCATGCATCAACATTTACAAGATGTAAGTACATGTGACATAAATCTATGAGATTACTATTCAGCTACAATTAAACGTTTAACCTCGTTTTTCTCAAAATGACATTTTTGGACATTTGGGGGGTTGGGGGTGGGGGTTGGGGGACGGGCGTGGGGGAGGGGTGTAGAGGAATTATAATTTCATTCAGTTTTGCCGCTTCCATTTGTCAGAAATGTGTGTAATTCCTAGGCGGCTGCCACGAAATTAACAAAACATCGGTTGCTAAAAGGCACAGGCTCCTCAATGCGTGCGCGAGGATCAAATTCGTGCCATGAAATACGCAGACCTTATAGCAATGGCATGGACGTGAATTTCGTTGCACGAATTTGTTCCTCACGCCCGCATTGACGAGCCTGTGCCTTTAAAAATTTCTTCCATACCAATAATGAAAATACACACAAAATATATTGGGGGAGAGTGATTTTGGGAGAAATGGCACTCGGGCAAAGTGGTGTGGGGCGAAATGGCACTTGGGCGAAATGGTTTTCCATCTCATGAGACGAAAAATTGTTGTTTTACTCATTTCGCAAAGACTATAGCACAAAACCATTTCAGGGGAAGTTTTCTACGGTCATCATGTTTATAGTGTGTAAATTAGGCGTAAATCTATAAGCATTTCTGATTTTCTAGATAGCAATCATGTATACACTGCCTTTATAAAGCCCCAATACATCATTTGCAATCAGCCAACTTTTTACTTCACGAGTTGACATGAAAAACCAACTAAAAGAGTTGATAGCAATGGTAACCTTTGTGAGAGAAAAACAAAATTGTCTGCAGACATTTATAACCATTAATTCAACACCAAAACTATGCATAGATTGTTAAGGTTTTCTGAATTACTACACCAGACAATTTTACTTAATATTTAGTTTTATATATATATATAAATAACAAACAACTTACTCTTTCGCGTTTAGGTCGACCGGTTATGGGTAAAAACGGCGTATTAGGACGACCGACCGCATTAGGGCGACCGATAGCCGGTCGTCCTAACGCCAAGTGCTTGAAAAACCATCTTTATTAGGTCAAAAAACATTTTTATTAGGTTCTTAACCATTTTTATTAGGTCACAAACCATTTTCGTCTAGGTCGCAAAACTTTTTTTTCAGAGAATTAGGTCGAGAAAATGGGTGTCAATTCATGAGTTTCTTTCCGACAATTTTGTGGTTTTAGTGGTCTCTGTAAGCACTCTACCTAAAACGGTCGTCCTAATACGGGAAAAATAGTTATTTAACAAAATACTTCCATAACTTTGTACGAATGGCAGTTTTTACCTGCCCAGCTCTGCATTGTGTTAACTAAACCTACTTGCCATATTTGCTTAATTTACTTACCTTAACTCGCTTTGCTGCTCAGTTTGTTGAACTCATTTACAGCTCAACTTAGTTTTAATGCTGACCATTGATGCGCTTCTGGTTTATTTATATTTATTTGCTGGCTTGGTTTTATTTACTTTTAATAATAGTCTGGCTCATATTACATTTATTTGCACTATTAATCAATTTGGTTAACTTTATAACTTAATATTTTATTCTCAGGAAGCTCACACTCAATAGGCTTTGCTTTTTGTGAGCTCTTCCATACTACCTTTTTATACTACAGTGTAATAGTAAAATTTTAATTCATATTGAGTATGGAAATAAAGTGAGCTGAACTGAACCTATGTGGCCGACATTTCTACAAGGCAGTTTATCGACATTATTATTTAGTTATGATGTGATGCTGTTCCTGTTCTCGGCAACTAAGGCCCTTTATGCCATCAACTATACGGTTTTAGCTTTAACTATACTATATTATCAACTTGAGATGACGAAGAAAGAGTTGCAGTTTTAGTGGGAGGAAAACCCCCAGAGAAATGCCCCAGGGGAAAACCCAATCCACATACACGCCCCGGAACCCGGGACGCCAGAGGTGAAAGGCGAGGAAAAACCCGTACGCCAACCCGACCGGCCGCCTGCTAGTTTTTGTGAAATCTGTCTTTAATCTGTCTTTAAAAACATACCAGTTGCAAATGAGTCTGCTGAGGTACCCATTACACATGCGCAGAGCAACATAAGGGTGAACGTCGACATGACGATGCGTTGTATACAGCAGCAAGATCAGACGAATATAGACAAAACCGGCTCTGGATGAATAGCCAATAAATGACACTCCAAATATCTAGCTTTGTAGTGAGCGTGGTGGTTCCAGAACGACAAATATAAAACTAGGCCCAGCCTATAGAGCTATATATAGCTCCATGGCCCAGCCACTATGAAAATAAAAATTGCTCTGCGCACGGTGTATTGACCAATAGGCATCCTCTGATGGAAACAGTGCCGTGACACAGCGCTGCTAGCCTTTGTGAAATACGTTCTAACGTTGTTTGGTTCGTGTACCTGCCCGCGGTCGACATTGCACCGTGTTGACCTATAGTAATTTGAACATACATATTCAAACAAAGGTCATTTTGGAATCGCGCAATCGCAAAGATGATATCATTGCTTCATGAATAAGGAAGTAGGACTGGAGACATGATGACAGATCGGTAAGGACGGCGGGAGCAAGCTTCGGAAGCGCACCGTTTTTTTATTTTATTTTCGCTGTGTCTTGTCTGCGTCTGTGATTGTTGCATTGGAATTGGGTGAATAAACCTATGACAAAATGACGTCACGCGATGTTTACCGCGGTGAATTATAGGTGAAATGTAGGGACGAAATCTCTGCATCGCTAGTTTGCACAATTATTGCAGGGCCTCTTTCGCCGCCTTTTGATGCCTTAATGGTTAAAACCATAGCTCTGTACATTATAGTGTTTCTGTGCACAATTTAGCGTGACTTTTCGCCATTTTCCTCCTGATTTTGGTGACGACGGTCGAAATTGTCTTTAATAAACCTTGCATTATTGCGGCAGATTCCATTCTGTCAAGAGATTGCTTCAATTAGATACTGGTACCATATTCAAACCACATCATACATGTATAGCTCCATTGTTAAAGGTATAATTTCAGTCTAATAAGCCCGGAATTTGCTTCACACTGATCAAAAACAAGATGGCCGTTTTTAAATTTTCTTCTCCGGGTATGGAGAAAAAATCTGATGGAATCCTATGAAATCGGATGGAATCCTATGAAATCGGATGGAATCTTATAGAAAATCGGATGGAATCCTATAAAAAATGGGATGGAATCCTATAAAAAAATGGGATGGATTCCTATATAGACAATTTGATGAATTCCTGTATATAGAAAATCGGATGGAACCCTATAGAAAATCGGATGTAACCCTATAGAAAATTTGATGGAACCCTATAGAAAATTTGATGGAACTCTATAGAAAATCGGATGGAATCCTATAGAAAATCGGATGGAAAATTTGATGCACAACGCTCGAGTTGGTTATTGGTTGAATTGGCACAATGGTCCAGTTGGTTCAACGGCGAGTTGGAATACGGGAACCTGCAGCCGATTTCACGAATCCTTACGCACTGCGTAAGTCCGCTTGCGCAACCTTTTATTGCGTAGGCTGCGCAACATTCCTATGAAAATTACACGCAAGCTATGGGGCTTGCGCCATTTTAAAAAAAAATTACTGTATTTTCTTGGACATAATTATTCGCACAACATTGTGAAAGGCATTTTGACAGTATTCAATCAGCCCTCTTACAGAAACACAGCGATACTTACGGGTACTACACAAAATCGTCGGAAAAGTAATCCCGTTGGCAAGAAAAAAAAATACCATCTCGAGCAATCTCTCGATGGTTTGCACGTGGTACGTGTAAACGGTACAAATAAAATGCATGCACACCGCATGTTCCGACAGTACCGCCGCGGATTCCATTCAGTTTCCTGGGTCAATTTCATCCCACCAAAGCCGTTATCTTGTTCATTACGATAAATAAATCGTGTTAAGAGAGCAAGTTTGAAGATTTAGAAAAAAAATACATACTTTATAAAGAAAGCTAGTTGCACGTGCGTCATCACTTTCAACTCACACTGCCGGTAATACTACCCGAACCGAACAAATGTTAGAAAATAAATTTTCGAACTTTTGACGAACCGAACCGAACCCAAACTTGCGGACTTCGTTGCAGGCAGACCAGTAGGGAATCCAGCAGGACGATAAATAGAATGAGTAGTACGCATTTTCAGACGAAATAGGTATTCGCAAGTTTCTAAGTGTGATGTACCGTAGCTAGGTCTGGATGGCCCTTGGTTAGTGTACGTGTGCATGTACGTATTTAGGGCGCAGGTCAACTCGACCGTTTTCCAACTGGACTCGAACCAACTCGACCGTTGTGCGTTCAACTAGAGAAGTCAACTCGACCGTTGTACTAACTCGACTGTTGTTTAACTCGACCGTTGTCAAATGTTTAACAGGAATTAAAGGTTTAATTGCGGCACGCGGTGACATAAGTATGACGTCAAATATTTCCCTGTAAACCTTTTGCGCAAGCTGAATTTGCTGAAACTAATTGAACTTTCTGCAATTTCACATCTTTGCAACAACATGTAAACATCGGTTGTACGCGTGTCGGCGCAACGCGCGTGATTCAGCCCATATCATCCGCATGGCAAATCGGCCATCGTACATGCAGGTAATCAAAACCCGTATCGGGTTTTACAGCTGATTATTCATTTTTGGAACTGAAAAGGTAAATATCCGTGCTTGGTAAATCGCTGCGAGAAAGTCACAACTCACAAACGACTTGCACGCAACATGGAAAGAGTACCAGTGAGCACAGCGGTCGAGTTGGCTCAAGTCGAGTTGGCAAACGGTCGAGTTAACTCTACGTTGAAGTCGAGTTGGTCGACGGACGAGTTGGTTCAACAGTCGAGCTGGTACAACGGTCGAGTTGCTGGTACAACGTATGGTCGAGTTGGTCAGAATGGAGTTGGCAAACGGTCGAGTTGACTGCAAAACCCGTATATTTACGTACGTGCACAATGCACGCTTTGCTACACAAGAAACAAAGGATTCTGCTGCTGCCATTTGAGCAAATATCCACAAAATAATGTATAAATCATTTCAGTTTTATGCAATTATTACACATAATACCAACATATTGTAAGAATAATGGCGGATGGAGATGATTTAGGTGAGATCTTTTCGGCAAATTTTGAATGACCCACTTCTATACTGACACGTACACACTTTGAAAATATGTAAGTAGTCTGGTGCTGTATACATACACATACTAATTTGTTAAAAGTTGGTGTTAGGCACCAGACAAAAGAGTATAGACTGGTTCCCAGTCTATACAGAGGTGCATGTACAGGTCATATAGGAATTTGGAAATGTTATACTTTAATCTGGCATCATCTTTTTATATTGAGATGTGTTTTGGGGAAGAGTTGATATGTTGATCAGATTTGTTTAGGTAAGTGCAGTTTTGGTAGAAAAACCTCAAAATTAGGAGAGAGAGAATTTTAAGATTTTGTAACTGAAACACTTGATTTTTGTTCAGCCTGTTTTATGTGTTTTGTACACAAGGTCATCTGATGAAGCCATGATCAACTACTCTTTTTTTCAGAAAAAAAAATACAGCTCATAAATTTCGAAGCTTCAAAATTAACTTAAATTCTATAGAAGTGTTCTATAGAAAATACTGCTACAGACATTCTGTACAAAAATCTGCTATAGAAGTGTTCTGTAGAATTCTATATAAAAAAATCGATCTCTATAGACTATTATAGACAATCTCAAAAAGGTTCTATAGAGGAGTACCAAAGTTTGCTATAGAAGTTCTATAAAATTTTATGGATAGAATGATTTTCTGTAGACGATCCTTAAAAGGTTCTATAGAAAAGTTCTATAGAACTATATATAAAGCATTCTATAAAATTCTATATAACTTTTTTGTAAGGGTAGTTTGTACGTTTGTGGTATAAACAGACTGTTCCAAACCCCCAACCTCACCCCTAGGTTTAACAAAACAATTTCATAACTGGTTTCCAATGGATCCGTGCTGACAATGCAGCTCGTAACTGGTTTCTGCAACTGGTTTCAACTGGCCCTTTGCTGACAAACCTTTGACCAGTTTGTAACTGGTTTATGCAACTGGCTTCAACTGGCCCCGTGCTGATTCGTGACCAGTTGGTAACTTATTTCTGCAATTATTTTCAACTGGCCCTGTGCTGACAAAAGTGACCATGGTAACTGATATGGTTTCTGCAACTGGTTTCAATTGGCCCTGTACTGTCAATAGTGACCAGTTGGCAACTGCAACTGGTTTCTGCAACTGCATGGTTCCAAACTGGCCCCGTGACCAGTTGGTAACTGGTTTCTGTATAACTTACGAAAATGTCCTGTGGTATTCCTGTTGTACTGCTGTGGTACATGTAATTACCACAGGGTACCACACATATTTGTGTGGTAATGCCAATGCCAGATATCCTGATCCGGAGAAAAATGCCGACTTATTTTTTTACGAGGCGATGGTGCATCTCCAACACAAAAAGTGAAAGGCAAACTGTGCATATCCACACTAAAACGTCTACAACAAGAAACAGTCGTTAATAAATCCATATGCTTCGTTGTAGCTGGACATAACTGAGGCTATGTTCAAGAACAAAACCATGCACAAAACGAACACTAGTCGTCTGTTCAAAAACAGAAGAATCTTCTGTAAATTTACAATTCCAAATAACAGTAGAGTCTACTGTCTGCAAACGGAGAAAACAAAACAGTAGATTGTACTGTTCAAAAACAGTACGCTGTGTAATGCCAATTGACATATGAATGTACTGTAAATGAACATAGATTTTTTAAAAACAGTGTACGACTTTACATGCACTGTCAAATGTTGACAGTTCTTTTACAGTACATTCATATGTCAATTGGCATAATACCGTACTGTTTTGAACAATACATTCTACTTTTTTCTCTGTTTGCATACAGTAGACTCTACTGTTATTTGGAATTGTAAATTTACAGAAGATTCTTCTGTTTTTAAACAGACGACTAGGTGTTCGTTTTGTGCATTGTTTTAAGCCTTCTGTACAGAAACAATTATATGTAACTGAACGAAATAGTCCAGGTTATTGACGACTGTTTATTGTTGTCCGTTTGAATGTGGATTGACAGTTTGCCCTTTACAGTTCACTTTTTGTGTTGTAGATGCACCACACTTCGTGGAAAACAAGTCGGCATGTTTCTCTCAATTTCCTAGTTTTTATTTGCATGCCGGGGTGTAGTGGAGTTTCAACAGGGGTTGCAGTATACCAAAAAATGCAACCCGACGCATTGAAATACAGGAATACGATAAATTCAGGGGAAATTTCCGCCTGAATCTATTGTATTCCGCACTTTAAGGCAGGTTATATGCTACCGTATATCTCCACGGCAGGCAGTATTGCACGGCAAATAACACGCACATAAAAACCAAAAAAGTGTAAAAAAATGCCGACTTGCCTTTCACGACATGTAGAGCAGCTACTTCCCGTTCAAGTCGGCACTGCACTGAACAGTCGCCAGTTCATATTCCGACATATAACGCCGGCCAAAAGCTGTCCTTTTGTACGAACGGCACAACTACAAAAAGCGCACTGCGCTATCAACGCCGCGTAATTGCTGCCGCATACCAGGACACATCGATGGAATAACAGAAGATTCTCTTTTACTAAACAGTAACATGGGTGTATTTTAACAGATGAAGATTCAAAGTGTCTTGTTCCTGAACAGACCTGTAATTTAACGGCAAATCGTCTGTAATCAACCAGAGAAATATTTTGTAAGTGTACACAGACGGAAGAATGTTTGTGCAATAACAACAAATTCCCAAAACAGTAGAAGTTACTTAAAAACACCTGTGACTCAACACAAAATAAGTCTGCAAGCTCTATACTTTTGGTATATGGCGTTTCGCCTATCGCTAGCGAGGTCTGTATGTACACTGTAGGCCTACTAGTAGAGGACCTGGCTTAGACATGTATGCACATAATTTAGGAGAGGATAACTCAACTGTTATAGGCTAATTTGACCCCAAGGAACAACTTGGGATGTGTGCCAAAATCTCTATCCGGGGCGAAAAGCCCGAAAATTACCACGCCCTTTTTAAGATGGTCACGCCCCTTTCTTAATTAGTAGTGCTGCTTCCGACATAGTTGTATCTACTAATATATTAGCTAATATGACCCCGAGGAACAACTTGGGATGTGTCCCGAAATCGCTAGCGGGGAGAAGTACTCAAAACTGACCACGCCCTTTTAAATTACCACGACCTTTATCAGAATTGCTACCTCTGACATATCTATACATGTATCTACTGTACTTGACTGATATAAGCTAATTTGAGCTCGAGGAACAACTTGGGATTTGTGCCAAATTCACTATCGATAGAAAAGTACCCGGAAATGACCACACCCTTTAAACGACCACGCCCCATATTATCAGAAGTGCTGCTTTCGACATAGCCAAACTACTGAACTCAACTGATAAAGGCTAATTTGAGCCCTAGGAATAACTTAAAATATCTGTCAAAATCGCCACCAAGAGAGTAGTTCCCACAAAAGACCACGCCCTTTTAAAAATGACCACGCCCTTATTTAAAGTGCTACTTTCGACATCGGTGTATCTGCTCAAGAGCAAGCTAATTTGATCCCAGGGAACAACTTCGAATTTGTGCCAAATTCCCTATCCGGGATAAGTACCCAACAATGACCACGCCCTTTTAAATGACCACACCACCTCTTATCAGAAATGCTACATGTACTTTTATTATTATATATTATTTTAATTTTGCTTTATCTATAGCCTTGTCCAAGGCTATGTATGAAATTGTGTGAATCCGTGAAGAATTTGCCTGTACTATGCAGCGAAAGTGCGCCATCGCGCGGTGAATTGTAGCCAACTGCAAAATAGTCTGGTTACCAGAATATCTTGGTCTGAATCCTGACTTCTCGGGCGAGGCTGTATCATAGCCTTGTTCTTTCTGTATTCGATGTGTTTTATGGGCGGGGACTCTTTATGCAAATTTTTCGAACAGAGTACCGAGACGCGAAAGCTCATTGGTTAACGGTTGTTTTGACAGAACAATACGGTGCCGTTTGAAAAATAGCAGATTTTCCGTACGTATAGCCTATACCCAGTTGGTAAGTTCACAAACACGTCATACCTTTACAGAAAATATGTGAGGGATATCTTCTGGTCTTCGTGAAAGTCATCAATTTGCAAGCTGCATAATTCAAACTACCGTTGATTTCCTCAGTTGTAACACTATGTGTGATGTCGCCATAATTGCATCAGACAGGCCTACACGCTGTACACTACACATGATGGCACACAGGGCACTATGTTTGCCGTAAACGTACTACAACAACAACACTACACATGTACGACGTACAAACGTTTATAATTGCAAACCGGTCACATGCACCATTTGACCCGAGTAGCGAGCTCTGATTGGATGTTATCTAAGATATGAATATTTGTAAGCACTCGGGTTTCGCATAAGTAATTGCGTCGGATTTCGAACGCAGATATAAAGAAACACATAAGAAATCGAATACAGAAAGAACAAGGCTATGATACAGCCTCGCCCGAGAAGTCAGGATTCAGACCAAGATATTCTGGTAACCAGACTATTTTGCAGTTGGCTACAATTCACCGCGCGATGGCGCACTTTTGCTGCATAGTACAGGCAAATTCTTCACGGATTCACACAATTTCATACATAGCCTTGGACAAGGCTACTTTATCTACTGAAATCAACAGAAAAGTACCCAAAAATTAACAGGCCCTTTTTTCGTCAGAAGCGCTTTACTTCCGACATAGTTGTATTTACTGAACGCAACTGATGTAAGCTAATTTGACCCTGAGGAACAATTTGGGGTGTGTGCCATATTCGCTGTTAGGGGAGAAGTACCCTAAAACGACAACATTCCTCTGCAGTGCTACTTCAACACGGTTACAGTTGGGTATCTGGGTTGCTCAAAATGTTCAAAATGGCCAAGATGTTTAGTGGGTCATATAGAAGAGTTTCGAATTTATATTTTGATAATTAGAGAAAAAATTCCCAAAATGTTATCCATTACCATAGATACTACCCCTTACTACCTACATATATAAATTGCCAAATATTTATCATAAGCGTTCCATGCTTAAATTGTACGAATGTCTATTTCTTATTCTATAGTGCACTCACACAGGAGTAAATCGTGTTAGGATTTCCGTCTTAATGACATTATAGCAATTTTTTAGGGGTGGGTAGCAATGCACTCTCTCAGCAGTATGGATTAACACGAATAGCTAGATTTTTAAATAATAATAACTCTTTTATAACCCCCTAAACATTATGACCATTCCGTAAATTTTGAGCTACCCAGAAAATACAACTATGTCAGAAGTACATTTCTGATAAGAAGTGGGTGTGGTCATTTTCCGGTACTTCTCCCCGGATAGCGAATTTGGCACACATCCCACATTGATTCTCAGAGTTAAATTAGCTTACATCAGTTAAGTTCAGTAGTATATCTATGATGGATATAGCATTTCTGATAATAGTTTTTCGCATTGAAATCATGACATTTCAGAATTCAAATTATGAATAATTGCATCACGGTCGCAAGTGGTAATTTCATGGCACGTTCACTCTCACGTCAATCTCCTAAAAAGAACTATAATAATGCTACGAAGATATTCTGAAAGATATACAGTCCGTAGTTCTCGGCAAATTGTTTTTTTTCCCGAACGATTTTTTAAAGCATTTACTTTATTTTGACGGGGGAAAAAATCATATATAGGCCTATACTTATGTTGTTTGCGGTGAAGTTTGGTTACAATGTCAGGCGATTCACTGTTCAAAGGTATAGAAAGCGCATTTTTATGAATATATGGCATACTTGCATTACTAGCCCATTTGCTCAGTGTGCTACATGTACGTTACCTGTCGACCCTAAAACAATGAATCTGTGCTTTCCATGCTAATCCCGTTGCTTTGTACATTGTGTGTCGCCATTTTTTTGCGTTCATAGCTTTTGAGCACATAGCAATAGTATCCAAGGGGCGGGGTTAACTAGGCAATTTTGGAACTATATGCATCGTTCGATAACTAAACGTTGGTCGATTTGTCTCATTTGATAGCGAATAACTTTTGTTTCTAGAAAAATACCAAAAACTGTTTATTTTTCGAGGTGCCACACCCAAAACGCACGGACTGTATATAAGCCTATTTAAACGAGAACTATAAAACAGGTTTGTTTTCTTAAAAAAGATACACAAGCGAAATAATTCCTTTTTTATGGTAACTCGTTGAATTATATTGGGTTAATATTGCAAATAATGTAATGGATTTTTAATATAATTGCTTGGAAAAAACAAAATAACACAAGTCTGAGCAACAAATGAAATGCAATTTTTTCTGCATTGTTTTTCTTTAAAACAATTTTTAGCACACAGAAGCTTTGTGCAGTCGTGCATAATGAAGCCGTTCTGTGAATATTTCGAAGTCAACTTTATTACAAAAGAAATTTTTTAATTGAAAATGTTAAGTTTTTAAATTGAAAATGTGCGTATCTTTTGTTGCAAGAAATTACCGTAATTTTACGGTGAAAAGTAGGTATATTTTTACGTGAAAAGCCCGTGAAGGCCTTTTTACGCCTGCATTGCGGGACTGCGCGTAACCGACAGCAATTTCCTTGTAAATATGGTAATATTCTTTTTCATTTATTCCCCAGCTTTTTAAAATTGAGTTTTTGCTTGAACAAAATGCAAAATTGGCAGTTGTTGGCTACAAATTAGCTTAAGCTAACGAGAGATGAGCAGTGGCGGATCCAGCCTCATTCAAATTACAGGAACACAATATAATTGAGGGGGACGGCACCCTAAAATCCATTGTATTCCTGTATTTTAATTAGGTTGGTTCCGCCACTAATGAGCGACTAATACTGAGATTTGTTTTAGTACATGCGTGCGCTTACTAGGGAGTATACCAACCTGCCTTATAGCCAGTGGGTGTGTGGGTGTGTGGGCGTCCCCGGGTGCCCCCATTTGAAATTCGGAAATAGGTTTTTTTTTTTTAAACAATTTTACAACATTGTAGAGGGTTAGTGGTGATTATGGTGATATAATGATTATTAGCGCACATTCAATATGAGCATGTTCACATGCGCTGTACATTGTTATGAGTTTTACAGAAGCTTACCTAACACTTACAGAAGCCACCTAAACATCGAGATACATAGGTGGGTGGCGCCATTGGCAGCCGACGGCTGATACGAGGAATCCCCTTTTAGTCTTCATGATAGAGTGCATCTGGGATGTTTTAAGTGCGTTACTCAACACACTGGACCAACGGCTTTACATCCCCTCCAAAGGATGGAGCGATTGTGGTTAGATGCCTTGCTCAAGGGCACAGGTACCATGGTCGGGTATCGACCTAAACCACTCGGTCACGGGTACCTCAACCCCCCCCCCCCCCCCCCACCCCCTGGAAAACTCATATGTCTCACCCTATAGTTACGCCGCTGCTTATAACTCAGCCGGTAGAGCATCTTTCTAGTGAGTCTGAGGTCTCGGGTTCGAATCCAAATAAGGCCCCTTTTCTCTCATCTCAAGTTGTGTTGTTTCATTTCAATAGTGATGTTGTGTTCGTCACTTTGCCCAGTTGCGCCACCATGCAACAACGAAAGAAGTATTGGGTCTATAGGGGAAAACTTGAGGGGTATACCTGTACCAACTGTGCCTAATAGCTCAGCTGGTAGTGAGTCAGAGGTCTCCGGCTCGAATCCCGATAAGACCCTTACGTTTTTTTTCTCATCCCAAGTTTAGTATGTATTGTATAGTTGACTGTCAAACCGCAAACATACGTGAATCAGCATGTCCTTTTACTCTTTACGAAAGTGATCTTTTAAGTGCGTTACTCAACACACTGGACAAACGACTTTACATCCCTTCCGGATGGAGTAATTGTGGTTAGATGCCTTGCTCAAAGGCACAGGTACCATGGTCGGGTATATCGAACCGCAACCCCAAGTCTTCACCTGAGTATTGCGGACCAACGACCCAAACCACTCGGCCACGTCGGTACCCCATGTGTCAGAGGTATTAGGAAAACATGTGCCTCATTTACCTGGGAGAAATTCCCGGTGTGTCAGAGGTCTTGGGGAAACCTGAGGAAATATATCACTGTGCCTCATAGCTCAGCTGGTAGAGCATCTGCCCATTGTGTCAGTGGTCTTTGGGAAAACACGAGGGAGTCAGCTAACAGAGCATCTGCCCGGTGTGTCAGAGGTCTTGGGGAAAACAGAGAGCATACCACTTAATTGGTTGAGCATCTATTTGCTGAGTCAGAGATCTTGAGGAAAACCTGATGGATATACCACTGTGTCCCAGCTGGTAGAACATCTGCCTGGTGTGTGACAGGTCTTAGGGGAAAACCTTATGGGGATATATAGGCCTACCACTGTGTATAATATTCAGGTACAGTTGGACATAAAACAACTGTGTTCTTGTCTTTGTTGTCAGAAGTTTTTGAGAGATTTTAAATTTTTCAACCGCCCATGCCTAGCCTCCGTCTAGATTTCTGACGCCTCACTCGTTGCAAATGCCAAGACGCGCTGTGTTTTGCTTCGTTTCATTAGTCTCCATCTAGCTGTTTGCCTTTGCGACTTTGAGGCATTATAATTGTTTTCTTGCCATTTTCTCCGTAGAAACTGGGTCTGTTTACCTATAGTTACCATGACGTCATTCTTTTCTTGTAGTTACAGGCATTATCCGGTATATACCCAGCACGATATGTGGCAGAGGGACTCCGGGGCCCCTAACGCCCGTATACTTCAACACACTCTTCCCTTTTGTTAACGCACCAATCGATCCCCAAAAAATCCAAAGGAATTCCTTGGAAATTCCTTGGATGTTTGAGACACAATAGGGGAACAATGGTAGGGGAGAGTCCGTTTGCCACATATCGTGCTGCATATGATCCGGAAGGCCTAATTTGTACATCACTGTGAGAAATTTTAGCGTCCAGAGAGTTGGTGCATTACGGAAGCGTGTTGCTGCCAACTTGACATTTTTTTAAAATATCGTTTAAACGACTTACTTATCTCGTTTAAACGACCTAATTATCTCATTTAAACCAGTTAGTTATCTCGTTTAAACGACATAACCCACGTCATTTCACCTAGTTGAAGTGAGGCGCCGATTCGGCCGAACGCCGGCCAGCCTATTTTTTTCCCCAGCACAGTAAAGGCCAATATTTGCATACCTCATTTTGGTTGGTTAGATAATTATGCATATTCATGTTCTTGTTTATTACAAGTCATACACCTGCAGAGTGCAAACATGTACTGTACACTGTCAGTGTGGTTGGTTGTGCAGTAATGTACGTAGGCCTACATGTGTGTGGCCTAAGTACGTCAAGTTGACCACAGATACAAGAACCCGGGCCCATTTTAATGCCAAAGAATTAGTACATGTACATGTATATGTTGTCGAATTAAACAGTTTGGTAATAAAAATGACTTGATTGATGTCATTACAATATTTTGTTTGAATTTAAGAAATTGTTCTTAAGTTCCAACATATGGGATTAGAGCAAGGTTTCCTTGCTCTATGATGGGAAGAAATGCATATTGCAACGACACAAATATAGATTTATGCAGCGCTTTATTCAACTTGGCAAGAAATAGATGTCAACCTGAAATGATTTAAATGATACACATAGATATTTGCCCAAGGAAACCAAAATCTTGCAAGAAAATACTTAATATTTGAAAATTATGGCTAACTCGTTAGCATATGTTTTCAATCAATTCATGATCATTGACTTTGTGACGTAAAATACATTTGTTTAAAAATCTATCGTAATTACTTGTGTTTTCGATCTTTAGTTGCAAGTTATTTGTTTCACATGTTTAGTACTTGTATGGTCTATTTTTCACCATAAATTGTATATGCGTTGTGTGCGATGGATCATCATGGAAAGGCACTTCAGTGCTAAACCAAACTTTGACCTCCATTCCGCATGTCATCACCTAGACAATGGTTCCAGTCTCAGTATACATGTAACAGAATTAGGCTAAGTTCAAGAACAAAACCATGCACAAAACGAACACTATAGCCGTCTGTTGAAAAACAGAAGAATCTTCTGTATATTTACAATTCCAAATAACAGTAGAGTCTACTGTCTGCAAACGGAGAAACCAAAACAGTAGAATGTACTGTTCAAAAACAGTACGCTATGTAATGCCAATTGACATATGAATGTACTGTAAATGAACAGAGATTTTGTTTATCAGTGTAGTATACGACTTTACATGCACATGTTGACATTTCACGGTACTGACAAAATATTGATGAGTAGTATTTTAGGGGGAGGGAGGGGGTCTTAAAAAATACTACGCTCTGTAGAACCGTGAAAACGTGTCAACTTTGGACGGCCACTAAAATACGTAAGGCAGTCTGCTTAAAGGTACACACCGGCCAACTGTTTACATGATTTAGTGATGTAGCAGCATTGACAATACTTTTTTGATAGTCGTGAAAAAACATCATCAAAATATCCCGTAATTTACTAAATACATATAAGTGCAAAATTAACAAAAACGGTCAAAAGACGGGTTATACGCTTTACCAGCCGTTGCAACTACGCGCGAGCCTCACGAAATTGTCACAAACGATTCGCTCTTCTCCTGCTCAGGATATATATATCTCCAATTTTCTGCTCACGATTTCACTGGACAGCCCGGACGACCGAATGGGAATTTCCGTGTTCTTTTGAGGAGTTGGCATCATGTTTTTTTCTTCACGAACGTACACCGGAGCACCACGCCCGTGTTTGTGTGCACTCGGACTATTTGCCGTGCTGCGCGGGGCAAATATCCTACACTCAACGGTAGCCTGCCGTAGCACGCGCTCGCTCCCGTTCTCCGGACTCTCGAAACAAACAATTATGTTCGAATTTTCATACTTATGTTTAACTTTGTTTCATACCTGTATAAATAGTCTCTCTTATGTCAATTACTTATAAATATTGGGGGGAAATCGGAGTTGAATTTGGTGCAGTTCTGCAGTAAAATGTTTTTATATGGCTGGAAATACAACTAACTCACAAGACCACGTGACTTTTCGGAACCAGAATTTGGTTCCGAAAAATCACGTGACCTTGCATTTTTCAAAAGTGCTAAAAAACGGCCAAATTTGACGGCGTCTTTTCAGGATATATCTAATTTACCCTCAAAGGCGCTTCAGAATAATGTATAGGTCTATTTCGAGCCCAAAATAGCCCAACAAAGCCGGTGTGTTCCTTTAAACTTAAAGGTATAGCCATGAATGTATGAAGATTCCATGATGACAAGGCCACAGTTTAACTTACTGATGTAACATCATTCAGCAAAACTGGCAGTTTCGAAGTAAGCAATCCACCTATATGAATGATTCAATTCACGTAAAGACATGTTCAGTAACCATATCAACGTGATTGCGTGGTACAGTCTCGTGGCTAGACCTGCTGGGGATGCTCGTTCAACAGGACAGTCTGGGCACATGCGACGAGAGTTCATCGCTGATTGGTTGAACGCGATGCCCATTCGCGAGCCGTCGTCGATAGTGCGTACACTGCTATTGGTCGTGCGGTAAAAGTCGGGTGCCAAAAGATCGTGCGATATGACGCGGCACGACGCTATATACAGTGCAGCTACTAGACTTCGTCAGTGTTTTAAATGCTATGCGTAACTGTCGTAATTGGGAGGGAATTCTTCGTGTTTGACGAGGGGCGACGCCGTAAAGATGTGCCAGTTACTAAATATGAACATGTAGGCCTAATATGATGTAAGCGATGAAGGTATGTATCACGTTTCTCGTAAAGACCATTTGGTGTGTGTGGCAGTATGAAAGTGTTTTAGGCCTTCCGAGCTTTACCCGCGTGTGGTTATGATAAAAATGACCAAAACCTTCGCAGAGTCCCGCACCGAAATTCGGTGCGGGCCTCAGCCAATTAGCGATGAGCTCTCACAGAAATTAAAAAACAAAAAGAGCGGTTTTTTTTTTACTTAACGTATTATGTACATATACTTCGAGGTCCCCGTTCATAATGGCTATAGCCCTCAGTACAATGCAGTTTTATTTTTACTACAGGACGCCGAGCATGCGTAGGAGAGCAACTGCACCGTTAACCCTGAGGCTTAAAAAAAAATAGGCTCCCTATAGGGTTAAACAAATCCGTTCATTTACAGTACATTTATATGTCAATTGGCATAATAGCGTACTGTTTTTGAACAGTACTTTCTACTTTTTTGTTTTCTCTGTTTGCATACAGTAGACTCTACTGTTATTTGGAATTGTACATTTACAGAAGATTCTTCTGTTTTTAAACAGACGACTAGGTGTTCGTTTTGTGCATTGTTTTAAGCCTTCCTTACAGAAACAATTCTATGTAACTGAACGAAGTAGTCCAGGTTATTGACGACCGTTTCTTGTTGTCCGTTTGAATGTGGATTGACAGTTTGCCCTTTACAGTTTACTTTTTGTGTTGTAGATGCACCACACTTCGTGGAAAACAAGTCGGCATGTTTCTCTAAATTTCCTAGTTTTTATTTGCATGCCGGGATGCAGTGGAGTTTCAACAGGGGGTGCAGTATACCAAAAATGCAACCCGACGCATTGAAATACAGGAATACGATAAATTCAGGGGAAATTTACGCCTGAATCTATTGTATTCCGCACTTTGAGGCAGGTTATTATGCTCCCGTATATCTCCACTGCAGGCAGTATTGCACGGCAAATAACACGCAAATAAAAACCAAAAAATGTAAGAAAATGCCGACTTGCCTTTCACGACATGTAGAGCAGCTACTTCCCGTTCAAGTCGGCACTGCACTGAACAGTCTCCAGTATATTTTTCGACATATAACACCGGCCAAAAGCTGTCCTTTTGTACGAACGACACAACTACAAAAAGCGCACTGCGCTATCAACGCCGCGTAATTGTTGCCGCATTAATACGAGGGAACATCGATGGAATAACATAAGATCCTCTGTTACTAAACAGTAACATGGCTGTATTTTAACAGATGAAGATTCAAAGTGTCTTGTTCCTGAACAAATCTGAATTTAACGGCAAATCGTATGTAATCAACCCGAAAAATATTTCTGTACACAGTGTACACAAACGGAAGAATGTTTGTGCAATAACAACAAATTCAAAAAACAGTAGAAGTTATACTGTTCGATTTTGACCTTTTCAACAGAAAAACACTTGTGACTTAACACAATTTTTTTACAGTGTGGCCAAGATGGAATTGTTCATCTTTTTCACCCATCTGCTCCATCGGTGTACCATCAGCAGACTCGAAGTGCTCCCACCCGTCTCCTTCGAGGGGCGGGGTGGTGTCAGCTTGGCTCCTCTTTGCCGAGCACTAAAGTTTGTGCTCAGCCACGGAGCTAAAAGACCGAATCGAATAACCGCCATTTCGTAGGGTACCTTTTGTTACTTAAACCGTTTAACAATGGAAGCACAATATGTGCAACCATGCATGTCCTCAAGGAACAAGGAAACTGCCCCACGAAATGGCGGCCATTCGATACGGTATATATGTGACCTGTCACGTCGGAATGAGCGTAAAGTCGCGCTGCGCTATTTCCTATAACGAGGGTTCAAAGTCAAAAATTGAAGGGGAGGTCCATTGTAGTTTTTTTGTATATTATTTGGAAAGATTAACTCTTATTCTAATTGATTCAACATTTTTAGCGTAATCCAACAATTAAAAACCATTTTCAGACCATAGCTTTCTCCGTGCCTCGTGTAAGAAATTTGTTTTTGAAGATTTTGTAAGATTTGTTTGAACACTACCACTTCTCCAAGCTGTGTTGCAATGGGGGGGGGGGGGGGATAATACAGATATTACCAGCGATATAATACAGATATTACCAGCGCCGTTATAGCGTTGTCGATATAGCCGTGCTTTTATGATTATATATATTTTCGCCCTTTTTTACCGACAGCATTATGAATTTGCCGTCCGTACCCTGATTTTGTAGATGTACATGTATTTTGATTGCGCCATTGTACGGACGTGACGGATGAAAAATTCGACGGACAAGTAAACCTCGAAAATAACTCTTCCGTCACCAGTCAATTTGACATACGAAACCCTCGGATATGTTGATTGTTGTACTCGACCTACGTAAATGAAGCTGATCTTTGAGACAGTTCACATTGAAAACGCATCAACGGACCAAAAACTGACGGACCGGAGATAACGTACGTCAATTGTACGAAAATAGTGCGGTGTAAACCCGCCCTCACTTTGCCAAAAACGACGCGGACAATATGGTTTGTCCGTATGAATATGTATTCCCCGTTACGGAGCTCATAGTCTTTTATTTTTATAAAACCTGGTGAAATTTGTTTATATTCCCCCTCCCCCGTAAAACTACATAAATATACAAGAATTCTGGTCGAGTGGCTGGTCTTTTGGCCCCGTTTGCGGTTGCCTTCGAATTCTTGGGGTTTCGGAGGATAAAGCAGTAGCCGCACGTTTTAAGTCGTCCCTTGAAACGCGCTTTTGCAATTTTCACCCTTACGGCGGGAACCAATGGCTCCGCCCAGTAAAAACGCGCTTACGCGCGTCCATTTAATTACTGTTCCCTACGTATGGTCAATCCACCCTGTCTTTAGCGAGTTGCTCGCTCGTCTTGTATAGTTTCGCTTTCTATTTTCATTGTTGTTGTACTAGTTTTTTTTAATGGGGGAGGGGCCTCTAAAGCATTTCGATAATGTTAGTTCTTTTGGGTTAAATGTATTAGGCACATGCTCGTCAGCAATGCGGGCGCGTCAGTTTCGTGTCACGAAATACGCAGCTCCATAGCAAAGACATGTAGCTGCGTATTTCGTAGCACGAATTTAGCGCGCGCGCATTGCTGACGAGCAGGCTCGTTAATGCGCGCGTAAGGCCAAATTCGTGCCAGGAAATACGCAGCTCCATGCCTTTGCTATATTAAGAACAAAATAGTATGTATGCAATCTAACAATCCAAGTGAAGCAGGCAAGTCTCCCACTGCACGTTTGGTACATTTTTAAACAATTAGGAACGATTTATTTAATTTAGACCTATGTTTATTAGCCTTTTAGACGTTTGGCGGAACAAAAGGAGAGGGCGCATTTTTATTTTGGGCTGAGTTTTTTAACAATTGTATTTTTTTCCAAAAACGTGATTTAGACGTTTTAATTATAATACTGAGACAGAACTACAAAAAAAAATAAGTGCAAAGTTAAAAATGCAGTCATTGTGCATTTAATTACACCTAAATCAAATTGTGTCCGCCATACTTCAAAAAAGGTTTAGAAGCTAGCCGCATAGTGTTATTGATTAGTAGCCTAGAATGAAGGGAAATACGAGCCAATTCAATCACTTGTCGTCGTTTGCCATAACGATGTACACCTTGTAACCGCCATCCGCGTGCTTCCAAATGATCAGATTCCTGTAAAATTCAATCACAAAGGGGAACAAGTTTATACATGTACAAGGCGGCTGTAAATAAAGGACACGTTACTGGGTGTCCCAGAAAAAAAAAGGAAACCGAGATCAGTAAACGACTGTCCGTTTTACGATCGAGTCCTCTTTCTTATGACACCAAGAAATCCAGAATACCTTAATGGGTGACTAAGCACCGATGCATCGGTGCTCACAGTCACCCATTAAGTCAGCCATCACTCAGTCACCCATCGCGATGGTTTAAAGCGAGCCTGTCAGAAATAGCTTTGTACTAGATTCTGAATATTAAGGTTGATCGATACAAAAAAGAAGACCAACAATCGATTTAAAAATCCTTTACGTATAGTGCTCTCATTAAAACATGAAGTTCATGTTTGACTTGTCCAACAAGTTTCAGGACTGGTTGTCGAACAGTCTTCGTTTTATTCCCTTTCAACAATGCGCTTTTGTTGGCCAACCAGGACCAACATGAAGTTGGAACTTCAGGCGCTCGTCCACACGACCCACGTGATCCAACATCTTGACTGGGGTTGGATGATGCCTTCACGCGACAGGCGTTCTACTCGGCTATTGGCCCGTTCCGTCCAACAAGCTCCAACGGAGTTGGATGATGTTGGACGTTGTCTTGAGTGCAGAGCTGCCAATCCTGCCCGAGTTTGGAGAAGACACCAGTAAAATAGACCGTATAAGTCTCGCGAGCAATCGCGGCCGGCGGGTCAGACTTCTGGGGTCAAGTCAGGAAATCACAATCCGGTTTTAACGTTGGGACGATATTCTATGTGATTTGTGGCTTTACCATACGGCGTACCGCATTTGCAAGCGCCCAAACGACAATAAATGGAAAAGGCACCTTAAATTCTACCAATTCATCAAATAAAATGAAGAAATTGTTGTCTGAGCTTGTCACAAACAAATGTTTGACCTTTTGTTTCTGGTTTGCAAGTTAGTACCTTTACGAAATGCAGGCCAAGTGCGTCTCAGAAATATTAACGTGGCTAAACAAATTCCTCAATAAAACCACCACCAAAAAACCCAAACAAATAAAGTACACATGGTCAGGACGGAAATCGCTTAATTGGACCGTCTGAAGCCGAATCAAGAACTTTTGAAAACGACCATAATGCACCGTATTCCCGCCAAAATACTGGCGCCAAAAATATTCGCGCCACTTGCGGACTACCAGCGATGCGCTGCGTGGTTTTTATATACTACGTCCAGAGTTACAGTTTATTTCAGAGACGGAAATAAAGGTCAGATTTATAATTTTTTGTTCAATTAACCTTTCCCACAATTAATAAATACATGTAGTATTTTAAGAATGTGCACCCAAAATCGTTTGGTGAAACTGCTTATTTTGACGTCACGTGGAGCCAAAATAGTACCCAAAAAAAAAACGGTAGCGGCACGCGCTTCCTATTCGAAGTTTCCGGAAGCCAATGAAATGTTGCAACGTACCGCAAGTTCTCGAGGTCAACTTACACGGTCTATCGTCATTGCACAGGGAAACCATCGGTATATATTTACTGGACGAGTGTGCAATAGCAGTTGGCTATACATGTACATGTACGTGAATTGAAGCCATGCGCGCGCCGGCCGCCATTGTACTCCCTAAACAATGTTTTGCCTAGACTGCTCCCCGGTCCATGTGATCGCTTTCATTCACTTAACACAAGTAAACAGTGAAGACAGTATGACCAGTCTAGACAAGGCGTTGTATTTGTGTAGTACAATGGCGGACGGTGGCTTTACTTTTTGACGTCGTTGCTGCATCTAATGATTATACATGTATGTATATCGATGAGGGGAAACTCACTGCTTATCGATCATGATGTTATTCTGGTTGTCGTAAAAAATGACATGGGCAAGCTCATAATAGAACTCGGCGTCTGCTTTCTGTGGCCCCAGCTCTTCTTGTATGACCACCGCTCTTCCAAGGTTCTGCATCCAACCCTTTATAGCAGATGCCAACTCTATGAAAATTCAATTTTTAAAGATTTGAAATTGTTCCTTTCAGAATATCGAAACAAATAATCGCTGTGTTGTAAGATATGAGATGGGAATTTGGGCCATATGGGCAAGGATTACATACATGTATGCGTGTTTTGGCTATCTCTACTTTACGGAGTCAAGCCTGGGATCACAAATCTTAAAGTGCCATGACAATCTATACAATGCAACTACTCCATTCATTTACAGTCATAAAAACCCTATTGGGAAGCCGTTTTAGGGGTTAAAAGCAAGGTTTTTGTTTATGTTAATACAAATTTACATATTCATGAGCAATGTTGTGATGTCACATTAGGGAAACGCAGGAAAATCTCATTTGGTGCAATGCATACTTCCGGGTCATGCAATCAAGCCAAACCCGCGTGACCATGACCAATCACAACACAGATATGCACACAGCGCAATAGCATATCGCTCATAAACGGTATGCATGTGGTTCTCGGCCGAATTATGTGTATTACTTTTTCAATGTCGGGTTATTCGCTGTTCAAAGGTAAGAAAGCGCATATTTTATACTGTTCTACTATTATAGTCCTTTACTCTAAAACAAATACTTTTGAGTTTTCTCCAATGAATCTGTGCTTTTCATACTAGTCCTATCGATTCGTGCGTTGTTGTCCGCCATTTTTGAGATGGCTTGTGAGCAATACCAACAGTATCGAAGCTAGAGGCCGGGGTTCATTGGGCAGTCTCGGAACTGTGTATTTTTTCGGTCACATATTTGAATCGGGGCATCGTGCTTGAGCGAATAGTATGGGAACTATATAAATATTTTTCGTTGAGTGAAAAAGGAGTTAAAGTTACCTGATTTTCCAGTGACCGTTGGGAAATGATTGGCGAGCACTTTCCCATCAGGATGATACAAGTTAAGGGCGCCCTCTACGTCATGTTCTTTCAACGCGTCCACGTATTTTCTGGTTGCCGTCGCAATTGCTTCGCTCACTGGTACCAGAATATAAAAAACGTAATCAACAACGTTTCTTCCCCATATACATTTTTAGCTAAAATGAGTTAAGCGTATGTATATCGATTACCTTCTATACCAGAAGTGACTACATGTATGTCCAATATTGAAAACAGAGGGCGAACAAGGAAAGTCAATAATATTTATCATGTCCCTTATAGTCCATGGGCCAAGACACTTGTCGGTACCATATTAGGGGACAAAGGCTCATCATATTTTTTAAAAAGATGATCACCTCGGGCACATTTTTTGGTATGATGGACATTCTCAAGTGGTAGTTGGGGACAAAATCAGGTTTTTTTAAAATTTAGCTTATAAAAAGAGTTTGCAGGCTTAAATGGAAAATCTAACAAGTGGATATTGTGAGCAGTGGAATCGTTGATTTTTTTAAATGGTTTATTTCATCATTTTTTTCAATCGTTGCTATGGCAACAGCCGTTTTAGGGCAAAAAATACAATTTTTGGTAATATAACTTTAAGAATTTATATCACAGGATTCATATGGAATATGTGGGTACTTCCAACGGCAAACCCATTCTGGGATACCCAGGCAGTTTTTAGGTACAGTACATGTAAGCGGAATTGTACATTTGAGACAAAAACATCATGTTAGAATGGCCGTGGAGGACTATGCCAATCCAGGAGCGTTTAAGCCCCGCCCCAAAAATTTCCACCAATCGATCATTCTGAAGGACAATGGTGATCTACGTGGTTAATCTAATGATTATGCGCACTTCGATGTTGCTAGACGCGTTTCTACGTGGGCGGGGCTTACTGGATCGGTCTATGGCCGAGGAAAACGGTTGCTTAAACTGAAGACCGCAAAGGATTTTAAAGGATTCTGGGTAAGTGACCTGTTGTGCGCCTAACAGGCTGTCACGCTCTACAACTGCTCTCACTCAAACATCGCTTTTACCAAGAATTACAAATTTATATTGGTTTAACTCAATAACACACTTCACAGTATCTACTAGTGGTTTTTGGATTTAATTTCGTCGGGTATCATTCAGATTTGATGTACACGAATCGCTGATATGGTGCAACTAGTGTTGGAAGCGGCCATTTTGCGTCTGGTCACCCGTGCGGAAACAATACCTACCACTTTCCATTCATCGAAGGAAGTGTAAGATAGAAAAACAATGGATCTGAAGGCTGAAAATAATAACAAACGTGATTTTGTCCCAAAAACCTTTTTTTTTTTCACCAAAATGGTATAAAACTACCACTTTGAGAATGTCCATCATACTAAAATATGTGCCCAAGGTGGTCATCTTTCAAAAAAATATGATGAGCCTTTGTCCCCCAAAATGGTATATACCGACATCCATTTTTAGGGGTATTGGCCCATGGACTATTATGCGCTTATCAATTGTTTTCAATTGTTTTCGGAAACAATACCTAACCACTTTCCATTCATCGAAGGAAGTGTAAGATAGAAAAAACAATGGATCTGAAGGCTGAAAATAATAAAAAACGTGATTTTGTCCCAAAAACCATGTTTTTTCCCACCAAAATGGTATAAAACTACCACTTTGAGAATGTCCATCATACCAAAATATGTGCCCAAGGTGGTCATCTTTCAAAAAAATATGATGAGCCTTTGTCCCCCAAAATGGTATATACCGACATCCATTTTTAGGGGTATTGGCCCATGGACTATTATGCGCTTATCAATTGTTTTCCCCAACCGTCCCCAACCACCCCCCCCCCCCCCCCTGCGCAACCCCACCCCTTAGGTGGGGGTTTGTTTACATTTTTCGTGCCCCAGGGTGGGAATTTTGACCCTTTGAAATACAAAGTTTTGCACGTTTTGCGCCCGAGGGCGGGGATTTTTGTCACCTAAATTGTGCCCCAGGGGTTGGGATTTTGTCACGCAAACAGTGACAATCCCCATTTCTTAGGTGGGGCAGCCCGGGGGGCAGCCCGGGGGGGGGGGGGGGGGGGGGGGGGGAACAATTGATAGGTGCATTATTTTGTATCTTTAAGGCCAAAACTGGCTATGTCCGTACATTTACACACAATTTTTGCAAGCACGCTGGACATGGACGGTTTTGGTATCAAAGTAATTGTTGAAGTGGCCAATTTGTTTATCGTCACATTCAACCAGTATTGGTTATGTCCATTTTTTGGCCCACCCAGGGGATTAAGGAGCATGAGGCCCATGCATCAACATTTACAAGATGTAAGTACATGTGACATAAATCTATGAGATTACTATTCAGCTACAATTAAACGTTTAACCTCGTTTTTCTCAAAATGACATTTTTGGACATTTGGGGGGTTGGGGGTGGGGGTTGGGGGACGGGCGTGGGGGAGGGGTGTAGAGGAATTATAATTTCATTCAGTTTTGCCGCTTCCATTTGTCAGAAATGTGTGTAATTCCTAGGCGGCTGCCACGAAATTAACAAAACATCGGTTGCTAAAAGGCACAGGCTCCTCAATGCGTGCGCGAGGATCAATTTCGTGCCATGAAATACGCAGACCTTATAGCAATGGCATGGACGTGAATTTCGTTGCACGAATTTGTTCCTCACGCCCGCATTGACGAGCCTGTGCCTTTAAAAATTTCTTCCATACCAATAATGAAAATACACACAAAATATATTGGGGGAGAGTGATTTTGGGAGAAAGGGCACTCGGGCAAAGTGGTGTGGGGCGAAATGGCACTTGGGCGAAATGGTTTTCCATCTCATGAGACGAAAAATTGTTGTTTTACTCATTTCGCAAAGACTATAGCACAAAACCATTTCAGGGGAAGTTTTCTACGGTCATCATGTTTATAGTGTGTAAATTAGGCGTAAATCTATAAGCATTTCTGATTTTCTAGATAGCAATCATGTATACACTGCCTTTATAAAGCCCCAATACATCATTTGCAATCAGCCAACTTTTTACTTCACGAGTTGACATGAAAAACCAACTAAAGGAGTTGATAGCAATGGTAACCTTTGTGAGAGAAAAACAAAATTGTCTGCAGACATTTATAACCATTAATTCAACACCAAAACTATGCATAGATTTTTAAGGTTTTCTGAATTACTACACCAGACAATTTTACTTAATATTTAGTTTTATATATATATATAAATAACAAACAACTTACTCTTTCGCGTTTAGGTCGACCGGTTATGGGTAAAAACGGCGTATTAGGACGACCGACCGCATTAGGGCGACCGATAGCCGGTCGTCCTAACGCCAAGTGCTTGAAAAACCATCTTTATTAGGTCAAAAAACATTTTTATTAGGTTCTTAACCATTTTTATTAGGTCACAAACCATTTTCGTCTAGGTCGCAAAACTTTTTTTTCAGAGAATTAGGTCGAGAAAATGGGTGTCAATTCATGAGTTTCTTTCCGACAATTTTGTGGTTTTAGTGGTCTCTGTAAGCACTCTACCTAAAACGGTCGTCCTAATACGGGAAAAATAGTTATTTAACAAAATACTTCCATAACTTTGTACGAATGGCAGTTTTTACCTGCCCAGCTCTGCATTGTGTTAACTAAACCTACTTGCCATATTTGCTTAATTTACTTACCTTAACTCGCTTTGCTGCTCAGTTTGTTGAACTCATTTACAGCTCAACTTAGTTTTAATGCTGACCATTGATGCGCTTCTGGTTTATTTATATTTATTTGCTGGCTTGGTTTTATTTACTTTTAATAATAGTCTGGCTCATATTACATTTATTTGCACTATTAATCAATTTGGTTAACTTCATAACTTAATATTTTATTCTGAGGAAGCTCACACTCAATAGGCTTTGCTTTTTGTGAGCTCTCCCATACTACCTTTTTATACTACAGTGTAATAGTAAAATTGTAATTCATCTTGAGTATGGAAATAAAGTGAGCTGAACTGAACCTATGTGGCCGACATTTCTCCAAGGCAGTTTATCGACATTATTCTTTAGTTATGATGTGATGCTGTTCCTGTTCTTAAAAGTTGTTGTTGTATATTTTATGGCATCTTCGGCAACTAAGGCCCTTTATGCCATCAACTATACGGTTTTAGCTTTAACTATACTATATTATCAACTTGAGATGACGAAGAAGGAGTTGCAGTTTTAGTGGGAGGAAAACCCCCCAGAGAAATGCCCCAGGGGAAAACCCAATCCACATACACGCCCCGGATTCGAACCCGGGACGCCAGAGGTGAAAGGCGAGGAAAGAACCCGTACCGCCAACCCGACCGCCTGCTAGTCTTTGTGAAATCTGTCTTTAATCTGTCTTTAAAAACATACCAGTTGCAAATGAGTCTGCTGAGGTACCCATTACACATGCGCAGAGCAACAGAAGGGTGAACGTCGACATGACGATGCGTTGTATAGGGCAGCAAGATCAGACGAATATAGACAAAACCGGCTCTGGATGAATAGACAATAAATGACACTCCAAATATCTAACTTTGTAGTGAGCGTGGTGGTTCCAGCACGACAAATATAAAACTAGGCCCAGCCTATAGAGCTATATATAGCTCCATGGCCCAGCCACTATGAAAATAAAAATTGCTCTGCGCACGGTGTATTGACCAATAGGCATCCTCTGATGGAAACAGTGCCGTGACACAGCGCTGCTAGCCTTTGTGAAATACGTTCTAACGTTGTTTGGTTCGTGTACCTGCCCGCGGTCGACATTGCACCGTGTTGACCTATAGTAATTTGAACATACATATTCAAACAAAGGTCATTTTGGAATCGCGCAATCGCAAAGATGATATCATTGCTTCATGAATAGTGATGTAAGACTGGTGACATGATGACAGATTGGTAAGGACGGCGGGAGCAAGCTTCGGAAGCGCACTGTTTTTTTTTTTTTTTTGCTGTGTCTTGTCTGCGTCTGTGATTGTTGCGTTGGAATTGGGTGAATAAACCTATGACAAAATGACGTCACGCGATGTTTACCGCGGTGAATTATAGGTGAAATGTAGGGACGAAATATCTGCATCGCTAGTTTGCACAATTATTGCAGGGCCTCTTTCGCCGCCGTTTGAAAACCATAGTTCCAGCGTTGGCGTCGTGGGCTTAAAACTAACGCAGGCACAACTAAAGTTGACACGAACCATTTTAGAAAAAAAATACAGCTTAAAAGAATGTGAATGACTCCGACAAGCAGATTCTCCCATAAACATCTCAGTGAATAAATTTCGAAGCTTCAAAATTAACTTAAATTCTATAGAAGTGTTCTATAGAAAATACTGCTATAGACATTCTGTACAAAAATCTGCTATAGAAGTGTTCTATAGAATTCTATATAAAAAAATCGATCTCTATAGACTATTATAGACAATCTCAAAAAGGTTCTATAGAGGAGTACAAAAGTTTGCTATAGAAGTTCTATAAAATTTTATGGATAGAATGATTTTCTGTAGACGATCCTTAAAAGGTTCTATAGAAAAGTGAACTATATATAAAGCATTCTATAAAATTCTATAGAACTTTTTTTGTAAGGGTAGTTTGTACGTTTGTGGTATAAACAGACTGCTCCAAACCCCCAACCTCACCCCTAGGTTTAACAAAACAACCAGTTCATAACTATGGTTTCCAATGGATCCGTGATGACAATGCAGCTCGTAACTGGTTTCTGCAACTGGTTTTAACTGGCCCTTTGCTGACAAACCGTTGACCAGTTGGTAACTGGTTTATGCAACTGGCTTCAACTGGCCCCGTGCTGATCCGTGACCAGTTGGTAACTGATTTATGCAATTGTTTTCAACTGGCCCTGTGCTGACCATGGTAACTGATATGGTTTCTGCAACTGGTTTCAATTGGCCCCGTATTGTCAATAGTGACCAGTTGGCAACTGGTTTCTGCAACTGCATGGTTCCAAACTGGCCCCGTGACCAGTTGGTAACTGGTTTCTGTATAACTTACGAAAATGTCCTGTGGTATTCCTGTTGTACTGCTGTGGTACATGTAATTACCACAGGGTACCACACATATTTGTGTGGTAATGCCAATGCCAGATATCCTGATTCGGAGGAAAATGCCGACTTATTTTTCACGAGGTGATGGTGCATCTCCAACACAAAAAGTGAAGGGCAAACTGTGCATATATCCACACTAAAACGTCTACAACAAGAAACAGTCGTTAATAAATCCATATGCTTCGTTGTAGCTGGACAGAACCGAGGCTATGTTCAAGAACAAAACCATGCACAAAACGAACACTAGTCGTCTGTTGAAAAACAGAAGAATCTTCTGTATACTTACAATTCCAATTCATATGTCAATTGGCATAATAGCGTACTGTTTTTGAACAGTACATTCTACTTTTTTTCTCTGTTTGCATACAGTAGACTCTACTGTTATTTGGAATTGTAAATTTACAGAAGATTCTTCTGTTTTTAAACAGACGACTAAGTGTTCGTTTTGTGCATAGTTTTAAGCCTTCTGTACAGAAACAATTATATGTAACTGAACGAAGCAGTCCAGGTTATTGACGATCGTTTCTTGTTGTCCGTTTGAGAGTGGATTGACAGTTTGCTCTTTACAGTTCACTTTTTGTGTTATAGATGCACCACACTTCGTGGAAAACAAGTCGGCATGTTTCTCTCAATTTCCTAGTTTTTATTTGCATGCCGGGGTGCAGTGGAGTTTTAACAGGGGGTGCAGTATACCAAAAATGCAACCCGACGCATTGAAATACAGGAATACGATAAATTCAGGGGAAATTTCCGCCTGAATCTATTGTATTCCGCACTTTAAGGCGGGTTATATGCTCCCGTATATCTCCACGGCAGGCAGTATTACACGGCAAATAACACGCACATAAAAACCAAAAAATGTACGAAAATGCCGACTTGCCTTTCACGACATGTAGAGCAGCTAGTACTTCCCGTTCAAGTCGGCACTGCACTGAACAGTCTCCAGTACATATTTCAACATATAACGCCGGCCAAAAGCTGTCCTTTTGTACGAACGGCACAACTACAAAAAGCGCACTGCGCTATCAACGCCGCGTAATTGCTGCCGCATACCAGGGAACATCGATGGAATAACAGAAGATTCTATGTTACTAAACAGTAACATGGGTGTATTTTAACAGATGAAGATTCAAAGTGTCTTGTTCCTGAACAGACCTGTAATTTAACGGCAAATCGTCTGTAATCAACCAGAGAAATATTGTTTAAGTGTACACAGACGGAAGAATGTTTGTGCAATAACAACAAATTCCCAAAACAGTAGAAGTTACTTAAAAACACCTGTGACTCAACACAAAATAAGTCTGCAAGCTCTATACTTTTGGTATATGGCGTTTCGCCTATCGCTAGCGAGGTCTGTACGTACGTCGGCTGCTGTGCGTGTTGCATATATTTTGTTGCATGTAGTTTACGATCTTCAAAGATTAACCTGTCGGCTCAGAAAAGATCGTAAATGTTTACATTTCGATTGCTTATTTTTGATTATATACCTCACTTGATCAAATGGAATGCAAAATTTTGTTTAGAGATACGCGTTTTGGGCCGTCTGAGTTTACAAAAACCTGCGTAAAAAAAATAATCCAAGAATTTCACTCGCGAAGTGTGTTGAAGAGATAGGGTATTGTGCCCGGAAATAACAGTGGTCTCGCGCGGTCTCGTATGTTCGCCAGGTCAAGTTACATAGTTTATTTCCTATAACGAGGCTTCCAAGTCAAAAATTGAAGTAGAGTCTAATAATGCAGCGGGCCCGCGCGCCCTCAACGATACAAAAAGTTCTTTTCCGGAAACAACCGAGACACTTTCGACAACTCGGCCGCACTCGGATTTCGTTGCGCTTAACTGGTAAAGGGTTTCGTTTTTTCCTTTTTCTGTTACCCTTTTTCTTTTTTTGTTTCAGTACAGATATTTTGTTATAGTTTTTAGTTCGCTACGTTTTTGTTACAAAAGAAAAGGAAATAAATAAAAAAAATTATATTATTTGTCTTAGTCAAATAAATGAACCTAAGTCCGTGCGTGCTAGTCTTTCCTCAAGCGTTGGAAAACTGACTGCGCGCGAATATATAACTCGCCAAGGCAGCCTTGACTAAAGGCTATAGTCCCCGCCGTAAGGGTGAAAATTGCAAAAGCGCGTTGCAAGGGACGACTTAAAACGTGCGGCTACTGCTTTATCCTCCGAAACTCCAAGAATTCCAAGGCAACCGCAAACGGGGCCAAAAGACCAGCGACTCAACCAGAATTCTTGTATATTTATGTCTGCATCTGTTGAGTACTGTGCAACCTCCCTCGAGGGATATGTAGTTTTACGGGGGTGGGGTTGGGGGGAGGGGGAGGTGGGGCGGTTAATATCAACAAATTTCACCAGATTTTATAAAAATAAAAACACTATGAGCTCCGTAACGGGGAATACATATTCATACGGACAAACCATATTGTTGGCGTCGTTTTTGGCAAAGTGAGGGCGGGTTCACACCGCACTATTTTCGTACAATTGACGTACGTCGTCTCCGGTCCGTCAGTTTTTGGTCCGTTGATGCGTTTTCAATGTGAACTGTCTCAAAGATCAGCTTCATTTACGTAGGTCGAGTACAACAATCCACATATCCGAGGGTTTCATATGTCAAATTGACTGGTGACGGAAGAGTTAAATCGAGGTTTACTTGTCCGTCGAATTTTTCATCCGTCACGTCCGTACAATGGCGCAATAAAAATACATGTACATCCACAAAATCAGGGTACGGACGGCAAATTCATGGTGCTGTCGGTGAAAAAAAAGGGGAACAAATATAATCATGAAGGCACGGCTATACATGTATCGGCAACGCTATTACGGCGCTGGTAGTATCTGTATTATATCGGCACAAGTTGTTCCGCGAGGGCGCTCATCCGTATTTTAAATTCAGCATAAAATGAGCTTTTCGGTGGTATAAATGCAACACAGCTTGGAGAAGTGGTAGTGTTCAAACAAATCTTACAAAATCTTCAAACAAAATATCTTACACGAGGCACGGAGAAAGCTATGGTCTGAAAATTGTTTTTCAATTGTTGGATTACGCTAAAAATTTGGAATCAATTAGAATAAGAGTTAATCTTTCCAAATAATATACAAAACAAATTAAATGGACCTCCCCTTCAATTTTTGACTTTGAACCCTCGTTATAGACTATGTAACTTGACCTGGCGAACATACGAGACCGCGCGAGACCACTGTTATTTCCGGGCACAAGACCATATCTCTTCAACGCACGTCGCGAGTGAAATTCTTGGATGATTTTTTTTTACGCAGGTTTTTGTAAACTCAGACGGCCCAAAACGCGTATCTCTAAACAAAATTTTGCATTCCAATTGATCAAGTGAGGTATATAATCAAAAATAAGCAATCGAAATGTAAAAATTTACGATCTTTTCTGAGCCGACAGGTCAATCTTTGAAGATCGTAAACTACATGCAGCAAAATATATGCAACACGCACAGCAGCCGACGTACGTATAGTAGAGGACCTGGCTTAGACATGTATGCACATAATTTAGGAGAGGATAACTCAACTGTTATAGGCTAATTTGACCCCAAGGAACAACTTGGGATGTGTGCCAAAATCTCTATCCTGGGCGAAAAGCCCGAAAATGACCACGCCCTTTTTAAGATGGTCACGCCCCTTTCCTAATTAGTAGTGCTGCTTCCGACATAGTTGTATCTACTGAATTCAACTGATATTAGCTAATATGACCCCGAGGAACAACTTGGGATGTGTCCCAAAATCGCTAGCGGGGAGAAGTACCCAAAACTGACCACGCCCTTTTAAATTACCACGACCTTTATCAGAAGTGCTACCTCTGACATATCTATACATGTATCTACTGAACTTGACTGATATAAGCTAATTTGAGCTCGAGGAACAACTTGGGATTTGTGCCAAATTCACTCTCGATAGAAAAGTACCCGGAAATGACCACACCCTTTTAAACGACCACGCCCCATATTATCAGAAGTGCTGCTTTCGACATAGCCAAACTACTGAACTCAACTGATAAAGGCTAATTTTAGCCCTAGGAATAACTTAAAATATGTGTCAAAATCGCCACCTAGAGAGTAGTTCCCACAAAAGACCACGCCCTTTTAAAAATGACCACGCCCCTTATTTAAAGTGCTACTTCCGACATCGGTGTATCTGCTCTAGAGCAAGCTAATTTGATCATAGGGAACAACTTCGAATTCTTGCCAAATTCCCTATCCGGGATAAGTACCCAAAAATGACCACGCCCTTTTAAATGACCACACCACCTCTTATCAGAAGTGCTACATGTACTTTTATTATTATATATTATTTTAATTTTGCTTTATCTACTGAAATCAACAGATATAAGATAATATGACCCCGAGGAACAACATGGGATGTATGCCAAAATCCTGGGGGAAAAGTACCCAAAAATTAACAGGCCCTTTTTTCGTCAGAAGCGCTTTACTTCCGACTTAGTTGTATTTACTGAACGCAACTGATGTAAGCTAATTTGACCCCGAGGAACAATTTGGGGTGTGTGCCATATTCGCTGCTAGGGGAGAAGTACCCTAAAACGACAACGTTCCTCTTTTCATCTGCAGTGCTACTTCAACACGGTTACAGCTGGGTATCTGGGTTGCTCAAAATGTTCAAAATGGCCGTGATGTTTAGTGGGTCATATAGAAGAGTTTCGAATTTATATTTTGATAATTAGAGAAAAATTGTCAAAAAATGTTATCCATTACCATAGATACTACCCCTTACTACCTACATATATAAATTGCCAAATATTTATTATAAGCGTTCCATGCTTAAATTGTACGAATGTCTATTTCTTATTCTATAGTGCACTCACACAGGAGTAAATCGTGTTATGACTTCCGTCTTAATGACATTATAGCATTTTTTTAGGGGTGGGTAGCAATTGTTATGACCCAAATCCGAAAACCCCAATTCCTCCCCAAAGGCCAGAATTTCCGAAAAGGCCAAACAAGAACAAACGGGCAAACCTGTTCGTAAATATACAAAAAGATATACCATTTGTTCACAAAATACACTGAATATTCAAAATAAACAAATCATACGATTACCATATCTTTAACATATAATGGGTGGGACGAGCAGACGCGAAACTTCAACGAAACGGCCGAAATGTCAACAAATGTTCAGTCAAATGAATCACGAAGACGAAACGTAACTGGCACGATGTTGGCTCCCACTTCCAGTGCTTTCCAAATCCAATGACTAGGGCGAAGGTACGGTGTGGTCTCTTCAGTCCATAAACGGCAGAGCTCCGGAATACTCAAACAAGCCGGTGGTTGACAAAACAAGTCCAAATGAAAATAAAGTCCACCAACGACGCGAGGCAGCACATTGTGCAAAGTAAATCATCGCCAGACACGAGTCCTGCTCCGTCATGCGAAAATCCCCGTTGTCGAACCAAGGCATGACAAAAATGACCCGCAAGGACTTCAGTCCCAGCAAGCGGGTCTAAACGGACAAGTCAACCCTTACGGACAGTTCTCCAAGGTAGACATCAAAAGAGAACAGAAGATCCCTTGTGTTGTTGTTGTTGTTGTAGGATAATGGCACGTTCGGCAATCTTTGTGCCCTGTGTGCCAGATCCCTTGTGTCAAATGTCCTTTCACTTTATAGCCGAAGTCATTGTCGTGGAACGAATACCAGTTCACTGAACCTTGGACGTTTTACAATTTAAAAGTTTACAGTTTGCGAACAGGAATGTCTGCTCGTCCACCCAAATCGAATTTCTTTACTTAACGAAATGCTGCTCGTCCCATATACTATGGCTCTACAAAAAAAAAGCCTTATCAACAAACAAAGAAAATACATTGAACTTTAAATGTTAACTATTTCACAACACAATGCACACTCTCAACAGTATGGATTAACACGAATAGCTAGATTTTTTAATAATGTGCACCAAGCTATAGTGAGCAGATTGTTTCTTTTGAATAATTTTCACCTTTTAACTACATGTACTTTGAACAAGGTGAAGCACAAGGAGCAGTGAGAGCGACCTCACCCTAAAAAGAAACAGTTATACCATCATCAGATTGCTACACAAAGTCAAGAGTAAATTTTGCTCTGCCATCAAATACCGCTATATTTCTCTCCAAAGCAAAGACAATCTCTTTGCCCTCTATATACACGGTACAGATCTAATATCTATCAAAATATAAATTTAAAACTCTTCTATGACCCCCTAAACATTATGACCATTCCGAAAATTTTGAGCAACCCAGAAAATATACAACTATGTCAGAAGTACATTTCTGATAAGAAGTGGGTGTGGTAATTTTCCGGTACTTCTCCCCGGATAGTGAATTTGGCACACATCCCACATTGTTTCTCAGAGTTAAATTAGCTTACATCAGTTAAGTTCAGTAGTATATCTATGATGGATATAGCATTTCTGATAAGAAGGGGCGTGGTCATTTTCGGGTGCTTCACCTGGATAGCGAATTCGGCACAAATCCCAAGTTGTTCCTTGGGGTCAAATTATATTGTATCAGTCGAGTTCAGTAGATACAGCGACGTTGAAAGTAGCACTTTAAATGTGGGGCGTGGTCATTTTCGAGAACTTCTACCAAGGTGGCGATATTGACACACATCCCAAGTTATTCCTCGGGGTCATATTAGCTTATTAGTTCAGTTCAGTAGTTTAGCTATGTCGGAAATAGCACTTCTGATAGGGTGGGGCGTGGTCATTTAAAAGGGTGTGGTCCTTTCTGTGTACTTTTCCATCGATAGTAAATTTGGCACAAATCCCAAGTTGTTCTTCGGGGTCAAATTAGCTTATATCAGTCAAGTTCAGTAGATACATGTACAGATATGTCGGAAGTAGCACTTCTGATGAAGGTCGTGGTCATTTAAAGGGGCGTGGTCATTTAAAGGGGCGTGGTTATTTTCGGGTATTTCGCCCCGGATAGCGAATTTGGCACACATCCCACGTTGTTCCTTGGGGTCAAATTAGCCTAGATCAGTTGAGAAATCCTCTCCTAAATGAAGTGCATACAAAACTGTCACAGGTCCTAGACTAATATACAGTAATATATTTTCTAAAGCAAAATCGTAAGTATGCTAACGTATATATTCCCTAATTGTTTTTCTTTTCAGCCCGGTTATCCACTAAGGAGAATTCCACCTCTGGAAGCGCCAAAGGCAGCCGAAAGAAGAACTCTAAGAAAGACAACGCGAACAAGAGCTCCTCGCGCCCTACCGGAGTCAAATCGACCACACCCACGGGCAGAAAGGGCGGCAAACGCTAGCTTGTAGCAGACGAACATTAACTGAACAAACTTTTTTTGGTAAAAAAATGCCATAAAAAAGGTTATAAAATGGACGACTGGGAAATATCTGTGAATACATCGTTGGACACGCCCCGTATACATTTGCATATAGACCGTATCGAATAGCCGCCATTTCGTGGGGCACTTTTTGTTACTTAAACCGTTCAACAATAGAAGCATTATGTGCAACCATGCATGTCCAGTCAGGGAACAAAGAAACCGCCCTAAGAAATGGCGGCTATTCGATACGGTCTATAGCTGAAGAGAGCATGCACTTCGGCTATCCATTGCGCCATCACGTGCAAACAGGACAAGCAAATAGTGAGCCGTGACCTTTGAATCCACGTGAAAGCGCCCAATAAACAGCCGAAGTGTGACGTGCGTTGCCATAGCCATTGGCTCTAAACTATTAGGCCGTCGGGAAAAGTACCATTGCAAAAGCACAGGGACACGGATCAGTGATTTTTAGTTTAGAGCAAATTACCTAGGCAACTGACAAAAGGTGACGTATTCACTTCGGAAGTCTATAGGCCTACACAGTCAACGATTTGGAATAAAATACTTGGACCATATTTTGAAGTCTATTTTACACATTAAAATGTCAGTAACATTTTGTTCTCTCATAAACCTTTTTATAGAAAACTTATCAAGTCCATAATAGTTTTTCGCATTGAAATCATGACATTTCAGAATTCAAATTATCAATAATTGCATCACGGTCGCAAGTGGTAATTTCATGGCACGTTCACTCTCACGTCAATCTCCTAAAAAGAACTATAATAATGCTACGAAGATATTCTGAAAGATATACAGTCCGTAGTTCTCGGCAAATGCATTTTTTTCCCGAACGAATTTTTAAAGCATTTACTTTATTTTGACGGGGAAAAAATATCATATATAGGCCTACTTATGTTGTTTGCGGTGAAGTTTGGTTACAATGTCAGGCGATTCACTGTTCAATTAAAGGTATAGAAAGCGCAATTTTATGAATATATGGCATACTTGCATTACTAGCCCCTTTGCTCAGTGTGTGCTACATGTACGTTACCTGTCGACCCTAAAACAATGAATCTGTGCTTTCCATGCTAATCCCGTTGCTTTGTACATTGTGTGTCGCCATTTTTTTGCGTTCATAGCTTTTGAGCACATAGCAACAGTATCCAAGGGGCGGGGTTAACTAGGCAATTTTGGAACTATATGCATCGTTCGATAACTAAACGTTGGTCGATTTGTCTCATTTGATAGCGAATAACTTTTGTTTCTAGAACAATACCAAAAACTGTTTATTTTTCGAGGTGCCACACCCAAAACGCACGGACTGTATATAAGCCTATTTAAACGAGAACTATAAAACAGGTTTGTTTTCTTAAAAAAGATACACCACAAGCGAAATAATTCCTTTTTTTGGTAACTCGTTGAATTATAATTTTGGGTTAATATTGCAAATAATGTAATGGATTTTGAATATAATTGCTTAGGAAAAACAAAATAACACAAGTCTGAGCAACAAATGAAATGCAATTTTTGTTCTGCATTTGTTTTTCTTTAAAAAAATGAATCTGAGAATTTTTAGCACACAGAACCTTTGTGCAGTCGTGCATAATGAAGCCGTTCTGTGAATATTTCGAAGTCAACTTTATTAGGTGATCGGAACTCATTCCGATCACCTATTACTATTGTACGATTTCTTTAGTTTTTTTTTTTTTTTTTCTTCTTTTTCCACTCAAACGTTTCCAGAGCTTTTCTTCAAAACGGTTCAAGCTATCAACTTGAAACTTGGTAGGAACATCAACCCCAATGTGAAGGTGTGCATTGAAGTGTGACGTCACTGTGACGTCATCAGGTATCAAATTACAAGCCAAAAATGACCAAAATATGCATATGTTAAAATGCTTCCGTCTGGAAAACCACGTGACCCATGATCTTCGTATTTGGCAGGCTTATATATCAGATCATGGCCAACAATTTTCTTCGTGTGGGCATTTTCATCTGACCCTTCCTTCTGGGGTCAATTTGAGGTCAAAGTTCAACGAAAACGAAAATCTCAATTTTTGCACTTATTGAGCAGCAATGTCCATCAAACCAAGCTGAATATTTAAGAAACTTAGTACAGGCATAGGTCCTATGGCAGACTTTCACCAGCATGTATAATATTATGATGGCATCAAGCGTGACGTCATCGTGACGTCATCAAGTATCAAATTACACCCCCAAAAAACCAAAATATGCATATTTTAAAATGCTTCCGTCTCGAAAACCACGTGACCCAGGATCTTCGTATTTTGCAGGTTTATACATGACATTCTGGGCTACAATTTTCTTTGTGTGGGCATTTTCATCTGACCCTTCCTTTTGTGGTCAATTTGAGGTCAAAGTTCAACGAAAACGAAAATCTCAATTTTTACACTTACCAGCAACAATGCCCATCAAACCAAGCTGAATCGTTTGTAAATTAGATACAGACATATAGGCCCTACGGCAGACTTTCACCAGCATGTATAGTATCATGATGGCATCAAGTGTGACGTAATCATGACGTCATCAGGTGTCAAATTACTGTGGAGAATTGATTTTTTGGGTCCCTAGATAATTAAGCTAACTCAGTCCTTTGAGGGCGCTATGCCAAGACTCCACTAATCTGACGATTTGCGCCCATAGTGCTCGACTTCTAATAACATACATGTAACTTGTATCTATAGGCGGCCTGTCTCGGGTCAGAGGTCATAATGTATCTTTTTGGGGACGATGTCTGGGTCACACGGCCAATGATATACACGTGCGCGTGTAGTGAATACAGTAAGTGAGACAGACGAGACATAATAAGCAGGGCTTGATTACAACCGAGAGAATTTGACTTTTGAAGATGTAAAACTGCTAGTTTCCGAAAATATGCATGAGTTTAAAATGCTTCCGTCTGGAAAACCACGTGATCCATGATCTTCGTATTCGGAAGGCTTAAAGATCAGGGCCCAATTTCATGGAACCCGTTAGCACAAAAATTTGTTTAGCACAGAATTTCTTTGCTTTATTTTGCAAAACTGGGTTGCCAGTCAAAATCGTAAGTGATATGTATTAACTGATATTTTGCTCCAGTTCCTAAAAATACAATTTGACATACAATTTTGGCTGGTAACTCATTTTACAGAGCAAAGAAATTCTGTGCTAAACAAATTTTTGTGCTAACAGGTTCCATGAAATTGGGCCCTGATCATGGCCTACAATTTTCTTCGTAAGCATTTTCATTTGACCCTTTATTCAATTTGAGGTCAAAGTTCAACGAAAACAAAAATCTCAATTTGTGGACTTATTGAGCAACAATGCCCATCAAACCAAGCTGAATCTTTAAGAAACTAAGTACAGGCATAGGTCCTGTGGCAGACTTTCACCAGAGTGTATAATGTTATGATGGCATCAAGCGTGACGTCATCGTGACGTCATCAAGTATCAAATTACACCCCCTAAAAAACCAAAATATGCACCAGGATCTTCGTATTTGGCAGGTTTATTGGAGATGACATTCTGTGTGCGTTTTCATCCGACCCTTGCTTCTGGGGTTAATCGGAGGTGAAAGTTCAATAAAGACGCAAATCCCAATTTGTGCACTTCAGCATATGCTCATGAAACCAAGCTGGATCTTTTAAGGGCCTGTGACATGCTAAACAACTTTGTGCCTAACCTTTTCTTTATAATGACGGATTACTTGTTCAGCAAGACATATATGGGTCTTTCTATAAATTAGGGGTCCAAAAGTGTGACATTTAGTGTCCCCCGTTACACCTGATATGTGTTATTTTTCGTAAAAAAATAATTAAAATGGCTTTTAAACCATTTTGTATGAATTGTACTTTATGTACTCACTCTTTGAGATGGAAAGTATTTAAAGAATGTGTCCTGAATTTACAAAAACAAGATGTAAAATGTAACGGGGGACACCAACATTGGACCCCTAATTTATAGAAAGACCCATATACTATTGTTTGTTTGGATGTAAAATCAATAAAAGGTGGTCTTTTTCAACTTTGAAGATTTCAATGCAATAAATCACAAACAGAGGGCGCTGTTCATCACGTAAGGAAGACAAAAGGGAAAAAAACACAAGACTTCAAGTTGGACTTGTGGTAAATTGCTGCAGTTTCTACCCCCAGTTTTTTCATGGCTTACAACAGGCAACATGTAAAACAGACTCAACCAGCCATGGATTACAAAAGTTTCAGGAAAAGTTAGAAAAAAGTGGAATCTTTTTCCTTTAATGTGCACAGTTGAATGTGATTTTCCTGTGTTTGCCTCTTGTGACACCGTGACCTTGGTCATGAATATGCATATTCAACATGATAGATCTCAATGAATTGAACAAATCATACAATGACATGACCCCTGTGTGACTGCAACTTCCTGTCCAAACCGGAATTTGTTTAAAAATTGTGCCATTTTTAGCATTTTATAAGACTTACAGATCATAGCAGAATAGTCGGAAATTTCTAGTCTGGAAAGCACACTATAGGACTCTTGAGACATGACAATGTTCATCGATTTTATTCTCATTTTTCATAATGAGCCGACAATTGATCTTCACATAATAAAGATATCCAAATCGTAACATATATCATTTTTTATAACTAACGCAAAATTAAAATTAGAAAACAAAACTAGAAAATAGACCATGTAAGTCGACCTCGAGAACGTGCGGGCCTATGAGAGCCTCGTGTACGACCGAAGTATAACACGGACAGCAACCGTTTTTTGGGGGGGCGAGCGGTCAACATTAGCAGTTCACGTATACGTTTCGGGGTCCATTGTGAAAATTCTTAAAATCCCATTTATTACAAGTGCGAAAAGTTAATTGAGCAAAAAGTTCATACAATTTCAAATATGACCTTTTGTTGCCATCTCTGGTTACCCTACACGTAATATAAAAAAACACAGAGCCATGACAGTGCGTCGTTGATAGTCCGCAAATAGCACAAATCATTATTCACTAATGTGTGTATTATCGATGTTTTTAAAAGTTCTTGGTTCGGATTCAGGCGATCTTTGCGATTTCCGTCCTGACTATGCCTACTTTGTTTGGAATTTTGGTGGTGGTTTTATCTACTCTGAAGTGAACGTTGACGTTTAAACCAGATATTTGGTTTAGCCACGTTAATATTTTTGAGATGTACCAAGCCTGAGCCTGCCATTCGCAAAGATAGTTTCAAACCGGAAACAAAAGGTCCAACATTTTTATTTGTTTGTGACAAACTCGGACCACATTTTCTTCGTTTTATTTATTGAATCGCTAGATTTATAAGTTGTCTTTTTCATTTTTGACGTTTGAGTACTTAATCAAAGGTCGTCACAACGTTTAAACCCCATTGCCATTCCCAGACTGGTCTCCGGATTGAAGTGTGACCTAAAACGAGACTTACACGGTCTATTCAAAACAATACACACCACCAGTTTTAAAGAGTGCAACTGATTGGCCCCGGCATACTATTCCAATCAATCGTAACAGCTCTTTTATAAAAAAAATAAAAAATAAATTGGACTCATAAAAAAATGAGGTTTCTTAATTTACTTCGTTAAACAAGTTTGGTTTCATGACATAACCAGGTGTTAAATATTTGAACAATTTCACAGCATAAGTGTCTAATTTAAGAAGCTATATGCTTGGTCCTACTAATCTCTACTTTCCGTCGAAGACTGAAAGTTATTTTTTCAGTGTTTTTAATGGAAGTAGACCCAATTTCATTTGTGATTACGGTTCTGTTGCACAGTAGATATAATGTTTATGACTTGGCAACGATGATCTTAACCCAATGATATTAAACAAATACAATATTAAATAAGCATACATTGTATGCTTATTTAATATTCACAGATGAGATTAGTTGCAATGATAATCAATAGTCGAGTAGTACGTGAACAAAACGTCCAGTATGGTGCCTAATCACAAATGAAATGAAATAACCAAACTTCGGATGAGAGAAAAATCGAGTAGTAGGTGTAATAACATTACTTTGCACACAACAAGCTCTTTAGAAAAGCATTGACATTTCGAGGTTCAGTGCTGTTGGTTCCTATGCGAATTATAGAAGTACTACGCATTTACAAGTGATAACAAAGAAACGCAAATTTATTGCAAAGAGCTTTTCTTAATTGCTCGCATGAGTTTTGGGTGCTTTTTTTGTCCCACCTGTTACATAGCCTTAAGGAATACATCAATGCACAATTGGCTTTGCTTTGACTTGATATAAATGACAAGCACTTTTGTCTTACTAAAAAGTGAAAAGTATGAACTGTTTAATTACGTTACAGGTATTAGAAATAAATATACCGACAGTCAATAAAAAGGCATCACCGGTATCTTGGCAATTTGTGATGTATAATGCATACCGCTGTACTCATTAAGTCTAAGCACAATAGTCGGAGTATTTAGACCAGTGAATTTCACGCTTCAATGTGTTTGCGTTTCTCATTTTCATTGACTGTCAGTACAGATCTGGGCATAAATGGTGTGAAGCCTGTGAAGTGAATAAAATAGTTAATACTTTACATATTGTTTATATTTTAACATGGAAAGTATAAAAAAAACTTGTTTTGTTAGTTGATTTCAATTTGTTACGTATATTGCCCATTGAATCAAATAATTCCGCCCCTCTCTCACACACACACACTTACACACACACCGAAACAAAACCGGATTTAACAGTCTCTTTACGATATGGGTGGGACTGGGAGGGGTAACCAATTGTTTTCGTTGACTGTCAGTACAAATCTGCGCATAAATGGAGTGAAGTCTTTAGAGTGAATAAAGAAGTTAATATTTTACATATTGTTTATATTTTAACATGGAAAGTATAAAAAGCTTGTTTTGTTAGTCGATTGCAATTTTTTATGTATATTGCCCATTAAACCAAAGAAATCCGCCTCACACACACACACACACACACCGAAACAAAACTGGATTTACCAGTCTCTTTACGATATTAGTGGGAGTGGGAGGGGTAACCAATTGTTTTTTAAGCAATAATAAAAGGACTTGCTCAAGGGCGACAAGTGTCACCATTGGCTGTGGCAGGATTTGAAGCTACATTCCAGCTATCTGACACAGGAATTTGAGTTTGATGCAACAGACCATTATGCCATAGCATGCACATGTGGAGTAGTATGTTCATATATCACTTAAAAGCACTAAACATTAAAAGACATTTCAGAATGTTCATAATTGAAGTGCCCTTGCATACACTGTCGTCCATGAATAATCCTCAAGATAAATATCAGTCAAAACATTGAAAAGGCATTAGCTCAGGTGAATGGCGTAGTCTATAGCAGGTACTGAAGACAATCCCCATCCAATATAAGCTACAGATGAAATGGCAAGAGCTGAGATGAATGGCTTATAAGTAGTCTATAGCAGGAAATGAAGACAATCCCCAGCCAATACAAGCTGGAGATAAAATGGCATAAGCTCAGATGAAAGACATAGTCCATGTAAGATACCGAAGACAATGCCGAGCCAATACAAGTAGTCCATGACAGCTACTGAAGACAATTTCCAGTCAATATAAGCTACAGGTAATATGGCATGAGCTCAGGTGAATGGCATAGTCCATGGCAGGTACTGGAGACAATCCCCAGCCAATACAAGCCGGAGATGAAATGACTTGAACTCAGATGAATGGCATAGTTCATGGCAGGTACTGAAGACAATCGTAAGCCAATACAAGCTGGAGATGAAATGGCGTGAGCTCGGTTGAATGGTGTAGTCCATGGCAGGTAGTGAAGACAATCCCTAGCCAATACAAGCTGGAGGTGACATGGTGTGAGCTCACTTGAATGATGTAGTCCATGGCAGGTAGTGAAGACAATCCCTAGCCAATACAAGCTGGAGGTGACATGGTGTGAGCTCACTTGAATGATGTAGTCCATGGCAGGTAGTGAAGACAATCCCTAGCCAATACAAGCTGGAGGTGACATGGTGTGAGCTCACTTGAATGATGTAGTCCATAGCAGGTACTGAAGACAACCCCCAGCCAATACAAGCTGGAGGTGACATGGTGTGAGCTCAGTTGAATGGTGTAGTCCATGGCAGGTAGTGAAGACAATCCCCAGCCAATACAAGCTGGAGGTGACATGGTGTGAGCTCACTTGAATGGTGTAGTCCATGGCAGGTAGTGAAGACAATCCCTAGCCAATACAAGCTGGAGGTGACATGGTGTGAGCTCACTTGAATGGTGTAGTCCATGGCAGGTAGTGAAGACAATCCCTAGCCAATACAAGCTGGAGGTGACATGGTGTGAACTCACTTGAATGGTGTAGTCCATGGCAGGTAGTGAAGACAATCCCCAGCCAATACAAGCTGGAGGTGACATGGTGTGAGCTCACTTGAATGATGTAGTCCATGGCAGGTAGTGAAGACAATCCCTAGCCAATACAAGCTGGAGGTGACATGGTGTGAGCTCACTTGAATGATGTAGTTTATGGCAGGTACTGAAGACAATGTCGAGCCAATACAAGTAGTCCATGGCAGGTACTGAAGACAATCCCCAGCCAATACAAGCCGGAGATGAAATGACATGAACTCAGATGAATGGCATAGTCCATGGCACGTACTAAAGACAATCCCCAGCCAATACAAGCCGGAGATGAAATGACATGAACTCAGATGAATGGCATAGTTCATGGCACGTACTAAAGACAATCCCCAGCCAATACAAGCCGGAGATGAAATGACATGAACTCAGATGAATGGCATAGTTCATGGCACGTACTGAAGACCATCCCCAGCCAATACAAGCCGGAGATGAAATGACATGAACTCAGATGAATGGCATAGTCCATGGCACGTACTGAAGACAATCCCCAGCCAATATAAGTTGGAGGTGACATGGTGTGAGCTAACTTGAATTATGTAGTTCATGGCAGGTACTGAAGACAATGCCGAGCCAATACAAGTAGTCCATGGCAGGTACTGAAGACAATCCCCAGCCAATACAAGCCGGAGATGAAATGACATGAAGTCAGATGAATGGCATAGTCCATTGCAGGTACTGCATGAAGACAATCCTGAGCCAATACAAGCTGGAGATGAAATGGCGTGAGCTCGGTTGAATGGTGTAGTCCATGGCAGGTAGTGAAGACAATCCCCAGCCAATACAAGCTGGAGGTGACATGGTGTGAGCTCACTTGAATGATGTAGTTCATGGCAGGTACTGAAGACAATGCCGAGCCAATACAAGTAGTCCATGGCAGGTACTGAAGACAATCCCCAGCCAATACAAGCCGGAGATGAAATGACATGAAGTCAGATGAATGGCATAGTCCATTGCAGGTACTGCATGAAGACAATCCTGAGCCAATACAAGCTGGAGATGAAATGGCGTGAGCTCGGTTGAATGGTGTAGTCCATGGCAGGTAGTGAAGACAATCCCCAGCCAATACAAGCTGGAGGTGACATGGTGTGAGCTCACTTGAATGATGTAGTTCATGGCAGGTACTGAAGACAATCCCCAGCCAATACAAGCCGGAGATGAAATGACAGGAACTCAGATGAATGGCATAGTCCATGGCACGTACTGAAGACAATCCCCAGCCAATACAAGCTTAAGATGAAACGACACCCTTGGGAAGGGCATGACCTGAGAGTCCATGGCAGGTTCTGAAGACAATCTCCAGTCAATACAAGCTGAAGATGAAATGGCATGAGCTCACTTGATTGATGCAGTTATGACAGCTACTGAAGACAATTCCCAGTTCAATCCATTTTGAGATCATTTGTTTGTATGTCCATGTTGATAGGCTGAAAGAGCGCAGTTTTCTGTGATAGTTCTGGGTCTATAGCTTGTTAACCATTAAAGATGCTCATCTTCCTCAGTAGAAGCAGGAATATGGTTATCTTGACTGCCTTTTGGAGCTAGTAAATAAAAACAAAATCATACATGTACATTGTAAAATCAACTAAATATAGAATATAAATGTCAGTTATTTCTGATGCACACTGTCGACCTGTTGCACATTCTAAATATTATTAATATCTTCATTATTTTAACCCCTCTGATGAGTAACTTCTAAACATGTCATTGTTGGTGTGATGTCATTTATTTGTTAAGCCATTCATTTATAAAACTGACAAAGGTTCAACATCAATAATGTGTTTAACAAAAGATTTTGTTTTGAAACTCATGCATTTCTCATCTCGAGTGTCTTCTTTACTAATATCTCTTCTTAGCTATCTCTTTTATTTAACGTTCTTCAAATATTTCAAAGACTTGAGATTATTATCATGAACACATATTGCTTGAACTTTGATATTTATGGCTGCATCTTGCATTGCAATGAAAACAAACTAACCGTAGTGGTGTTGTCAAAGTGTCCACGAAATCCTGACATTTCAAGACCTGTACCATACATACATACATCATTTACTTAATGTGACAGCTATGTAAAAACGTGTAGATGATTAGAAACAAATTTTAACACTTTCATGGTAACTATAATATGTAGGTATTACAGATGTTTCAACATCACTCAAACCCCGTACATAAATGTGATCTATTAGTGTTCCATTCTCTGTAGTTGCCTCTTTTACACATTGCGTATATCCTTGATCTTTCATTGCTTTTTCAATTGACGATTCCCTATAAAGGATATTGTCATTGAAATCACCCATGACAATGCATCTGTTGCTAATCTTATTTATTTCACAAACCAACTTGATCAAATTGTTAACAAAATCCTGAATGCCATATGATGATGGTCGATAAATGACAACAATTACAATTGATATGTTAGAAATTATATGAAATGCAATATACTCAACATTCTGTACTGGTATATTCAATCTACTAAAAGACCTGCTTTTCTTGCCATACACTGCAACACCACCATGACTCTGTTCCTGCAAATGTTTCATCGACCCATTATATGACATACCTCTTACTTGATGATAGCACTTGAAATTTTCCATGTGGAACTGACTTGCTTGTTCAGATTCAACCCATGTCTCTGTTAGGCAAATGAAATCAGACTGCATTATTTCACATTGGGATTGCATGTCTAAGAAGTGTGCTCTTAAGCCTTGTACATTATGAAGCGTTACTACAGTACATGTATCAGTCATTGTATCCGTTACATCTTGCTGCAAAGTACTGGTAACAAATGCAGGCATGATATCCAAAGCTTCAGTAACTGATCTATCACAATACACATATTTAGGATCAAACCCCTCAATAACAAGTCCATTTAATGATGTCACACGACTTAAACCAACATATGCTTGACCTGCTGCAAATGTACGATTCAGACACACTACTGCTTTATTCACTGTCATACCTTGTACTTTATGTACTGTACATGCCCATGCAAGTTTCAGGGGAAATTGTCTCCTTGTGCATTTCTTGCCAATAGATTCTTCTTGAATCTTAATTAAAACCGAATCGGTATCATTTAATGCCACCACCTGTCTCTTAAGTTTTGAGCCTACATTTTCATTGTCAAATCTTACTTTGATATATTCAGCGTCCAATTGATCAGGCAACATTTCAATATGAGTAACAGTTCCAAATGCACCATTTACTAATCCATCTGACACATCAATATTTTTTGTCAACATAACTCTTGCACCGATAGCAAGCCACAATGATCTGCAAAGACTGCCACGATTTGATTTCAGAGGTTTTTCTTTTAACTTCAATCGTCCACTGCTATCTTTCTCAAAATCTTTTGCTTCTATACAAATGCAATTTTCACATGTCTTATGCAAAACTTGGACATTGTAGTTGTCAACCTGTTTATTTGTTGGATAAATATGAATAGCATCAAAACAGTCTTCACCAGTTTCACGACTTTGCAAAATTGCAATAGTCTCATCATTTAAATTATCTTTCTTCACTTTCACCCTCAATTCATTTAGAACTTCTGTAAATTTCTGATCTTTTTGTCTCATGATTTCAGTCAGTTCTACTTTTTGGAAATTATCATGCCACAATCCTGATTCAACAGTGTTATGATGTAACGATTTTCCTTTTACAGGAGGCAATTGATAAAAATCGCCAACTGCAATCACACTCACTTTACCAAAAGGATCTTGAAATCTTGTTTGTTTGATTTGTTGAAGTCGCCCATGTATGTAACACAGCATCTTTTGGTCAACCATTGAAATTTCATCTACGATTAGAATTTGTAACTGACCTAATTCATTACGCAAGGTGCTCATTTTCTCATCACCAAGTGGTTGATAAGGCAGTGATATGTTGATTCCAATTGACAAAGCACTGTGCAGGGTTAAACCATTAATATTGTGTGCAGCAACACCAGTGGGAGCAGTTAGTAAAACTGTGACATCATCTGGATTATGGGTTGATCGTCCAAGTATACGCACAGCTTCACTGTAAATACACTTAATCAAATGACTCTTGCCTGTACCTGCTCCTCCTGTTACAAATACGTGAAAAGGTTCGGGCTTTTTCCCATTTACTTTATCTAAACACCACTTTCTGATCTTGTAGAAAACTTCTTTTTGTTTGGCATTTAACATTCGCATTAAACACGTAGCTTCATTCACAGTTATTCTGCGTGAACGGTATTCAATACCTTGCCCTGCCTCTTCTTTATCATTACGTTTCAGGTCAGGAATATCATACTCATCCTCACTGCCTTCATTTACTAGACCTTTTTCATTTTCACATTCAATTCTCTCTGATTCAACCTCTGGTGAAATTAAAGCCCATGCATCCTCCTGTGCTCCAAACTGGTGCAAATACTGTTCAACATCTTCCATAGATTCTATACTAGCTTCAAATTTTTGACGATTAGTATCCACAATTAAGCTTACACGTTGTGTATGATTATCACTTTCATGAAGTTTAACACTTGCAATGTTATAGAATTCCTCAAACGTTTCAAAGTGCAAAGGTTTTAATTGTGCATCAATACGATAAGGCAAGAAAAGCTGCAAGATACTTTGGTAGTATTTCTCTGAAGTCTTTGAAATGGAAAATCTGGGATATTTAATCACTGCACATTGAGTACGAGTACGCTTCCGTATATATCCTAAACCATTCTGTAATTCATGAATATTGGAATTAACTTTTGCTTTTCGAGGTTTTAGTGCTTCTGTATTGGATAAAATTCTGTAATTTGAACAAAATGAAGCCAGACACATTTCATCAAAATCATGCGACTGTGGCCTTGCTTTATATCTATCAATCTTACTGTGGAGCCAGATGTCTTCATCATCAGCTTCTGACTTATTTTGAATTAACTTTAGAGGCAAGCTCATTCTTACTGGATTTTCTCCAAGGGGTATAAATTCTACTTTTCTTGAGCATTCCTTTAACCTTAAGTTGCACACACGATACACTGCCTCTTGAGCAGACACTTCCCGATTCTGCAAATATGCATAGCCAATTTCCTTCATGCTTTGCTTTGCATCAAGATTTCCTTTCTGTGCTTCACTAGAAACATGACTCAACAGCATTCCCATCTCACGTTCTGCTTTCGACATGTACGATGCAACATATGCCACACATCCAAAAATGTCTGTGATGTACTGAATATCTAAATTTGCATTCCATGCTCGTATCAAGTGAGAATTGTATTGATTTACCCAGACATCTTGGGGATTACGCTTTAACACAATGCTAAGTTTTTTAGTCAATAGCTCATTAGCCTTTTCAAATTCTTTTTGAGTGATCCCGGCAGCAGTGAACAGTTCTTCAGTAGATGTATACTGTTTCTCTTGATTTTGTACCTCATTCCAAATACTCTTTAATAATTCCTCTGCTTGTGCTTTATTAATAACATCATTATTAAGTTCATCCAAATCTGATACCTGACTCATGCTATCAATGTCGCTATCATCAGCACTGCAATCATTTGTCTCAGCAGTTGATTCACCACGTCTGATTATAAAGGTTCTCTCAGATGGTGGTCTCGGAAAGTTAAACGTACATTCAGTACCCTTCTTTTTACAACTCTTTGAATGCTTTTTACTATGTACCTGTACATTACTGATAATTTCATGTAATTCTTCATCTTCATCTTTAGATGGCAAATTACAGGAGATATATCTGTCTATAAAGGCAATGACGTCTTCATCAGAATCAGTGTCCAGTTTAGGAGCATCTTCAATCCAAAATAAACAATGCGTGTGCGGTGACCCTCTTTGTTGAAATTCAACTCGATAAAAGTAATCTTTCACTTTGCCAATTGGTTGAGCCTCTGACATTATCACTTCCTTCAAAAACACATGAAATCTCTTATCAAACATTCGAGCTGCTGTGACAGGATTGCTCCTCAGTAACATACATTTGTCATTCCAATCCAATTCGTCAACATTTCTAGTGTCTCCCTGTTGTTTCATTATTGTACCAATTACTTCAGACCATCTCATATCAGCAGAGGAGAATGAACAAAACCATGTAGGAAGTCCAAGTTGTGTAATCATTGCTAACACATCTCTATGAGCACATTGCCAGTATGGCGGTGTGCCTCGTATAGGCTTCAAAAACTTATATCCTTTGTCAGATTTCAACATATCTCTGAGTTTTTCTTTATTGTTAAGCATTGCTGATGTTAGACTCTTCCCTTCCCGAGTTTTAGCAGATCCTTTACGCAAAGCAATAGAAACACTAGACATGACTTGATGTATTTCTGACAAATACTGAGCATAAAATATGTAGTCTGTATTCCGAGCAAATCTGTGATCAGCATTCATTAATCGATTATGTAAATATCTACCAAGTGTTATCCTGACATTCCGTTCATCCTTAAATATTGGTGTTCCACTTGGAAATAATGTTGGAAAACACTTTGCCTCATTCCCTTCTTCCATTAATAATCTTACAGGATTATTACCTTCACACGGAGCAACACAGAATATTTCATCAAAATACTGATCAAGAACTTCTTGCCCTACATTTGCTGGCTGCAGACAAGTGTCAAGCTGTACCCCACATAATCGATCCTCGTCATCATCCTCAACATCACTTTCATCTTCATTTTTCATGCTTATATCTTCTTCATTTTTTAATTCAACATTATGTTCAACCTCTTCGTCTTGGTCGTTCAAGCATTCTGGTACATGATTTGCCCAATCGTCTTCTATTTCAATATCATGATACCATTTATTATTAGTTTTTAAATAAAACAAAGCTTGTTCTACATGCCATCTATTAACATATTGATATTCATGGTAACCCTTGTATGAAAGTTTTCGTTTCAGTTTGATGCGTATCATGTCATTCTCATTTGCACATCTAGGTAGTGTTTGTATTGTATCTATGGTATTTGATGGTACACAAACACAAGGTCCATAAATTCCTTTCTGACCACCCTTTGGACGATTTACAATTTTCATGAATGCGATATTCCTTGCAATTAAATGTTGTTCTAAACTATTCAGTCTCTGCAACTCCTCTGGAATGTCTATCAAACTTAGATTATTCATACATGCTTCTGCTGGTACTCTGTAAGCAATTAATTTTCTATGACATGTATAGCAAATCCACAATGTTCCTCTATTTGATCTAGCCAAATCACATGGTATATTACAATCTTGATTACATTCATGTAAATACTGATCACAAATGTATTGAAAGTATTTGTATTTGCCTTTAATACATTTTTTTACCTGACTGTGAAAGAGCAATCTTTGACACACAGCACAAATACAGTCTGGACCACTTTCTGTTTTCTTCTTAAAATTCTCGATTACATTTTGTATGTGCGTTTTCATAGCCTTTACTTTCAATTGTCTTTCTTTCGACATTTTAACTTTATCCTTTCTGTAATTGTCGTCTGTATTGTATTTATTTTTATTTCTCAATGTTATTGCCTGGATTAACTTCTTTCTGTAATATGCATTTCCATGATATTTTCCTTTCTGTGCCTGAATTACCTTTCTTTTGTAGTTTACATCTCCATGATACTTTCCTTTTTGTGTTTCAATTACCTTTCTTTTGTAATTTACATCTCCATGATACTTTCCTTTTTGTGTTTCAATTACGTGTCTTTTGTAATTTACATCTCCATGATACTTTCCTTTTTGTGTTTCAATTAGTTGTCTTCTGTAATTTTTATTTCCATGATACTTTCCTTTCTGAGTACCAATAATCTTTCTTTTGTATTTTGCGTCTCCGTGATATTTAGCTTTTACAATTTTGATTTTTTTGCTCTTATAATTTGCATCTCCATGATATTTATTTTTCTGTGCCATAGTTTTTTTACTTTTGTAATCTACATCCGTCTGATATTTTTGTTTTTGTGACCCAGTTACCATTTTTTGGAAATCAACATCTGTATGATATTTCGACATTACACTGTCACTTTTCTGTTTTTTTAAAACAGGATTTGCATGATAATTGAGTTTATCATATAATTTCTTTGCAGTGCTCTTCACATTGTCTTCATCGACGCATCCCGACAAATTTGACATATTTGCTTCATCGTGATTTTTCTTCTTTTTTCTTTCTCGGTCAATTTTTCTCTTTGAACGCAGATTTGGACGACTCTTTCTCTTTTTAATCACTCCTTTTCCAGCTGGAATGTCTTTACTTACACTTTTTACATCCGACTTCACATTGTGACTCTCTTGCCCTGTTTTATGGGTATTATTTTCTTTGGAGCACCCACCATTGTCCAGGATTGGTTCAATCAAAGCATTACAATTATTAGTAATTAACTCATTAACTGATAATACCACATCATAATGTATCTGCTCTGTATGGACGAGGTAAATTCCTGCATCAGATGTCACAGTACCCACTTCTCTCACTTTTCCTGAAAATATCAACCATCTATTGCTGTATGTATATATGTCTGTTCCCAAAAAATGTGCCAATGACATAATTTCAATCTCTGTTGCCCAGACACCAGAACACATAACTTTCCTCTTTAAAACATACTCTTCAACATTAGTAAATTCTTCAGGCAAGAAAGACTTGTATTGTTCCTCATACTTCAAAAGATGATTCACAGTGGCCAATCGTAATCTTATATGATTCCGTTCAGATCCAGATATGGCATAGGAAACAGCTCTGAAAAAACAATTTCCATCACCTCTGATATTCTTTATACAGGCTGGCAGACCCATATGGTTACACTGCTGAGGTATTTCATCGTCGTTTGAAGTAATGTGAGCAATTCCAACTTTTCTACTTAATGCAAACTTATGTTCATGTCTTAGGGGAACAAATTTAAAACTAGTCATTTGAGGTACTTCCGTCATTTCAACATCACTACCTTCATTTACACATTCAACATCCCCAGTATTCATTGACAAATTATTACTGATACCTGCAAAATCTTCAACTCTTTGATTTTTCAATTCTCCATCTTGTTTGCTTCTTTGATTTTCCTTGTCATGTACATTCACTTTGCCTCCACTTTTCTCATTTATTTTACCCATCATAACACCTGTAATTTCAAACTGATCATTGTCAATTACATTCATTGATCTACCCAAATCAGTACAATACCTGTGTACATCTTGCAAGGTTGCTGCACTTTTTATCAAGCTCCTGCCTTCACTTACTTGGCAACCGTTATGATCTCTGGAATGGGAATCAAATATATAATATATACCACTTTGAGCAATAGCAGCAAATGTATTTCCTTTGAAACATATGAAGCAGGCATTGTATTGTTGTAGTGTTTGCTCAAGTGCATCATTCAATGTTATCATATTAAATTCCAATAAACTTAAGTTCATTCCAAAAGTACCACAGACAGACTCATGATAAATCATGCTAAAATGATGATTGAACACACACAGTTCATTGGGCAATTCATTGATTAACAAAAAGTCATTATGTGTAGTAGAGCTTTGTGACAAATGGCCATACAACTCATCACCAGTATTCAATACTAAATCAATATCATGACATGTCCAATCTTTCAATTCCTTTACCTGACTGTACATCATTGAGCACAAACTGTTTGCAACACACTGTTTTCCAGAATTTAAACCAAACTTTGCATGACCCTGATGGTAACTTCCCTGCACATTAAATGTTTGTAATGCTGAACACTTCGAATTATGTGAGCATTTTTTTCCAGCTTGCACTGTTGTTTCCTTGTCATTTACTTCAACTGACGTTAATTTTCTCTTAGCTGAACATGTTCCACCATCAGAGGAACTTCTCACATCTCGTAGCTTTCTCTTTGATGTGATTTTCTCTTTGACCTCTGCATTGGCATGTGATACTCGACTTCTATTTGGAAGAGTGTATTGTACATGTTGATCTTGCTTCAAGCTGTCATTATTTTGTGTTTCAACCTCTGCATTTTCTTTTGCACCATGTGTTGCTTTAGCTTCTTTTTTGCTCCGTAGAGAATAACCACCAGTTTGTCGTGACTGAACACCACATGTGAGCGTCGTGTGTTTATTTGTGACATTACTACATGTACATGTACTTTGTTTTGATCCACATGAAATATTTGTTTCAGTCATTATGCCATGTTCAATACAATGCTCATTCTTGTCAGTCTTGGTTAGGTCATGTAATTGATACTGCATTTGCTTTTTTGAATTTTCTTTTAGTTCGTTTGTTCTATATGCCTTTCCCTTGATAATTTTCCTGGCACATAGCAACTGATTTGTTCTAATCTCTTTTGTAGAACTTTTATTTTCTTCTGTACCAGACTTGTCTTCAACAAATTGATCCATTGTAGCTTCTTGGAAACTGTTTACCAAAGTCTGTTCGTACAAAGTCATAGTGACAGGAATGTCCAGGTAATGATGTAATGATTGACTGTAATTATTCTCTCGACATTTACAACATATCCACACAACTGATTTGTTTGCCAGTACACCATGTGATGTATTAACTCCCATGCAGCTAACATGATACCACAAACTACAACTGCACTGTACCTTTGCCTCATAGCTACCAATCTCTTCGTCACAAAGCCAACATTCCTCAGTAACAGTAACAGTGGTTTCATCATCAATGTCTGAACTTTGTATTTCAGACTTTTCTGTTGTGCTTGGTTTACAGTTATCTCTCACTCTTTTCTTTTCATGGCAAGGTTTCTTCTGAACATTTATCTTACATCTATTTCTTTTGCTAGTGAATTTCTCTAAGTCCTTCAGACACTTCATGACTTCATGCAAACTTCGCTTTGTATGCGAAAACACCCTTTTCTGTGACTTGTCATTTTCTAGTCTTTCCAACTTGTTCATTCGCTTCTCAATCATCTTTCCACCTTTTCTGATGTTATGTGATTCCTTAAATTCCTGTCTTCTCAGTTTCCTTTTGTACCTTCTTGATGGCCTTTTTCTACCATTTCTCTGGATTTCCTCTTCTACATAATCCAAAACCTTGCCTTTTCCACAATATTTTCTCCAACCATGCTCTTTCAGCCAACAAATACCTTTGACCTTACCAACTCTTGATAATCGATTCTTTCTTGTACGTTTCAGAGCACTTACTTTCTTTTGTTTCTCCTTTAGTAACTTCTTTCTACATTCTTTGGTTTCTCTCTTCATCTGGATCTTCTTTGGCAATGATACCTGTTTGTAATAAAGCATCATAATTTCATTTTCACCAACACAGGGTTTTACCTTCAGCTCACAATTCTTTGACTGTCTGCGCTCAACTGTGTCAAAGTTTTCCATCATTGAAGTTGTATTTGCTAATCACGTCAGCTCTTTAGTAATAGATTTACCAGTAATTATCTTCTTCAGTTGTTATCAGAATCAGATTCTTCCAATAAAATTTTTGTTCAAAATATTTGACTCTTTCCAGAATTTGTTCAAATATTCTCTAACCTGGCTCCTCCCAGGGACCTGGCTCCACGCAGGATTTCTTCAAATGTAACCTGGCTCCTTCCAGGGACCTGGCTTCACCCAGGATTTGTTCAAATGTAACCTGGCTCCTCCCAGGGACCTGGCTCCACCCAGGATTTGTTCAAATGTAACCTGGCTCCTTCCAGGCACCTGGCTCCACCCAGGATTTGTTCAAATATAACCTGGCTCCTTCCAGGGACCTGGCTCCACCCAGGATTTGTTCAAATATAACCTGGCTCCTTCCAGGGACCTGGCTCCACCCAGGATTTGTTCAAATGTAACCTGGCTCCTCCCAGGGACCTGGCTCCACGCAGGATTTGTTCAAATGTTATGCAACCTGGCTCCTCCCAGGCACCGGATTCCACTCAGGATTTGTTCAAATGTTCTATAACCTGACTCTTCTCAGGTACCAAGCTCCACCCAGGATTTATTTAGTGCTCTCAAACCTGACTCTTATCAGGTACCTGTACTTTCACAGGATTTGTTCTTATTTTTGTAGATGTCGCTCTCTAGAAGGCTGTGATGACAATGGCAATCTGCAATGAAAAAACAAACATTAAACACTTAATACAACATTATGGTTATAATAAGAACAATTTTAGGTCACAATTCTTTGTTTCATTACAAATCATACAATATTCCTCTTTAAAAAAATAACCTGCAAAATTCCCATTACATCCTATGAACACGATTCAATTGTACTTTGTTATTGTTAAATCTAATGCCTTTGAGACTTTCAAATTTTACTTGTTATAACAGCAACCTTTTATTGTTATATAAAATTTACAGAAACAAAACCTTGGCACCTATGATTGTCCTTATATTTGATATTTTACAACAGTATTCTTCTTAATTAAATATACTGAATTTTAGATGAAACATTTCCAAGCCTAATGATTTCTTTCATTTATTTCCATACCACTTATTTTTCAATAAGCACAATTGTCAGAAAACTATGGAACCAGTATTCTGTGAATCATCTACTTCATTACTTAGTGTTGATTGTGCAAGTACAATGTGTATAACATACATGTACTGTAGTATGAAAATTTTGCCTATAGAAATTGTCATTAATTAGCCCATACAATACACATCACAAAAGCCAAATACAGTTGTACCCGTAATTTTGAACTGTGACATCGTATCAAATCTGTCCTGTTTTAGATGACATGCAGTGTATCCACATGTACACTGTACATGTATAATCAAATATTGTTACAGCATAAACAGTCATCACATTTTATTTGAAAAGCCAAATGCAGAGAAACACATGCCATAAAGTGTAATGCGAGTCAGATCTTGTTTATGTTTACTGATACTGAAATGTGCTGTATGTCTATCATAATGCTAATATGACTGATAACAGCTTAGTTTTATTATTTAAAATAAAACCTGTAAGTTTGGCAAATTATTGACGCTTTTCAAACAATAGGCACGTTCACACATAAATAGGCATGATTGGCCATGACCAAGTTAATATGAAATTTCCATTCACACATTAATGCATATGTGGGGACAAAAACAACTATTCATATTCATATCCATTTAGTCATGAGCAAGATACATTTTCATTTTGTGACTTGGCCAACTTCTAAAATTCACTTTAGTCATCATGATTTAGCCACTTCTGAAATGTGTTCAGTTTAGTCACAACTGACCATTAATGACAAGAGTTTTATGTGTGGACCGGATACAGTTAAACTTAAAGCTGGCCCGAACTATCATTAGCATTTTACAAGTATACACTGTATGCCTGAAAACAAGACAGGGAAAAATTTTTTGGGGGCAAAATTTAGTTTTTCCTAAAAATTGATTAACCTGTTGTAATTATAACACAGACACGGAAAATAAAATAAGTGTTACAAATTATTTTATTCTTCTTTTTTTCAATTTATAAAAGTACACCCTGCTATTGTAGCTGCCACACTTCAACTGTTTGTAAAATTGTTGTTTCTTATCCCACTTTTAGAGGAAAAAAGATGTGTACACCTTTTTTTTTTACATGTCAGAACCAAAAGAGCAGCTCCACATACAGACACATTTGTTATATGTTTGTTATTTTTTAAACATTGCTCCACCACTAAAACAAAATGCTTACTGAAATATGTTTTTCTTTTTTACTTGGCCTAAGTTGACACCTTTCAGGGGCAGTGGGGGCATTACAAAGTTACACACTCAACACAGAGTACTAAAAGTAGACAACTTACAAAATGCACACACATGTACATGTAGTAATTGGTTTACATTACTCTCAGAATAACAAAGCAACATGTCCCATTGCCTCTGCGGGGCCTCATAAAAAAAGGTGTGCGAAATTCACATTTGCAGGGGGCTATTCAAGGCAGCGGAACTCTCTCTCACATCCTGGATGAAAAATTATATTTTCCACCCTGGAGAAATATTTCCGCTTCTTGAGTTTGCCTTGTGATATTGTATGCTTCATTTTGACAAGATGTAGGCCTATTCTTGTTTTACCATGTATTTTATTGGTAACAATCTTTTTCTTTGCTATCTTGGCAAGGTTCTGCAAAGTTCTGCAATTTTCTGCAAAATACCAATTACCTACTCAATGCATAAAGTGTCAAACTCAAATTTAGTGCAATTTTTGTAAAATTCCCACTGAATTTCTTCGAAAAGAGGGCAACCCTACATAATGCATATGTTTTCAGCGAAGTAAGGTAACAATACCATGCTTTTAATGCAACTGTTGTCAGAGTTGTTTGCAAAAGGCCCATCACAACGCCACTGTGAAGAAGCCTGCAGCTCTAGCGTAGTCTTGACCATACTATGTTACTACATGTAATAGGCCCTAGGCCTACTTACTAACTTAGGCCAATGAAATTAGAGTAGGCCTTAGTAGCTAAGATAATCTCAGCTCTTGATTTATAATTTGTCATTGAGATGTGGTCTTTTCACCAGTAGAGCTGAGAAGGATTAACAACATGAACACGCTATCACAAAACAAATGTGTCATTTTCTCACGATGACACACTAATTCCCCCTGCGACTCACCCAAACCTTGTCAGGCATAACCACTATGCAGGTCCTTGAGAGAAATAACCAGCCACAATGAATATTTAGCCAACAATTCCAGCAAAACAAACCGGTATGCTCACAGCCGTTGTTGTCTTGTGTTAAAAAATATACTATGTGTCGTCGCATGAGGTAGTCTGTGTACAAAAGAATGCCAATGCACATTGATTACCAGACGTGATCTAAAAATAAGTTTTACTGGTGGGCCGCATGTGTGCACAGGCTGCGTTCCAAACACGCGAACGTTGCCACTGGTTACAGTACTTTTGTGCACTCATCTATGAAAAGCCGGGTACCAGTTCTTGGCAAACGATGAAAACGTTTGCAATGTTCGCGTGTTTGGAACACAGCCCTTCCCCTGGTAACCAATGTGCATTGACATTCCTTTGTACACAGACTACCTCACGCGACGACACATAGTATTTTTTTAACACAAGACAACAACAGGTGTGAGCATACCACTTTGTTTCGCTGGAATTGTTGGCTAAATATTTATCGTGGTTGGTTATTTCCCTCAAGGACCTGCATAGTGCGTAGTGGTTATGCCTGACGAGGTTTGGGTGAGTCCCAGGGGGGAATTAGTGTGTCACGGTGAGAAAATGACATTTGTTTTGTGATAGCGTGTTCATGTTGTTAATCCTTCTCACCTCTACTGGTGAAAAGACCACATCCCAATGACAAATGATAAAGCACGAGCTGAGATTATCTTAAGCCTTAGGGGTGGGTGAAAAACGGACCCTCCAGATCCCTCCGGATCCTTCCGGAACTTTTTCAAAAATGGCTATTTAACCAACAGAAAGTGCCCAGTTTGACTTCTAAATACGCTTACATACCTCTTGCCACCATGTATGACCCTAATTTTTAATCACATAAAGTAGGTATGTGAACATCCGCATCAATCGCGCCCGCTTTTGTTCGCCAGATTTCTGTTCCGCGGTGCGTCATGCTCGCCTGGGGACATCCCCATAAATTCGCATTCTGATTGGCTGTCGTTAGGGAATTCCCTGGGATATCCCCATGATGACGTAGTGGAAAAATTTCTCTTCATCCGACATCTTCTATTTTTCGAATCGATTAATGTTTTGACCTTCGTCGGAAGAGTTGAAAAATCACATGTTTTGACAGCACAAATACCACTCTAAGGCTTAAATCGTACGATATTGAAAGGTAGATGTACATATTGTTTGTTATTTTGTATTTAAAATCCCAAAGTTTCATCGTATTTTATGGGTTTTAAAACAATTTGACTGACTCAGTAGCGGCCTGGTCTGGGGACAATTGCATGAACGCGAGCCGAACATCATGAAATCTGATGCAAGTTCATGCGCGTTTTCGGTCACAAAATTGTAATCAATTACCTATAAAATAAATGACGCTGATTAACGAGCTTCAAATGCTTGTTATGTCCTTATTAATTAAGATATCTCAATAATGTTGGTGTCACTGTGTAGGATTTTTCAAGCTCTTTCCAGTGGTACTAATTACATTGGTATTGGTTCTTCACATACCTACATAAAGATCCGGCGTGGAAAAAAACAACAATGGTGATAAAGGGTATGTAACTTTGTAAGCGTATTTTGAAGTCAAACTAGGTACTTTCTGTTCGTTAAATACCCATTTTTGACAAAGATCCAGAGGGTCCGACTTTTACAAACTTCCGACAAAATGTCAGTAGGCCTACGTATGTGTATGAGCATGGAAGAAATTTTCTTCCTCCATGGTATGAGCGGCGACCCGCAGCGCAGGCGCAGCCCACCTCACACTTGACAAAAAAATATTGAAATTTATGTTCATTCTCCACATCTCCTTGAAATTACACAAAATACACCTTCATTATCCAATCTGAATAACTTCTTTTCAACGTTTCCCAATTATTACCTCAAAATTTTCCAATATTTCCAACATTTCGCACAAAACCCAACTTACCCAAAATCTGCACGCATCACGTTAGACTGGTTCCAAAATCCCGACCTCATTATTCCACGTCCACATATAGTACCACCGCACAAAAGAGGAAAATTCCTGTTTACACAATATGTCGCCTTGCAACCAGTCGAATACATTTGTCAGTTATATTCGCACGCATGCGCATTTAAAATCCTTTTCCCTCGTGAGGGCGCTATGACAAGTTTACGGTAAGCATTACACCTACCTGGGGGTTCAGTTCAACTACAACGGTTTATTTAATAAAGCAATTAACAAACAGGTAAATCAGGCTAGAAGAGCTCTGTTCAGCATGAAGACCAAAGCCACTAAATTAGATTTGCCTGTTGATATTCAATGCCAACTTTTCGATCAGATTGTTTCCCCAGTGCTTTTATATGGATGTGAGGTTTGGGGCTTTTCCAACCTTGAACATATTGAGAGCTTCCATAAGAAATTCCTAAAAAACTTATTACGGATTAACTACCGCTCTGCTAATTGTATTGCATACAGCGAACTAGGCAGGAAGAAACTAAAGAACACTGTTTATTTAAAGATGTTCAACTTCTGGCTACACATTGTCACTAACACCAACAGTCTCTCGAATACGGTGTATCGCTTGATGAGGCGTTTATCTGACTCAAATATCATTAACTCAAAATGGATTGCTTCTATGAAATCTTTATTAGACGATACTGGTTTTTCTATGCTCTGGAATGAAACTAATCTAGATGTACGTTTTATAAAGAGACTATCTGCAGATTTCGATCAAAGACTTAAAGACAATGCCATACAAAACTTGGAAAGTAGTATTTCTAATAATAGACTATGTACCTTTTATAAAACGATTAAATTTGATGTAAATTTTGAAAATTATCTTGTTAAACTTAACAACTCGTGTAGAACAGCATTAACACGCTTCCGTAGCGGAAATCACCGCCTACCTGTGACCGAATTTCGCTATTTACCAACTGATTCGCCTTCAAATTATACCCTATGTCCTTTATGTAATAAGATGGATCTCTGTGATGAATTCCATTATTTACTTGTTTGTAACTCACTAAGTGGTGACAGACATAGCTTGATTAAGAAGTTTTACTGGCAGAGACCAAATGTGGATAAATTGGGATTGCTATTCAATGTGAGCAGTTCTCGCCAACTCTGTAACCTTGCCAAATTTACTAGAATTATTCTGACTAAGTTCCCGTAAACTCCTTCTGTTGTATCTTACTTTAGTTATCGAAGTTATTTAATTATCTTACTTTAGTTAGTTTTGTATCTTACTTTAGTATCAAATTGTATCTTACTTTAGTTTTGATAATTAATGTTATATATAGTTACTTAGCTTTCTTTAGCATAAACAGTTTTGTAATTTAAGCTGGCTCTCATATATACCCCATGCTGGGGTCGCAGAGGTTAATAAACCATTCAAACCATTCAACCATTCATAAACATATAGACCTTTATCACGGCGCAGCCATCTTCCTTTTCATTCTATTAAAATGAACGTAGCCAAAGCGAGGCTTGCAGAAAAAATAGTCTGGTCCCGTTTTGAAATTCATTGTGTGCATCACAATGGCACAGGCATGATCAAGAGAGCGCGCAGTGTGGACAGTGATTCTGAACGGTAGAATACACGCGCTATCGCGCGGAAGCGCATACGCACTCATGCTCGTACCCGACACGTACTATGGGAAACAAGACAAAGCTGCATGCATATGTCATCTCTCATTTTATTGTTTCAATAATTTACAAATTACTTACAGGTTAATTTTTTTTCACTATTTTTTCAATTTTCCTTGCTTCTTATCGTTTACAAAAATGCACGAGCAAAGTACTTAACGTCAATTTCTTAAGTCACAACTATGTGTAGTAATTGAACTATATTCTTTCACACTACCTGACGTGTAAATAAATAAGAATAAGTTGTCCAACCTCATTTCCACCTAATATGAAGTTATTTTTAAATGGTAGTTTAAAGGCACAGGCTCGTCAGCAATGCGCGCCCGCCAAATTCGTGCTCGAAACACGCAGCTCCATGCCTTTGCTACTGCAGATGCGTATTGCGTGGCACAAATTTGGCGGGCGCGCATTGCTGACGAGCCTGTGCCTTTAAGTTTTACAAATGCAAAAAACGCAATTTTGAAATACACACAAGTTTACTCTTCAATCGTTAAGAAACATCATATCTCAACAAATTTAAAACACTTAATGGTTACTTCTCTACATCAAACAACAGAGTTATTGAACAACATGAAACACATATGACGACATCATGACTTCACTTTCCATGCCACCCGATCACCTTGCGTTTGTAAAAAACACAAACGCGAAGCTCTAGTTACAAATTTTTTTTTGTAATTTTACGGTGAAAAGTAGGCACATTTTAACGGGAATAGCCCGTGAAGGCCTTTTTACGGGGAAGTGCCTGCATTGCGGGACTGCGCGTAACCGACAGCAATTTTACAACATTGTAGAGGGTTAGTGGTGATTATGGTGATAATGATGATTATTAGCGCACATTCAATATGAGCATGTTCACATGCGCTGTACATTGTTATGAGTTTTACAGAAGCTTACTATATCCACCACCTAAACATGGTAGTGAGTCAGAGGTCTCGGGCTCGAATCCCGATAAGGCCCTTACGGTTTTTTTCTCATCCCAAGTTTAGTATGTATTGTATAGTTGACCGTCAAACCGCAAACATACGTGAATCAGCATGTCCTTTTACTCTTTACGAAAGAGTGCCTCTGTGATCTTTTAAGTGCGTTACTCAACACACTGGACAAACGGCTTTACATCCCTTCCGGATGGAGCAATTGTGGTTAGATGCCTTGCTCAAAGGCACAGGTACCATGGTCGGGTATCGAACCACAACCCCAAGTCTTCACCTGAGTATTGCGGATCAACGACCCAAACCACTCGGCCACGGTACCCCATGTGTCAGAAGTCTTAGGAAAACATGTGCCTCATTTACCTGGGAGAAATTCCCGGTGTGTCAGAAGTCCTGGGGAAACCTGAGATAATATATCACTGTGCCTCATAGCTCAGCTGGTAGAGCATCTGCCCAATGTGTCGGTGGTCTTTGGGAAAACACGAGGGAGTCAAAAACTCTGACAGAGCATCTGCTCGGTGTGTCAGAGGTCTTGGGGAAAACAGAGAGCATACCACTGTGCCTCAATGCTTAATTAGTTGAGCAAAAATTTGCCAAGTCAGAGATCTTGGGGAAAACCTGATGGATATACCACTGTGTCCCAGCTGATAGAACATCTGCCTGGTGTGTGACAGGTTTTAGGGGGAAACCTGATGGGGATATATAGGCCTACCACTGTGTATAATATTTAGGTACAGTTGGACATAAAACAACTGTGTTCTTGTCTTTGTTGTCAGAAGTTTTTGAGAGATTTACAATTTTTCAACCGTCCATGCCTCTGGTCTAGATTTCTGACACAATCGCCACGCCTCACTCGTTGCAAATGCCAAGACGCGCTGTGTTTTGCTTCGTTTCATTAGTCTCCATCTAGCTGTTTGCCTTTGCGACTTTGAGGCATTATAATTGTTTTCTTGCCATTTTCTCCGTAGAAACTGGGTCTGTTTACTTATAGTTACCGTGACGTCCTTCTTTTCTTGTAGTGACAGGCATTATCCGGTAGGCCTAATTTGTACATCACTGTCAGAAATGTTAGCGTCCAGAGAGTTGGCGTATTACAGAAGCGTGTTGCTGCCAACTTGACATTTTTAAAAATCTCGTTTAAACGACTTAGGCTACTTATCTTGTTTAAACGACTTAACCGTACTATCTCGTTATCTCGACTTAGTTATCTCGTTTAAACGACATAGCTATCTCGTTTAAACGACTTAGCTATCTCGTTTAAACTACATAACTTGTCCATATCGTTTACACGACTTAATTATCTCGTTTAAACGACATAATCATCTCGTTTAAACGACTTAATTATCTTGTTTAAACGACTTAGTTATCTCGTTTAAACGACATAACCCACGTCATTTCACTTAGTTGAAGTGAGCCGCCGATTCGGCCGAACGACGGCCAGCGTAATTTTTTTCCCAGCACGGTAAAGGCCAATATTTGCATACCTCATTTTGGTTGGTCAAATCATTATGCATATTCATGTTCTTGTTTATTACATGTCATAAACCTGCACAGTGCACATGTGCGCTTGTTCTTCCAAACAATCGTGGACGTTTTAGGGAGGTCTAACAAAGAGAACAATATCATCCGCGATTGGCAAGCGAACGTCCGCGATTCGCTCCTGTACAAAACCAACGAGAGTAAGGAAAAATAGACTATGTCCAAACAAAAGAGGAACAAAAGGACGTCCGCGATTGGAGGTCGATTCACACCTCGGTGTACTGTTTGTTACACTGTCAGTGTGCTTGGTTGTGCAGTAATGTACGTAGGCCTACATGTGTGTAGCCTTTAGTCAAGGCGTCCGTGGCGAGGTTTGTTTTGTGCACTGTTTTGCATGCGCTTGAGGAAAGACTAACATTCATACTGCAGACTGTTCACCCCGAACGCCTTTACCATCTCGTTTTGTGACCTCTGTGCTGAATAATTCAACAGCAACGGAGGTGATGAATTATTCATAAATTGTAACCAACCAGCGGCGGCGGCGAGCTTCTGGAATCGTCCATATAAATATAGGTAGCATTCATGAAAAAAGCGAAAGTTATTATTTGTATCAGGAAAACAAAATACAAGAAACATTATTAGTCAAAGTTCTATAGAGTAACTCCACATAAATTTATTGATTAACCATTTTTCAAGTTATAAACTCGCTAACAATGCTTTTCGTGTGGCAAAAAAAAACACGTTACGAGTACCTACCTCCATGGACATAGTACGTACATGTACGCGAAACGGGACAACTCGGGGACGAGTCAACTCGGGGACGAGTCAACTCGTCCCCTCCAATTAACACCTAGGTCGAAGTCGTCCTTGCACCCCGTGTACAAAAGCTATAGCCAATATGACAATTTAAACAAAATCTGAGTTTTCTCCTCAAGTTGCAAGGATAATCGGTTTGGGCCTGTCGACTACATATCCTGTATTTCAATTTAGAAGCAAACATTTCAAGATGTATAAGCACAAAATCACTGCAATTTTGCTGAGATTATTTTTCGAAGGTTGACACGGAGTATCATGAGTGGTCGTGGCTTGTTGCAGATGTTGTTCCCGATTTTTCACCAGGATCAAGAATCGTAACTAAATTATAACGAATCGTAATGAATCGCATAATCATGATCGCAGACATTCGTATGTTTCGGAACAAGTCGCGGATGTCGTAGATTCATAATGTCATCGTAAGGAATCGTAATGAATCGCAGACATTCGTATACTGAAAATGCATATCATAACAATACAATAAGCACGTAAGCGTTACAATTTTGTAACAAAGTGACTATCGATCTGAACAACCCGCAGATGTCGTCACAGTAGATTTGTACGTGTCATTCTAAGAAATAGTAAGGTATCGTAATGAATCGCACAATGTGTGATTGTGATCATGATCGCAGACATTTGTATGTGTCTGAACAAGTCGCAGAGATTTCTACTGTGTTATCGTAAGAAATCGCACAATGCGTGATCATGATCACAGACAGTCGTATGTGTCTGAACAAGTCGCAGATGTCGTAGATTTGTACTGTCATCGTAATAAATCTTAAAGAAACGCAGACATAGGTATACTGAAAATGCATATCGTAACAATACAATAAGCACTAAGCGTTACAATTTTCTAAGATTTGTAACAACCCGCAGATGTCGTCACAGTAGATTTGTACCGTGTCATCGTAAGAAATAGTAAGGTATCGTAATGAATCACACAATGTGTGATTATGATCGAAGACATGTGTCTGAACAAGTCGCAGATGTCGTAGATTTGTACTGTGTTATCGTAAGGAATCGTAACAAATCGTAAGGAATCGCACAATGCATGCTCATGATCACAGATATTCATATGTCTGAACAATTCACAGATGTCGTAGATTCGTGCCGTCATCGTAAGGAATCGTAACGAATCGCAGACATTGGTATACTGAAAATGCATATCGTAACAATACAATAAGCACTATAGGCGTTACAATTTTCTAAGATTTGTAACAACGGCCCGCAGATGTCGTCACAGTAGATTTGTACTGTGTCATCGTAAGAAATAGTAAGGTATCGTAATGAATCGCACAAAGTGTGATCATGATCGCAGACATTTGTATGTGTCTGAACAAGTCGCAGATGTCGTATATTAATATAGTGTTATCGTAAGGAATCGTAGGGAATCACAGTGCACAATGCATGATCATGATCACAGACATTCGTGTGTGTCTGAACAAGTCGCAGATGTGTACTGTCATCGTGAGGGAATCGTAAAGAATCGCAGACATTCGTATGTACAGTATTTATAAAACAAATCCAAATAGCAACAATAAACGCTTAGCATATTACGATTTTTAAAGCTTTGTTGAAGTGCAATCATGTCTAGTTGTAGAGTTTCGTAAGTTTATTCAGAGTATATAAATATCACTAATAAAGTCTTCTAAATATGACATGATAAATGCCCCAGAAAGTTTAAATTTGGTGACAAGGAAGCAATTTTAGCAGTTAGAAAATTTTCTTTAGCAGTCAAGATCATGGAGGAAGGAAGACTTCCTTCCTCCATGGTAAGATTTTGTTGAAAACAATTTTTATGCCATGCTTCATTGACTTAGTACATCATACGAGTCTTAACTTATTAAGACTTAACTGGCGAATGTGTTTTATGGAATTTTTTCCTTTTGACATAGCCTTTGCCCTTTGTCTGTGCATAAATTCACCACGTCCAAAACAACAGTCGTTCACCGTGCGACATGGCCGGCTCGGCCTAGCGGCAGACGGCCGGCGGCATGTACCGGCACGGTGTACATAGTGCGGCCGGCCGGTTCGGGAGTACTAGCCTCGGTGAATTGAATATTACCCTGTTCACGAATAAATCGCGATCATCTTGAGCATTTTCTTGGCCTGAATATGTTGCGACCCGAAATATTTAGCTTTTTTTCCTTCGGAGATTGTCGTACAAATGGCATGCCTAATTTTCTATGCGTATGACGTCATGCAGTTTACCAGTTCACCTTCTCATTGGTCCATGGGGAATCCTGACCTCATGCATTATGCACGTAACCCCTCTACCAAAACGGTAGACAAAAGTAAAGAAAAACATAAGCTCTAGAAAACGAGATGGTAAAGGCTGTCTGGGCGGACAGTCCGTGCGTGCTAGTCTTTCCTCAAGCGTTGGAAAACTGACTGCGCGCGAATATATAACTCGCCAAGGCAGCCTTGACTAAAGGCTAACATGTGTGTGGCCTAAGTACGTCAAGTTGCAGCACGGTGACCACAAATACATAGAACCCAGGTCCATTTTACTGCCAAAGAATTACTCTCTTTGTACATGTACATGTATATGTTGTCGAATTGAAAAGTTTGGTAATAAAAATGACTTGATTGATGTCATT